>SJYV01049630.1:1460231-1497807 GCA_006410875.1 Neotragus pygmaeus
ATCCAACCAGTCCATTCTGAAGGAGATCAGCCCTGGGATTTCTTTGGAAGGAATGATGCTAAAGCTGAAACTCCAGTACTTTGGACACCTCATGTGAAGACTTGACTCATTGGAAAAGACTCTGATGCTGGGAGGGATTGGAGGCAGGAGGAGAAGGGGATGACAGAGGATGAGATGGCTGGATGGCATCAGTGACTCGATGGATGTGAGTCTGAGTGAACTCCGGGAGTTGGTGATGGACAGGGAGGCCTGGCGTGCTGCGATTCATGGAGTCGCAAATAGTCAGACATGACTTAGTGACTGAACTGAACTGAACTAGGATTTTAGAGATTGCTAGAACTCAGTTTGAAAGCCACCTCTAATATCTTCAACATTCTGAGTCATGATATTTAAGAAACCACTGACATTACATTTCTGTCTCCCGAGAATGTCTCTAAGAGAAACTAAATCAACAACTTACAGATTGTTCCAGACTAGTTTAACCTAACTTGTTTATCTTATGTTTAGGACAGATTTTAATGTGAGCATTTCTATAAGTTCCTTATGTAGTATTTCACTAGAGGTCCCTATATCAAAGTAAATGTGCTGATTTATATGGGATTCAATTACCCTACTAACCTTTTTGGATGAAGAGCATGTAAGATTACATCAATATTTTCCTTATCCATTTGGCAAAGACCAACTTCCCATTGAGGCAATTTTTTTTTTTAACCAGTGAGTGAGGCAAACAAAATCTAATACCTTTTCCATAGCAGAGAGGATTAGAGGGAAATAAATCTTGAGTATGGATGGTGCCTCAGATTTCATCTCTTTGATATAAAGAATCTTCAATAACCACATCAAGTGGCCCATCCTTCCACCATTCTAAAAACAGATATAATCAGCTGATTTATGACTCATTTAGGCTGTTATGGAAATGGAGTGATCATCCTTCTCAGCAGCCTCTGAACCCACTCCATAAGTATTTCTTAAGTGGAACCAATAATGTCTGTGGAAGTACCAAACCAAAACACATCCTTATCTATGCAGTTTTTTTTTTTTTTTAAGGAGTAAGTATAAAGTGTCCTACTCTATTTCTCCAAGTAATCCATTTTTTATTTATATTAATACTTTCCTACTGTGTCATTCATTCTCCAAAAACATCTAAGCAGTGTGCATATGGACTCTATCCTAGTATCTATCAATAGAACCTAAGCTACAAGCTCTTATGCAATAAAAGCTGAGTATATATACTGGTTCTGCAAGGTCCTGAAAATAGGTTAGTTTGATTCACTTTAAACCATGCAACTGTCTGCCAGACATGGACTTCCTTCCTTCTCATGTCTCTGGTTCATCTGTTAAGATGTATTGGGCTAGTTTAAGTCAGCTATGTTTTCTCTTCCATGATTTGCCTCATCATAATTTTTTGATGGTGTTTATCTTGTTAAAAATTTATATGACTGTCCAAAGACTTACATCTAATAAAATGCCAAATAATGCTTCCCTAGATCTCTGGGGCAGCTCTAGAGATTCTTGATCAGGTTCAGTCAGCACCACCTGCATAATATTCACCTTATCTGAGCCTCCTTTATCTAAAGGGACCTTTTCCAACTGTAGCAAAGTGGCAGTTTTATGTTGTTCAAAATCCCTCTGACTGTGTATGAGATGCAAACATCCTATATTGAATTAATTTTTTTATTAGTATTTATTCTTTCATTTATTAACTTAAATTCTATCTGTAAACCTATGCAAAATATCCCATACCCTGTAGTGAGTTAAACCAAAGCAAAGGAGGTAAAACCAGAACAAACCAAACAAAAATGGCTTGCTGTCCTACTTGAGTGAGTATATCTCCAATGTCCTTGACCCAGCTTCTTGCTGCCTTCAGGTATTCTTTCTTTTTTGATTTCTCTTTCTCTTTAATCGTCTCCTTTCTCCTTTTCTCCTCTCCCTGAAGTCCAAGCTCACATCCCTCCTTTCTCTGTGGCCCTCCTCCAGAGTAGCACAGGGGGGCTGTTAGAACAGCAGCAGCCCACATTCAGAACGTCTTTCTTTTGCTGCAGAAACCACTCAGAGGGTTCCCTCTTTTTGCTTCCCTCTTTTGCTTCCCATCCTGTCTAGGATTCTGCTTCTTTCTTCCCCAGAGGGAGGCTGTCTCATAGCTTACTCATTGTGTCTTGCATTTGGGCATTCTGAAACCAGAGACTCGCCATGCAGAATTAGAGGTCAGAAGATGGGTCTGGAGAAAATTTCTCTCAAAGCTACACCCAGGTTTTCTTTTAGTTATTAGATTAACTGAACACCATTTATTGCATACCCATAATATACTTAGCGTGGACCTAGCAGTACAGACCTCAAGGCCTCTCAAGTATGTACGTTTGCCCCTGATCTGCACAGAGGTCACAGCTGTGCCAATGGGCTGAGGTAGGGCAAATGTATAAACTGTACCCAGGTAAGGGTGAATCAGTTATGGGTGCCAATGACTATTTCCAGGAGATCAACCTCTAAATTTGCATCCCTTCAGTCATAACCAATCAATCCTGATTATTCATTGGAAGGACTGATGCTAAAGCTGAAGCTCCAATACTTTGGCCACCTGATGCCAAGAACTAACTCATTAGAAAGACCCCAATGGTGGGAAAAATTGAAGGCAGGAGGAGAAACGAACAACAGAGGATGAGATGAGATAACTGTATGGCATCATCTACTTGATGGACATGAGTTTGAGCAAGCTCTGGGAGTTGGTGATGGACAGGGTAGCCTGGTGTGTTGCAGTCCATGGGGATACAAAGAGTTGGACACAACTGAGCGATTCAACTGAACTGAAGTTATAACCAAATTGTCCTCTCTGGGGACACTTAAATATTCTCTTAAATACATTCAGGCTTCAGTTATGTCCTTTCATTCACGGACTGTCTGTAACTTGCTTTACTGATCCCATGAGTTCCAACATTTTTATTTTATTATATTTTTTACGAGGAGTTAGGTAGGGAACAGAGGCATATTAGATTGGTTTTGTATTAGTATTTTTCCCTTCTGGTGTAAGAAGAAACATGTGTATGGATATCATACTTAAATTCACAGACATCTTATCCCCCTAAAAATTAAAATATATATTAAAAATCAATGCATTTTCTTCCAGGAAAGTTTGTTCTATAGACAGATATATCCAGAAAAGTTCAGACATAGTCGATCACAGTGGTTTCTCATTGAAAAGGAAAGGAAGTTAAAGGGAAGAAGAGAGAAGAGGAGGAAGTGAGGTCACGGAAGGAACGCCTGGGGCACGGGAAGAAATAAGTTGCATGACAGAAACAGTTAATGTAGTCATTTGTTGAGAATGGAATTGCAGTGAATAATTAATAATTTGTGTAGCAATAGCTAACATCTTTGCTCACTCTATTGGCTTGTATGCTATACACTATACATAATTGTCTCAGTTCATGCTTATGGCAATGTTATCATTTATTCATTTTGTAGAGGAGTTAACCAAGGCATGGAGAGTTTAGGTAACTTGATCGAATTTTATTGTCTGAGTTAGAATCCAGGGGTACTGTCTGCCTCAGCCTGCATTCTTTACTGCTTTTTACTGCTTTTCTAACTGTAGTAACAGAGTAAGCAACCATAATTTAGAGGCTTTGTCCTGAAGCCATTGCTTGCCTGAGAAGATGAACAAGAAAAGAAATGCCACAGCTTGCTTATCCATTCATCTGTTGAAGGACATCTAGGTTGTTTCCATGTCCTGGCTATTATAAACAGTGCTGCGATGAACATTGGGGTACATGTGTCTCTTTCGATTCTGGTTTCCTTGGTGTGTATGCCCAGCAGTGGGATTGCTGGGTCATAAGGCAGTNTTCCACAGTTTGTTGTATACCACACAATCAAAGGCTTTAGCATAGTCAATAAAGCAGAAATAGATATTTTTCTGGAACTCTGTTGCTTTTTTGATGATCCAGTGGATGTTGGCAATTTGATCTCTGGTTCATATACTGTTGAAACCTGGCTTGGAGAATTTTGAGCATTACTTTGCTAGCTTGTGAGATGAATGGAATTGTGCAGTAGTGACCATTCTTTAGCATCGCCTTTCTTTGAAATTGAAATGGAAATGACTTTTTCCTGTCCTGTGGCCACTGTTGAGTTTTCCAAATGTGCTGACATATTGAGCACAACACTTTCACAGCATCACTTTTTAGGATTTGAAATAGCTCAAGTGGAATTTCATCACCTCCACTAGCTTTGTTCATAGTGATAATTCCTAAGGCCCACTTGACTTTGTACTGCAGGAAGTCTGGCTCTAGGTGAATGATCACACCATCATGGTTATCTGGGTCATGAAGATCATTTTGTACAGTTCTGTGTATTCTTGCCACCTATTTTTAATATATCTGCTTCTGATCAGTTCAATTCAGTTCAGTCACTCAGTCGTGTCTGAATCTTTGCAACCCCATGGACTGCTAGGCTTTCCTGTTCATCACCAACTCCCAGAGCTTATGCAAACTCATGTCCATTGAGTCAGTGATGCCATCAACCATCTCATCCTCTACCATCTCCTTCTCCTCCCACTTTCAATCATTTCTAGCATCAGGGTTCTTTTCCAATGAGTCCATACAATTTCTGTCCTTTATTGTGCCCATTTTTTCCATGCAGTGTTCCCTTAGTATGCCTAATTTTCTTGAAGAGATCTCTAGTCTTTTTCATTCTATTGTTTTCCTTTATTTTTTTCATTGATCAGTGAGGAAGGCTTTCCTATCTCTCCTTGGTATTCTTTGGAACTATGCATTCAAATGGGTATATCTTTCCTTTTCTCCTTTGCCTTTAGCTTCTCTTCTTTATACAGCTATTTGTAAGGCTTCTTCAGACTACCATTTTACCTTTTTGCATTTCTTTTTCTTGGGGATGGTCTTGATCACTGCCTCCTATACAATGTCATGAACCTCTGTCCATAGTTCTTCTGGCACTCTGTCAGATCTAATCCCTGGTCTATTTGTCACTTCCACTGTATAGTCGTAAGGGATTTGGTTTAGATCATACCTGAATTGTCTAGTGGTTTTCACTACTTTCTTCAATTTAAGTCTGATTTGGCATTAAAGAGTTCATGATCTGTGTCACAGTCAGCTTCCAGTCATTTTTGTTGAATGTATAGAGCTTCTCCATCTTTGGCTATAAAGAATATAATCTATCTGATTTTGATATTGACCATCTGGTGATGTCTATGTGTAGAGTCCTCTCTTGTGTTGTTGGAAGAGGGTGTTTGCTATGACCAGTGCATTATCTTGGCAAAACTATATTAGCCTTTGCCCTGCTTCATTCTGTACTCCAAGGCCAAATTTACCTGTTATTCTAGGCATCTCTTAACTTCATAATTTTGCATTCCAGTCCTCTATAATGAAAAGGACATCTTAGGGGTGTTAGTTCTAGAAGGTCTTGTAGGTCTTCAGAGAACTGTTCAACTTCAGCTTCTCCAGCATTACTTGTCTGGGTGTAGACTTGGGTTACTGTGATATTTAATGATTTGCCTTGGAACAAACAGAGATCAGTCTGTCATTTTTGAGGTTGCATTCAAGTACTGCATTTCAGACTCTTTTGTTAATTATGAGGGCTATTCCATTTCTTCTAAGAGATTCTTGCCCACAGTAGTAGATATAATGGTCATCTGAATTAAATTAGCCCATTCCAGTCCATTTTAGTTGACTGATTCCTATAATATCGATGCTCACGTTTGCCATCTCCTTGTTTGACCACTTCCAATTTACCTTGATTCCAGGTTCCTATGCAATATTGTTCTTTACAGTATCAGATTTTATGTCCATCACTAGTCACTTCCACAACTGGGTATTGTTTTCATTTTGGCTCTCTCTTCATTCTTTCTGGAGTTTTTTCTCCTCTAGCATATGGGGCTCCTACAACCTTGGGAATTCATCTTTCAGTGTCTTATCTTTTTGCCTTTTCATACTACTCATGAACTTATGTACAATTGGATTATAAAGAAATCTGATATAAAGCAAGATTATATAGTTAGACTATAAAGAAATCTGAGCACCGAAGAATTGATGCTTTTGTACTGTGGTGTTGGAGAAGACTCTTGAGAGTCCCTTGAACTAACTGCAAGGAGATCAAACCAGTCAATTCTAAAGGCAATCAGTCCTGAATATTCATTGGATGGACTGATGCTGAAGCTGAAACTCCAATACTTTGGCCACTTGATGCAAAGAACTGACTCTTTGGAAAAGACCTGATGCTGGGAAAGATTGACGGCAGGAGGAGAAGGGGATGACAGAGGATAAGATGGTTGGATGGCATCACCGACTCAATGGACGTGTTTGAGCAAGCTTTGGGAGTTCATGATGGCTGGGAAGCCTGGCGTGCTGCAGTCCATGGGGTCATAAAGAGTCAGACATGATTGTGCGACTGAACTGAACTCAACTCTTCACGGGGTTCTCATGGACTGTGTTGTCCATGTGGTCACAAAGAGTCAGTCATGACTGAGCCGTTTTCACTTTACACAGTAATCGACACTCTTTGTTCTTTCATGTGTAAATGGTAACCTGGGGCTTTTGTTAAACTATAGATTTGAGTTCAATAGTTTGGGGATGGGCCAAGAGCCTGCATTTCTAACAAGCTCTTTGATAATGAAGATACTACTATTCCACAAAATGTATTGAATGTCGAGGAGTTAAAATTTTTTTTTTAAATCACTTTAAGGAACTTGTTTGACAGAGTATAGGAGTATCCGAGCAGATGCAGAGCCATTCCATGTTCCCAGTGATGCTAACATATTTATACATGAATAGCTCCCAAATGTTCAAACTATTTATTCAAGTAGATTTCTGAAACTCATTTATTTATTATGTGTTAAAACCAGTTTCACTAGAATGAACTGGGTGGTGGCAAAAGATATTTATAGTTCGCGGAGATGGTTGGGACTGAGGATCGTAGGAAGCATTATAAAATTGTTGTTCAGTGGCTCAGTTGTGTCCTACTCTTTGCAACCCTATGGACTGCAGCATGCTGAGCTTTCCTGTCCCTCACTATCTCCCAGAGCTTGCTTAAACTTATGTCTACTGAGTCCCTGATGCTGTCCAACCACCTCATCTTCTGTTGCCCCCTTCTCCTCCTGCCCTCATCTTTCCCAGCATCAGAGTCTTTTTCAGAGTCTTTTTCCTTCACCTCAGGTGGCCAAAGTATTGGACCTTCACCTTCACCATTAGTCCTTCCAATGAATATTCAGAGTTGATTTCCTTTAGGAATGACTAGTTTGATCTCCTTGCCATTCAAGGGACTCTCATGAGTCTTTTCTAGCTTCAGGAAAACTGATATCTTGTTTCTTATGAGTTTCATTTTATTTCTTTCAAGTTAAAATAAAAAAGACTCAAATAGTTGTTCATCTGTTTTATGGCTGATTTTTAATGACGGAGAAAATATATTGCTAATTTGTGAGATAATTAATATTTTTGTTTTTTGTGCATGATTTTGTTACCGAGTCCAAGCTTGCTCTGCTTGCCACATGTTAAGTCAATGAATCTGAGTGGTTGAATCAGGAAGGGACTTTATTTGGGAGCTGGCTGATGGAAAAGATGGCAGGCTAGTGCCTCATAATAACCATCTTGTTGGGGCCTGGATGTCAGATTCTTTTATGGATGAGATATGGGGGGAGATTACAAAAGACCATTTAATTCCTACAAATATCTCCTAGAGTGGCAAGCCTCAGGTAGTGGTGGGATGTGTTATTTTCACTTCCTTACAGTCATTTCTTGGGTGGTTTAATATGTAACATTTCCTGTCATATCAACAAACAAAGATGTCATATCTATCTGTGATCCTGGCCTCCCTGAACGTGAATTTCTGAGAGCTGAGAGCTGAGCAACAAAGGAAGTGCACCTGCCGCTGAACTGTTTGCACACAAAGAGTTCAAGAATGTCACAGCCCTTGGGCAGGGTCAGCTTACCTCGCTGAGGCAGGCCATTATGCATGCCTAACAAAAATGACAAAATGAGTCGCAGAAGTAGAGCCAGTGTAAATTCAAAACTAACTCCTCCCAGTTACAATTAGTCAAAAATTAGCTCAGATTGAGTTCATTAGGCTTTGGTAATAAGCTCAATATCTAGATCATGCTTTGGTCTTGAAATATAGGTGACACATTTTGATCTCTCATCCAGTTAGTTGGAAGAAAAATCAGTGACCTTTGAAAATTTTTGAGTACCTTTTTGTTTGCTTTTTTTTTTTTTAGACAAAAGGTATTGAACTGATGCACAAAATATGCTTAAAAATCATAGATTTGTATAATAGAGTATATTTCTCCTCTTGTTGATTTACTTCTTGGAATATAGAGATATGGAAAATGTCTTATGATGTAAGAATATTTTAAAATAACATCTTCAATAACAACTTTCTTAACGAGTGGAAATGAACCATAACGTAAATTGCATGTGCAAATACAAATTTATAAATTTTTCTCATGAAAGTCAAATTTTGAGTGTCACAAACTGATGAAGTTTGATTAGTCTCTTTGGGACCACAAGAATACGTGTTTTGGGCTAGGTTGTGCTGGGACAGGAAGTCTCTCTGGGGAGAAAATTAGTTTGACTTACATGTGAAATTTCATAAAGATGAACTTATTATTCAAGTAAAGTCTTTGTCTATAAATGGTGCTTCATAAAACCAAAAGGAGTTGTTTACCAAGAAATGAAATTTTAGGATCTACTTTAGGTTTATGAAATAAACAAAGCTGTGTGCTTTCTCTCATTCTTTAATTTTTCTTCTTTGTTGTGTTATCTAATTTTTCTATTTATATTATTAAAAAGATCAATCCAACAATAAATTAGATTTTCAGGGACAAAAATATGTTTTTAAATTTAAACTTTTGCTCCATCTTATTCTCTAAGTATTTGAATAATCATCATTCATATTTTAAACATTACAGTTCTCTTGTCCCATGACAGTTGTCATGCCAGTAGTTTTCTCCAAGTCCTTTGTGAGTTTTCAAGTCTATGTAAGCAATTATTTCTCTTATCATCAATAAAAGGAAAACGAGGGCCTAATGACAATATTTTGTTAGCTTTATCTTTTGCCTGTCAGTGCAGTGCTATTCAAACAGCAAAAGCCAGATTTTTGTAAGTATCCCATTTACTAACTGCATGGACTTAGAGAATGCTCAAATAGTTTTCTCAATCAGCAATATTAATATTTTTCTCTTGAAGCTATGAGTGTGATGAAAAATGACATATATAAAGTACCCAGCACAATTTCTGACTCATAATGATATCAATAAACATATTTCTGTTCTTCNAAGACCGGCCTACTCCATGACGCCATGCACAATCACCTCCTGCCAGTTCAGGGTTGCCTTTTTCTAAACTTCTCTACCGTACTTAAGATTTTCAGTCAAAAAATATTGAGTGTCTGCTGAATACACTTTCCAGGACAGAAATGAAGTAAACCGAGATCCTACCCACTATGGGCTTATCATCTAGTAAAGAAGATAATAAAATGAAGAGAATATATATAGGACCAGATTCATTGGTTCTTACAGTGGGTAAGAGATTTACACGTGGAAGATTTTTAAAATATGTTCCTAACTACCTTGACTCTAAAAAAATAATTTTGAAAGAGCACCCCAAGTGATTCTGACATGCACATTCTCTTTCCCCTTTAAGAACCACTGAACTAGGAATTCAAAAGATTATAAATTACTTCCTGTATGGGGAGTTAAGTACCACGGTGACTTTGTGAAGGAAGTAACACCAAGGTTAGTGCTGTGTAGTTCTGAGAAACAGAGGTGTAACCCTGAATATCTACAGAGACCAGGAAGGTAACGCAAATAAATGAAGCATTCTGCATCAAACTGACCTCATAGTAGGGACTATGGCTAGCTAGAAAGCTCTTGGTCCTTCTCACATAGAATAACCACCTCTTAGCTCCAGCCACACAAGAGAACAAGCCTAGTGCTGCTGTATCTTTCAAATTGTTAAGATGATATCATAAATTTGGAACTCAGTGTTGAACTGGAAGTTCATTCAAAACGGTTTAAAGCACTAAGTAGCTCCACACTGCTCAGGTAAAACCAAACATGGATGTGAGTTCTATCAGGCCTCTAGGCTGTTGAACTCACGCGCTTGTAGGCTCTGTGCTAGGTGGTGGAGTACAAACAACAATGTTTCCACCCGCAGAGTGCCTACAGTCCAGAGGACATGGACAAGTGAGAGATCACAACTGTTCCTTGTAACCAGAGCCTCACAGCACTGTCAGAGCAGAAAGGAGAGGACACTCACTTCTCAGGGGAGTGTTTCAAAGAGGCAAGGGCGTCTGAATTCAACCTGGAAGAATAAGGAAGCTTTTTCTAGGTGGGCAGGTAGAAGCACCAAGGCTAAAAGAACAGCATTTTAAAGGCTTGGAAATACAAAAGTGTCTTTCTTCAGGAAGACGATGAACTCCTCCAGAGCACTGGACATCTTTTCCTCTGATTAGTGCACTCAGTCCAAGGCCACACATAGAAGATTCTCCATAAATAGTCCTTGAAAAATGTTGAGACTCACAGATATGAGGTATATTAATATTAAATAGGTCTCCCCTAGTGAGAGAGTGATCTGTAGCAATTATCAAAATTTCCGAAAGCCCCAAACCTTTGATTTGTGCCAATGTCTTGATGAAAGTGAAAGAGGACAGTAAAAAAGTTGGCTTAAAGCTCAACATTCAGAAAACTAAGATTGTGGCATCTGATCCCATCACTTCATGGGACATAGATAGGGAAACAGTGCAAACAGTGTCAGACTTTATTCTGGGGGCTCCAAAATCACTGCAGATGGTGACTGCAGCCATGAAATTAAANCTGCTGCTGCTGCTGCTGCTAAGTCGCTTCAGTCGTGTCCGACTCTGTGCGACCCCATAGACGGCAGCCCACCAGGCTCCCCTGTCCCTGGGATTCTCCAGGCTAGAACACTGGAGTGGGTTGCCATGTCCTTCTCCAATGCATGAAAGTGAAAGTGAAGTCGCTCAGTCGTGTCTGACTCTTCGCGACCCCATGGACTGCTGCCTATCAGGCTCCTCCGTCCATGGGATTTTCCAGGCAAGAGTACTGGAGTGGGGTGCCATTGCCTTTTCCGTTTCCTCTGATTAGGGCAAATTAATGGAAGGGAGGGGAATCATCTTCATTTATATTTAAGATTCACTTGATCTAAGTTCCTGGGCTCACTGAAGGTCAAGGAATCTGGGGGAAAAAATGAAGAAACCATCATACTTTAAAATGCAATTAGGACCAATCGTCATAGAACCTCTAGAAGCACAGAGACAAATATATTCTGTTAGTTCATTCACTCAAAAGTATTTGCTAAGTCCCCTCCATTTACCGAGTGCCCACCATGACTCTTTTGTGATATATCAATATCCCAAACAGACTACAACCCCTGACTGTATGGAACTTAGATTTTAGAGGAAGATTTGATTAGACAAGTGAAAAGTATTAAACATAATAAATATATACTTTGCTTAAAGTGCTTTAAGATGCTTACAGTACTTTGAGGAAGAAAGTGTTGTAGCCATGCGTTCTGGGAAACAAACCCACTCAGAAGGACAATGCAGATAGTGGAGTGCAGCTTATTACCTGGTGGGCCCAAGGCAGAGTCTGCTCTTAGCCAAGGACCGTGGCCAGTTTTTGTGAAAACCTTATGTGCCTTAAGTGTATGTGCCCAAACCCACTTCCCAAATTCCCTGAAACTAGTCTGAACAAAGGAAAAGAAAGATAAAAGTTAACCCGTGATTCATATGCCTTAAGCCTAGGTAGTTAGCAGTGGACAATTATCAATAGGCCTGTGGTTGTACCCCAATAAGCATAATAGAATTTGTTTCTATTCTGTTACACAGACAATTAGGGTATTCTTTTAGGCTACGGAGAGTCTAGGTATGAGCCTTGTGGCTCTTCCATCCAGGGGGACTGGTTTTCCATTGGTATGTCATTTCTATTCATACTGGTAATATAGCTTAAAATCCACAGTCTGGCCCAAGATGGAGTCCTGCTTTCAAGAGGGAGCCTGTTCTGTCTGTTTCCTCCTTCAAAAGAAGGACGGGTAAGAGAAGATTCAAATATTGTGAGAGGATGACCCGTGGATGATTTTAAGATTATTTTTTATTTTAAAAATTTTTAATTATTGATTTTTTTCTCCCAGACGGAGCCATGAAAGTGTAGCTCTGTGTCTTTCAGTTAGCAGGGTTTTGGAACATTTTAGTATTTCAAGTGATTTGAAATTCAACTGATTTCCCTTTCACATAGCATAAAGACAGTAAATTGGTTGATTCTGATAATGATAATGGCTTTCATTGTGATTATATTCAAATATTTAGTAAAAAGTGGGAAAATTTTCCTTAAAGATTACAAGCCAGTTGTACATTTAAATATAAAGCTCTAGATTTTGATACACTATGGGAAATAAGTACTCTAATTTAGCACTGTCTTTTACTGTATTTATCCTTTCCTAGAAACATCAAAAAATATATTCCCCCTCTCCTTCACACTAGGTAAGATTAGAGAATGATAGAGTGAAATACTATCTTTAAAGTATACACAACTATTGTGGAAAATCACAGTGGTAGTATTATGTACTATGAATATCAACGTAGGCACTTTATTTAAGATTTATGAACTATGTATTTTCATTTATGGGTGATAATATTTTTCTACTTAGCTATTTTCCCTCCTTTCATTAACTTTAATCTTAATAGCTCTCCTCTATAAAGTATTTACCAAGAGTTCTTAAATACATACATTATTCATTTAAATATTTTACATATATTTATAAAGAAGTCAAGTGCACATAAATAATGGGTTGTTTCATATTTATTTTTTAGCCTCATTTAAGTAAAATGGAACTAAACTAAAAACTGTCATGAAATATCTTTCCTGAAGAAAGGTATTCAGAAGACAGTTTTCATTATTTAGGTCATCATCAATGAAAGACAGAGATTGAGGCCAAAATCATGAGTTAGAATTAGAAGGGTGCTTTGTGTGAATATGTTGAAGAACTGTAGGTAAATTGTAATGGAAGGAGGAAGATCAGTAAAGAAAAACAAATTGGTATAAAGCAAATACACTGAAGGATTTAGTGTGTATTTATTGGAGATGAATTCTTCCTTTGAGTCATTTCTAGACCCAAGCCATCTAGATACTGCTAATATTCCCACAGAGGCACCCATTTACTCTTGGAATGATTCAGTCCACTCATCTGACTGTGATGGGAGAGAGACTGGTAATCGTGGTCTCTGTGAGACTGTAAAGCAAAGGGTGCTTATTCCATGGCCTTGTTACTTGGTGTTTCTGTGTAGGGCTGGCAGAAAATTGGGCCACGCATGAGTTCCTCTTGAATTAGTCAACCAGACTACAATTTAGCCACAATTGAGAAGACTTTGTAACAGTTGCTGAGGATGTTTGAACAAGCCAGCTTTCCACAGCTTTCCACAGAGGAATCCTGATACATTTGTCACTTTCCAAATCGATGAGTGGTCTTGCTATTTTGCTGTTTCCCAATAGCTGGTCTCCTACCCCCAGAAATTCTGAGAGCCTGGCCAAGGAGGCTGGGCAATCAGCAGAAATATGCACAATAACCAGAATTGTCAAGCTGCATGAGTTCTCCCTTCAGCTAAAAAACCTCAGACACTATCATGATGCAATGCCCTGGAATATAAGCAAAGGAATTGTCAGCATAAAATATCTTTGTATGCTTGGCAGTATAACAGATGCAACATGCAGAGCAATTAATCTGATTGTTATCCAGAGAAGAGAACAGAAGGGAGAGCCTGGTCTGGCACACCTTTAACTATGTCAAACACAATAACAAAGTAAAACAACCACAGTCTCTGCGGAACTACTTTATCCTATTCAGTAGCTTTCTCATTTGACTGTAACAACCTCACATGACTTGACTTGAAACAATGTGGCTGAACCCAGGATTGGGAATCACAAAATGTGGAGTCATGCTACCATTAAACCTGTGTGTCAGCATCTGAGTGGCATTGTGTCCAGGGAAATATGAGGATAAATGAGATGATGAATGAGCCAGAGCTTTGTAAATGGTCTGTAGATACAAGGAAATGATATTATCATTGAAGTTAAGCAAAGCTTTTAAGCAAGCTGCAAACCATTTATCTGACTTGCATCCATGAAGATTCCCAGATATGTATGAAGAAAGAAACCCAGTCAAAAGCCAGACCTCTCCAGTTAAACAGAGTGAGGATTTGAACTATTCTTATTTGGGCTTTAAAGGAAAAGATGACCCTTGAAATCTGGAGAAATCTAGGACATGTAGGTTATGTAAGCAACTCTTTGAAATGCAGCAATTATTTTTGGTCAAATAACAATGGAAAAAGTTTTTGTAATTCTGTTATTTGTGAAATAAACAGTACCTGTTCAGGGACTGGAAATTGAATGATGCTGCTTATTTGTAGAAGCAGCAGCTATGAGGTAGCAGTTTTGACATGACTGTGAAGCTATGGACATAAGGAGAGATTATTATCCAACAGACAATAATTTTATTTTCAGACTCTGGAGCAGTTTAGTCTCAATTTCCCACAATGTATTAAATATGTGCACATGCATATGCACACCCATCACAAATGGAAAAAAAAAATGCTTACAGTAGGGCAAAGCTCGGGAATTTGGATGAAATTGTGAACAACACTATTGAAGTAGCTCTAATTTTAAATTCCCTCTTGCAGCTGCAGCATCCTGCCCTATTCTCTATGAATACAACACATTCATTTAAATAAAAATAGTTATCTGCATCACGCTTCCCTGTACCAGCTGCAGAATTCTCATAAGCTTTTGATTTACTCTCTATTAGTGGTATAGAAATAGAGCCATTTAAGATGAAAATAGTAATGCCTCTTATTCCAGTCCCTCGATCTTGTCAAGTTAAACCTAATGTCAATTAATGTGGCTGGTTTTATATGCTCAATATCTTGCAATAATTTATAATGAAAAATAATTTGAAAAATTATATAGATGTATATATATGAATCACTTTGCTATACACAAGAAACAAACACTAAAACATTGTTTCCCAACTGCAATTCAATAATTTTTTAAATTAAAAAAATGTAACTTTCATATTAACAAAGGAATAAATCTGATTCTTTCTGTGAAGCAGGGGGGAAACTTTTGAACAAGAGGCTTCTTCTCCCTTGTTTACAGGTTTGTCTTAGAGTTGATTGTAGAGCTGATGTCTTTTATGGCAGTTCCTGAACACTCCCAGATGTTTTTTTCTTTCTTTTTGTCCTCATAAAGCTTCTCTCGTTCTCCTGTCCATCACTGGAAAAATCCCTTGACAATACTTTGTCTCCACTGCCCCCTGCCATAGATAGCACATGTGTAGGGGTTCAGTCACTTCCGTTGTGTCTGACTCTTTGTGACCCCACGGACAGCAGCCCACCAGGCTCCTCTGTCCACTGGATTCTCCTGGTAAGAATACTGGAGTGGGTTGCCATGCCATCCTCCAGGAGATCTTCCTGACCCAGGGATTGCACCTTCGTCTCCTGCATTGTGGGTGGGTTCTTTACCGCTGAGTACCAGGGAGGCCCTCATAGACAGTGCACATACAGAAGTCCCCTCAGGCGCCCCTGCTCCCTGTTTCTGCACTGGAAGCCTCTCTCTAGAGAGACCCACCTCTTCATCAAAGCTCCTTATGAGCAGAGGCTGTATCTTCATTTTCTGCATTGTGTATCCCTGGCCCACATCACTTGATAGACCCTTAATAAAAATAACTAAACAGACAGAATCCACGGATGAGAGTATTGCTTGTTTTCTCGTGTGATACGCTGCCTGGTATGAAGCAGGTGCTTAATAAGAAATCTATGTTGAAGAAGCAAATCCAATGTGCTTTTAGTGGTCTTTCTTACCTGTGTTGGTCATGAAAGGAAGAAAACTGTGAGGACAGGAGAGAAGATGTTCTTCATTGCTCTCATCCATGCTGTAATAAACTTAACAGTACGTCTGGTGGTAACTTGCTCACCTAACCCACTTCATCTCTTGCCTCTCACCAGGCTTTCACTCTTTACCCCACATACTGCCCACCTTATAACTACAGACACAACATATCCCACTCTCCCTTTGCCAGTCCATGATGTATTTCCCTTCTATGAGAAATGTCTCTCAAACCTCTTCTCCTAGCTTCTTCAGCCTTTTGGTCTTGGGATTGACATCTCAGTCTCAGATGATCCTTTCCTGATGCACCAGGTTAAGATTAGGTGAGTTTTTGTGTTCTTTTTACATACAGAGCTCACTTTGCTTTCATAACCATGTTGTTGTTTAGTCACGAAGTCTTGTCCAATTCTTTCAGCCCCGTGAACTGTAGCCTGCCAGGCTTCTCTGTCCATAGGACTTCCCAAGCAAGCATACTGGAATGCGTTGCCATTCCCTTCTTCATGGGATCTTCTCAATCTAGAGACTGAACTTGCATCCCCTGCATTACAAGCAAATTCTTTACAGTTAAGCCACCAGGGAAGCCCCATAGCCATAGTTTATTGTAAACTATGAGATTTCCAGTCCTTTAAATCCCATTCTGCTGATGACTTTGAGTATCATTTCATTTACGATAAAACCTAAGATTCTTAAAGGTGGAACAAGAGGTTTCAGGGGATCAAATGACTCTTTACTGTTCCAGTCTCATTTCAGCCTTAGAGTCTTTGGCCATAATATTCCTTCAGATTGAAAAGTTCTTCTACCTTCCCTGAAAATTCCTTCTCATCTTTCAGTCCTCTCTCAGAGTCTCTTCTGTTAACCCTGTAACTACTTAATTCCTAAAAATTCATTGCAAAAATGATCTGTCATTCATCACGCAGCTAATCATAATGGCCAACACAAATAAGATGAAGTATATCATGTTTTTGTTAAATCAGTTTTTTTCTCAATATTCAGTATAGCTCTATGTTTTAATAAAAAGTCTTAATATTCTGAAGATTCCTTACAGATTTATGCAGACAGTATTTTCTCTCTTCCTTCTCATTAGGTTGAAACAGTTAAGACCCTGAGGTTTGTTGCTTTGTTCTTGTCTCCTTCTATCAGTTATATCCTTCAACAAGGTTTTCAAAGTATTCAAAAGGGAAAATGTTGTTTAGCTCTCTGCAGTTGAGAGTGCCTGAGTTTAATGCTTGCATCAATAAATAATCACTGCAAGGTTATATTATTCACCTGGACAAATTGTATAAACTGGATACTCATTTTAATTAAGCTCCAGAGCTCTTCCAGTTAAGAGAGCTGTGGAAAGATGTGAAAAATGGAAGTAGGGCATTTGAGTGTCTGAGCAAGAAAAAAAAAATGGGGGAACTAAACAATCAATTCTATATTATATAACAAAGTCATTTTGAGATGTCAGATTGTAGGAACTGGTTTCCTCGATTTTCTGTGTGGCATATAGCACAGTCTATGCTTTAATGATCTGAGTCTTCTTGTGCCCAGAAACCTAGATAGGAAGGAATAAGAGCTTCTTGGTAAGCTTGCTGTGCAGATACATGAAAATGTTAGGGATAGAAATTAAAATGATGGGCAGAATGCAGTGGTGAGTCAATGAAGGGATTTAAAAGTGATGAATAATGTGTGATCATTTCATTTGTGGTTTAAGCTGACTGAAATCGGGATAATTAATAATACCTCAAGAAAAGATTTAGAAATATCATGATTTTGTCTCCTACAGGTACAAGAAATGATAATATTAAACATTCAGATCAACCACATATTAAGTTCCTGCTATATGTCTGTTGTTCAACAATAACCTTTCTATATTTTGTCTCTAAGCTTCCCATAACTCTATGAAATTCATATTGGTGTTATTATTACCGTTTCAAATATTAGGAAGTTAGTAACTGCCCTCATGCCATATACACATTAGATATCCGAGCTAGAATTTGAACCTAGGATAACTAGACAACCCCAGGCAATTTCCTACCCACTTAGACATAATATTTGATTATTCTTGGCAAAAATCTTGTTGAGGCAGTGTCTTTATCCTCATTTTGTAGATACATTTGGAACCTCTGTGTGTGTGTGTGTGTGTGTGTGTGTGTGTGTGTGAGTCACTCAGTTGTGTCTGACTTTTTGCTACCCCATGAACTGTAGGCCGCCAGGTTCCTCTGTCCATGGGATTCTAGAGGTCAAAATACTGGAATGGGTTGCCATGCCCTTCTCCAGGGGATCTTCCTGACCCAGGATTGACCCGGGTCTCCTGCATTGCAGTCAGATTCTCCCTAAAATCGAAACATAGAAGAGCTCAATAACTAACATAAAACTGTATCCCCAGTCAAGCAAGGGTGGAGCTCAGATTTGAACCCAGCAGGTTTTTTGTTTGTTTTTTAATCCTGTGTACAGTCTTTTTTTTCTACTATATTAGCTTCAGTATGGTAATCCTGTGCCATACTCTAGTGACTCTGTGGGTGAGAAAGCAAAGGATGATTCTATGTTTACATAGGAGGGTTAATTTCAAGAGTAATTTCCAAGAGTAAGTAAACAGATCCTTGGGGATTGTGGCTCCATATAATAAATGTTTCTTAAAAATCAAGATCACTCACACAGACTTACATTTCAATATGACTTGCTCTTTCCAAATTTTTTTTAATTTAATATCTATGCATAGGAGAAAAGTTGGTGCCAAGAACAATTGAATCAAGTTGCTGAAATTCAGAACTGATGTATTGATTGATTAATTTACTGTAACAAAATCTAGCCTATCCAGACTTTAAAAAAAATGCCTTCTTCACAATTCTGCCTCTCTCTTGCCAGGTAACAATGGGAAAGTCCTTTTATTTTTCTGTATATCAGTATCCTTGTCTGCAGAAAGGAAATAATGCTAATGCTAATCTTACAGAATTGTGGGATTAAACTAGTTAATATATTTACAGTGTCAGTACAAAGTACAAAGTAAAATCTCTTCTTTGGCTTCAATCACCCATTATTTCAGATGCTTAGAGATAAAAAAAAAAAGATGCACCATTTTGTAAGGCTTAAGAAGTTAACCAGGCTCTTCAGAGCAGTCATTTCAAAGCCTCTGCTGAATTTTTGGACATGTAAAGGGAAGCCCTGACCTGCATTGACAGCAGGGGCAATGGAGAGCTCAATTGCTGTCATTAGGAAGTAGAACTTAGTGTCATTATTTATGGGTTTATGACTGTATGTTTTTGCTCTTGTCATGAAAGAGGTAAAAGGAATGGGTTACACGGAATCACTAAATCTCATAGTGACCCAAGGACAAGCAGTAATAATAAATTTAAAGATGTTTTTGTCCTTCTGATGTAAAAACCTTAGTCATCTCCTCCAGACATACAGTTCTATAGACACCTTAGTAAATATCCTTTCATTGTTTTAGTGTTTGCCTTTGATTTTTATTTTATGGTTGCAGTCTTTTTTTAAAGTCAGAGAATGGAGTAGAGGATAGTGCCATAGCAGAGGTAAGGGAACATAAATGGTAGGCAGAAATAGGGGGCCTGAGAAAAATGCCGTAGAATACCATCTGTAGCCTAACGCTGATATAGTCAAAGTTGATTTTAATGTTAGCCACTAACATCCTGTGGTATCATTATCGGAAACTGTTAAAAAGTTTTTTTATTGGATGAGAGATGAGTGGCATTATATACCCGGACTCGCTATTCCTCCATCTTTAATCTAAGGGTAGAAGACTCTCATGAATCTGGTATGCTTCTTCCAGCAATGGATGAAGCTTCTAGATCATGGCTCAGCCTTGGATGTTTCCATTCTTTTCCCTCGGGAGGCAGTAGACCCTTCGTGGATCGTAAGAGTGGAATGACTATATGGTCAAGCCAAGTAGCTCCTGTCTGATTGTTCACAGAATTTCCAATGATTCCCCTTCCCACCTTCAACCCAAAACCTCCTCTCCCTCCATCCATCAGAAGAAAATGAGTTTCTCTTAGGCTGTTTCTATTAAAACAAAAGATGAATGTCTCCCATCGGTTTATGTTCTCCTTGGTTCACACAGAGGAGAGGGGGCCTGACACCTATTAATTCAACATTTTTTTACTTTTTACATAAGGGAGTAAATTTATTGAAATAAAATATGTCCAGTTTAAATATATGGTGCACAGTAAAATATGTATCTGATCATAAGTATAATTTTGTTAATTTATAAAATATTTGCTACAAATAGTAAAGCATATTAACATGCATTTACTTATTCTAAAGGGGGAAAAGTCACCTGCAAAAGAAATTTTACATGCTTTGGGTTAAACTTGCTTCACCCTTTTTAGGGGAATATTAGATAATAAAAAACATGACTTCAATAACTGTCTTCTCTAGTGACATTAACTATTACTCTCATATCCCTTTTCCTTCTTCCTTTCCCCCAAATTTGCTACAAGTATTGATGAAGGTCTTGTATTGTTCATAGTACATAGCCTGGGGACCCTAGAAAATTTTATCTAACTTTCAATGGGCAATTGATAAGTTTATGAGTAACGCATTGTTTTGTTTAATCTTTTTAAGGCCTTGTATAGATAATGAAAGTGAGGTTTGGATATTTCTCTAAAATCACAAGTCAGTGAGTGCAGAACTAAGATCTCAATCCAGCTCTACATCCACATTAATGTTATAATGATGCCTAGAATAATAGCTTCTTATGAATTAAGCACTGATTATATAATTGTTGTTCCATGTCCAGTTCTAACTGTTGCTTCCTGACCTGCATACACATTTCTCAAAAAGCAGGTAAGGTGGTCTGGTATTCCCATCTCTTTCAGAATTTTCCACAGTTTATTGTGATCCACACAGTCAAAGGCTTTGGCATAATCAATAAAGCGGTAACAGATGTTTTTCTGGAACTCTCTTGCTTTATCCATGATCCAGCAGATGTTGGCAATTTGATCTCTGGTTCCTCGGCCTTTTCTAAAACCAGCTTGAACATCAGGGAGTTCACGGTTCCCAATTTGCAGAAGCCTGGCTTGGAGAATTTTGAGCATTACTTTACTAGCATGTGAGATGAGTGCACTTATGTGGTAGTTTGAGCATTCTTTGCAATTGCCTTTCTTTGGAATTGGAATGAAAACTGACCTTTTCCAGTCCTGTTGCCACTGCTGAGCTTTCCAAATTTGCTGGCATATTGAGTGCAGCATTTTCACAGCATCATCTTTCNAGGCCTGGCATGCTGCAATTCATGGGGTCGCAAAGAGTCAGACACAACTGAGCAACTGAACTGAACTGATGGGACAGTATAAGGCATACAAATCCGCCAGTAAGATGGCTACCAGAAGGGGGTCTAAAATTATGTCAAATAATCATGGCTGAAAACTTCCCAAACCTGTAAAAGGAAACAGATATCCTGCTCTGTCCATGGGATTCTCAAGGCAAGAATACCAGAGTGGGTTGTCATGCTCTCCTCCGGGGGATTTTCCCAACCCGGAGACTGAACTCACATCTCCTCTGACTCTTGCACTGCAGGTGGATTCTTTACCCACTGAGCCATCTGGGAAGCCCTAACAGGAGCACAGGAGGTCTCAAATAAGATAAACCCAAGCAGATCTACACTAAGACATATTATATAAAAATGGCAAAAGTTAAAGAGAAAAAATTCTTAAGGCAGAAAGAAAAAAACAAAGATTTAATTATAAGGACCCCTCATAAGGCTGCCATCTATGGGGTCACACAGAGTCGGACACGACTGAAGTGACTTAGCAGCAGCAGCAGCAGGTTTATCACCTGAACAGAAACATTACAGGCCAGAAGGGAGTGGTAAGATATAGTCAAAGTCTTGAAAGGGAAAAATTCACAACCTAGAATACTCTACCCAGCAAGATTATAATTTAGAAAAGAAGAAGAATTTCTCAGACAGGCATAAACTAAAAGAACACAGCATTACTAAACCTATCTTAAAGGAAACATTGAAAGATCTTCTCTAAATCTTTAAAGAAAAGAAGAATCTATAAGAGAAAATCAAAACTGGAAAGTAAATCACTTAAATCATTACACATATAAAAAAATTAAAAACACTTCTATTACAGTGATAACATGAAGATATAGAACAGGATATCAAAATCATAACATGTGGAGGAGGAAAGTAAGAAAATGTAGTTTTCTTCCTAGAATGTCTTTCAGTCTATATGACTACCAGTCTAAGAGAAATACATAAGGAAGGGGTTGACATATTTGAAAAACAGGGTATCCACAAATCAAAAACATAAAATAGATTCACAAAAACCCAAAAGAACATAAGTATAATACAAAAAAAAAAAATCATCAAAGCACATCAGGAAAAACAAAAAGAAAGGAACAAAGAAGAAATATAAAATCAAGAGGAAAATGCGGTTTAAAATGGCAATAAATACATATCTATCAATAATTACCTTAAGTGTCAATGGACTAAATGCTCTAATCAAAAGACAGAGTGGCAGATTGGATTAAAAAAAAACAAGAGCCTACAATATACCTAAAGATAACCACTTCAGGGCAAAGGACACACATAGATTCAAAGTGAGAGGATGGAAAAAGATATTTCATGCTAATAGAAATGACAAAAAGCAGGGATTACAATACTTGTATCAGACAAAAAAGAATTTAAAACAAAGGCCACAGGACTTCCCTTGTAGTTCACGGGTTAAAAACTCATGCCAATGCAGAGGACAAGGGTTTGATCCCTGGGATGGGAAGACCCACAGGCTGCAAGGCAGGTAAGCCTATGTGCATCACAAATACTCAGTCTGTAGCTCTAGAGCAGAGGCTCTTCACACCAAATGAGAAGCCAGTACACCGCAACTGGAGAGTAACCGCTGCCCACCTTAAAGAGAGAAAGCCGCCGCACAGCAATGCAGACCCAGCATATCCAAAAAGAAATAAATGCGTATGATTCAATTCCTTTTAAAAAAGGGCCATAAAGAAGATAAAGCAAGATACTATACAATGACAAAAGGATCAATACAAGAAAAGGATTTTACACAACATATATGCACCTAAGATACAAGATCCAAATACATAAATACTAACACACATACAGGAAGAAGCTGACAGGAATACAATAATAAGAGACTATAACACCACACTCACATCAATGGACAGATCTTCTAGACAGAGACTCAGTAAGGAAACAAAAATCCTAAAAGATCAATACAACAGTTAGACATAAATGATATTTTCAGGACATTACATCCAAAAAAAATCCCAAAATACAAATTCTTTTCAAGTGCACATTGAACATTCTCTAGGATTCATCACATACTATGACAAAAAACAAGCCTCAACAAATTTAAGAGTACAGAAATTATCTCAAGCACCTTTTCTGACCACAACAGCATGAGACTAGAAATCAACCACAGAAAAAGAAATGAGAAAAAAACAATTACTGGAGATTAAACAACATGTTACTAAAAAACCAATGGGTCAATGACGAAATTAAAAAGGAAATTTTACAATACCTTGAGACAAATGACAATGAAAACACAACCGTGCAAAATCTCTGGAATGCAGCAAAAGTAGTTCTTAGAGGGAAGTCCATACTGATACATTCCTTCCTCAAAAACAAGAAAAATCTCAAACAAACAACCTAACCTACCACTTTAAGAAATCAGAAGGAAAAAAAAAGTAAAAAAAAAAACTAAAATCAGCCAAAAGAAGGAAATAATAAAGATATGAAAGAAAAAGAGTAAAATACAAATTTTTTTTTTAAATATGAGGGGGAAAAAAAAAAATCAATAAAATCAAGACCTGGTTTTTTGAAAGGACAGACAAGACTGACAAACATCTGGCCAGTCTGACCAGAAGAATAGAGAATCCAAATCAACAAAATAAGAAATGACAAAGGAGATGTAACAATTGATACTGCAGAAATACAAAAAAACCTAAGGGAATACTATGAACAATTACATGGCAGCAAATTCGACAACCTAAAAGAAATGGACAAGTTTCTAGAAACATATACTCCACCAAAACTGAATCAAGAAGAAATAGATCAATCACTAGAAGCAAAACAGGATCTGTAATTAAAAAGTACTCTATACGGCTTCCTTGGTGGCTCAGAGGTAAAGAATCTGCCTGCCAATAAAGGAGACGGGTTCGATCCTCGGTGCAGGAAGATGCCACACACTGAGGAGCAACAAGGCTGGGCACCACAGCTAGTGAGCCACAACACTGCAACCAGAGGAGCCCCCACTCACTGCAACTAGAGAGAAGCCCAAGCAGCAACAAAGACCCAGTACAACTGAAAATAAATAAAACTATTTTTAAAACGAAAAAGCACTCTACAAAAGTCCAGGAACAGATAGCTTCACAGGAGAATTCTACCAAACATATAAAGAACTTACACTGATTCTCTTCCAACAAATGGAAGAGCAGGAAACACTCTCAACCCTGATACAGAAACCAGACAAAGACACCATCAAAAAAGAAAATTACAGGCCAATATCTTTGGTTTCAGAGAAGGCAATGGCACCCCACTCCAGTACTCTTGCCTGGAAATCCCAGGGACAGGGGAGCCTGGTGGGCTGCTGTCTATATGGATGCAAAAGTTCTCAACAAAATATTAGCAAACTGAATTCAACAACACATAAAAAAATAGCACACACCACAGTCAAGTGGGATTCATCCTAAGTTTATAAGGCTGGTTCAACAAAAGCAAATCAATCAAGGTGATAGAAGACACAAACAAAAGAAAAGACAAAAACCATGTGAACATCTCAATAGATGCAGAGAAAAACATCCGACAAAAAGCAACATCCATTCATGATAAAAAGTCTTACCAAACTGGATACAGAGGAAACACATCTCAAGACAATAAAAGCTATTCATGACAAACCCACAGTTAATATATTACTCAGTGGTGAAAAGCTGAAAGTCTTCCTGCTAACATCTGGAATGAGACAAGGATGCTCATTCTCATCTCTTTTATTCAATATAGTAGAGGAAAACCTAGCCATGGCTTATCAGTAAGACAAAAAAAGTGGGGGGGGGGGATCCAAATTGGAAGGAAAGAGGTAAAACTGCCATTGTATGCAGATGATATGATATTATATACAGAAAACACTTTGGCATTGCCCTTCTCTGGGATTGGAATGAAAAACTGACCTTTTCCCATCCTGGAAAGATAATGCTCAAAATCCTTCAAGCTAGGACTCCTCAGTACATCAACTGAGAACTTCCAGATATACAAACTGGATTTAGAAAAGGCAGAGAAACCAGAGATCAGATCACGAACATTTACTGGGTCACAGAGAAAGCAAGGGAATTCCAGAAAAACACCTACTTCATTAACTACACTAAAGCTTTTGACCGTGTGGATCACAACAAACTATGGAAAATTCCTAAAGAGATAGGAATACCAGACCACCCTACCTGTCTCCCGAGAAACCTGTACACAGGTCAAGAAGCAACAGTTAGAACTAGACGTGGAACAATGAACTGGTTCAAAATTGGGAAAGGAGTACAAGGCTGTATATTGTCACCTTGCTTATTTAACCTATATGCAGAGTAGTACATCATGGGAAATACAGGGCTGGATGAATCACAAGCTGGAATCAAGACTGCCAGGAGATATATCAACAATCTCAGATGCACACACGATACCACTCTAACGGCAGAAAGTGAAGAAGAACTAAAGAGTCTCTTGATAAGGGTAAAACAGGAACTCAACATTCAAAAAACTAGGATCACGGCATCTGGTTCCATCACTTCACGACAAACAGAAGGGGAAAAAGCGGAAGCAATGACAGATTTTATTATTCCTGGGCTCCAAAATCACTGTGGATGTTGACTGCACCCATGAAATTAAAAGATGCTTGATCCTTGGAAGGAAAGCTATGACAAACCTAAACAGTGTTTTAAAAGCAGAGACATAACTTTGCTGACAAAGATCCATCTAGTCAAAGTTATGGTTTTTCCAGTAGCCACATATGGATGTGAGAGTTGGACCATAAAGAAGGCTGAGTGCTGAAGAATTGATGCTTTCAAATTGTGGGGCTGGAGAAGACTCTTGAGACTCTCTTGGAATGCAAGGAGATCAAACCCTGAAGGAAATCAACCCTGAATATTCATTGAAGGACTGATGCTTGAGGTTCCAATATTTTGGTCCCCTGATGCAAAGAGCCAACTCATTGGAAAAGACCCTGATGCTGGGAGAGATTGGGGAAGACCAAAGGAGAAGGGGGTGGCAGAGAATGAGATGGTTAGATAGCATCACCAACTCAATGACCATGAATCTGAACTAACTCCAAGAGATAGTGATGGACAGGGGAGCCTGGCATGCTGCACTCGATGAAGTTGCAAAGAGTTGGACACGACTGAACAATAACAGTAACATAGAAAACCCTAAAGACTCACACAAAAGAACTAAAAAAAGAATCCAGCAAGGTAGCAAGATACAAGATTAACAGACAGAAATCGGCTGCATTTCTTTACACCAACAATGAAATCTCAGAAAAAAAACAAGAAAAGAAAATACTTTTTAAAATTGCAATCTCAAAAATAAATACTTAGACATAAGCTTCATCGAAGAAGTGAAAAAAAATTAGCAAAGAAAACTGAGGTTTTGGTCAAGATGGTTGAATAGAAGGACGAGTGCTCATCTCCTGCAAGAGCAGCAAAACTGTAACCATTTGCTGAATAACCACTGACAGGAGGTCATTGGAACCCACCAAAAAAAGATACCCCACGGCCAAAGACAAAGAAGCAGCTGCAGTAAGATGGGAGGAAGGCTGCAAGCACAATAAAATGAAATTTATACCTAGTGGGTGGGTGACCCACAAACTGAAGAACAATAATATCAAAGAAGTTCTCCCACTGTTGTGAAGGTTCTGAACTCCACATCAGGCTTCACAGCCTGGGGATCTGACAAAGGGACTGGGAATCCCCAGACAATCTAACTTTGAAGACCAGTGGGATTTGATTACTAGACTCCTACAGGACTAGGACTACAAGCTGGAATCAAGATTGCCGGGAGAAATATCAATAACCTCAGATATGCAGATGACACCACCCTTATGGCAGAAAGTAAAGAGGAACTAAAAAGCCTCTTGATGAAAGTGAAAGTGGAGAGTGAAAAAGTTGGCTTAAAGCTCAACATTCAGAAAACGAAGATCATGGCATCTGGTCCCATCAGTTCAGTTCAGTCGCTCAGTCGTGTCCGACTCTTTGCGACCCCATGAATCACAGCACGCCAGGCCTCCCTGTCCATCACCATCTCCCGGAGTTTACTCAGACTCACGTCCATCAAGTCCGTGATGCCATCTAGCCATCTCATCCTCTGTCGTCCCCTTCTCCTCCTGCCCCCAATCCCNAAATCGAGGGGGAAACAGTGGAAACAGTGTCAGACTTTATTTTCTGGGGCTCCAAAATCCCTGCAGATGGTGATTGCAGCCATGAAATTAAAAGATGCCTACTCCTTGCAAGAAAAGTTATGACCAACTTAGATAGCATATTCAAAAGCAGAGACATTACTTTGCCGACTAAGGTCTGTCTAGTCAAGGCTGTGTTTTTTCCAGTGGTCATGTATGGATGTGAGAGTTGGACTGTGTAGAAGGCTGAGTGCCGAATAATTGATGCTTTTGAACTGTGATGTTGGAGAATACTCTGAGTGCCTTGGACTGCAAGGAGATTCAACCAGTCCATTCTGAAGGAGATCAACCCTGGGATTTCTTTGGAAGGAATGATGCTAAAGCTGAAACTGCAGTACTTTGGCCACCTCATACAAAGAGCTGATTCATTGGAAAAGACTCTGAGGCTGGGAGGGATTGGGGGTAGGATGAGATGGCTGGATGGCATCACTGACTCAATGGACATGATTCTGAGTGAACTATGGGAGATGGTGATGGACAGGGAGGCCTGGCATGCTGCAATTCATGAGGTCGCAAAGAGTCGGACACACTGAGCGACTGAACTGAACTGATGTAATTGTTAGCGACTTCCCTAGTGACTCAGCAGTAAATAATCTGCCTGGGTCAACTGACTCCAGTATCCTTGCCTGGGAGAAATCCCATGGACAGAAAAGCCTGGCAAGCCACATTCCATCGGGTCGCAAAAGAGTTGAACATGACTGAGGCAGGAAAAAATACAGTGTAATTACTATCATTATCTAATCTGATCTTCAGAATGACCTTCGGAATAGGAATCATTCCTCCCATTTTAGTACAGTAGATACTTATCTCATTTGGTTTCAGCCAAAGCCAGTAAGTGGTAAAGCTATGAATTTAATCTGTATTCTTTAGTTTTCAAAGTTTTTCTTTTACTGCAATTTACATCTCTGTGCCTACCTCCAATTCTTATCCTTTAACTCCTAAAACCCCCCTTGGGAGCTGTTGATACCCTCTTCTGTTTCTGCTTCTTCCCTCTTCTCTGTTCTTGACACCATCTTCAAGGTTCTTGTTTCACTCATGCTGCTCAAGTATTGAAAGATGATTCCATTCATTAATTTCAGTTTATCAAACTATTATAAAGCTTCTGTCCTTTATTTGTTTACCTCTCTTTTGAGTCTCTGCAAATCAGTATTTATTGTCTCTTATAGAAGAAAATAGATCATTTCATTGTAGGTAAAGTGGAGAGGATTTAAAGTCAAACAACTCACAGGTGAACACATATTATTCCTGACCTACCAGTGTTTTCCAAGACTCATTCTCTGACAGTATGAGGTATTATTTTATTTCTCAAGAATCTCTCCCCTCAAAAGTGGGATGTCAATTATACTTCTTTTTTTCATATATATTGATGCTACTAAGATCCTAAAAGAGCTAATATGGACATCTTCTTGCTTCATGACTATACTTTTGCTGCTTGAGGTGATACAAAGTCCCAATTTAAATAGGAAGGAGGGGAAGAAAATTAATTTTACCCACATGTAAAATTTATATTTAATAAGGAAATATTAAGAGTCCACTGTGTAAGGATGAAATGATTCCCCTCTCATAAAGGAGTTTTCACTACTATAGGTGAGATAGGTGCACAAAATAATGATAAAATTTATTTTTGTATATTGATAAAATAATGCTAATGAGTATAATTTAGAAATTTTGAAAGGTGTTATTGGAATACAGAGAAGAGATTGCTGACTCCTAAAAGGGAGCAATGTGATGTAGAGTAGGCAAACCTTCTCAGAAGGAGATAGTGTTTCAGCTGGTTCCATGGGTTTTGAATTAATAATGGTAGATTGCTGGGGTCCAGCCCTGGTGGATCCAGGGAATTCAAAGCGGGGATGGAGTTGGTGATTAGGAAAGAATTATTTAATTAGAGATATAAGGAGAGATTAGGAAAGAATAGTGTAGTGGAGAAAATAGAGGAGAAAAGATGCTGTATTCCTTGGTTTACGTAGAAAGCCAATAAAGCCCCAAAACAAGGGGCTTGCACCGTCTCTGTAGGCCACAGGTGCCCACATGAATAGCGGAGGGTGCCCCACCTTGGGCTCCCACTCACGTGGGTCTTAGAAGCCCATGCAAATTGGAATTCAGCCTGAAAAGGGAGAATAAGAAAAGAACGACATGGGGGAGCCAAGCATTGGTGCAAGACCCACAACTTTATTTTCAAAGGCAGCTTATATACCCCAAGTTGTACATAAAGAAATAATGGAATATGCAGAGTTATGCAGGGGCAGTAGTCCTGACCCTTATTGAGACCAGGTTTTCTTTTTGCATACCTTGCCGTATACAAAAAGTCTGGTGGTTTTACCTCATCTTCTGGCCAGGGGGTCTGTTAACATTTTAATGGCTCTTTTCCTAGATAAATGTCTATCAACCAGAAAATTCATTTTCCCTTGAAGTGTTTTTTCTTTAATCTGCATCACCCTCAAAGTACTAAATAAAGTTACATTCCTGTAGAACAAAGGTGCAATGGGTTATAACAAAGAAAGTACTTAAGTCAAAGATCTAATGTTGCTATTGCCAGGGATACTACCTGTTTTTTCTACATACCAACTATATCAACAAATAAAAGATATGAATACTTGGCATCATGTATTGGCTCAGAAATGAAACCCTTAATCAGTCCTATTATAATGATTTTGACTCCCCGGAAGCCCCTACATTCCTAGGATGTTTTAAGCTTCCTGTGCCTCTTGAGGTCAGGAGGCTGTAAACAATCACATGCGTAGCTGTAAGAGTCTGGACAAGCCTGTCAGGCAGGCTAGAAAGCCATCAGAGGGGTTTTTGGATTGAAACACTCTTATTATGCCCAGGAGACTTATTATCTAAAAGCTCTAAATTAACTTTTTCCAGAAAAAGTTGGTGGGGGGACAGCCCCTTGTTAATGTTAGAAGAGTAGGTAGAAAGCATAACACAGTAAAGCAGACAGACTCTGGTTTTGGGGGTAGATGCTCGAGAAAGTCCAGGGGGACCCCTGAGGCCTGATCCCGCTTTTGTGTTTGTCAGGCTCCTTTCCTCATGACCTTTGCCACGGGCGGGATTCCCCATGCTGGCTCCTGGCAGTAGATCTTCAGGAAGGCCATTACTAGCACAAGACAGAAGCAGATCAAAGAAGCAATACATCAAAGGGTCAGGAGCAATATTTTGCTATAACTGAGAACTGAAGTGCATAAAAGGATGTAATGGGAATAAAACTGGAAAAACATAATTTGGGAAATGTTGAATACCAAGCAAAGGCATTTAGGTTTGTTTAGTATTCAACAGAGAGCTGTTGGAAATTTTGAATGAAAGACATATGGTCAGAATTGAGCTTCAGTAATATTACTCTGACAATAAAAGTCTAGCATAGATTGGAATGGGGATATTCCAAATGAAGCAAGTTGGGAAACCAGGAGAGCATTTTGGGGGAATGGTAAGGAGAATCTAAATAAGTGCAAGGTATGAGAAGGAAATGAGCCTCAGAATCAGATGAAGTGGGACTTGGTCACTAATTAGAAACTGAAGGTAAAGAGAGAAAGGAGTCAAAGGTGGCTGAATTCTAGAATCAATACTAGCGTTAAGGAAGCCAGATAAACAGAACTGGGGAAAGGGAATTGAGCCTGGTGTATACTGAATCTGAGGCTTAAGTAGGATTTCCAAGTGTAAAAAATAAATAAATAAAACTAAGAAAAATTGGAAATATAGTCTGGACTATGAATTTCTTTGGGGAAGAAAGAATATTCTCCTTTTAGTTTTTAAACTTATTTTTAGATAAGTCTGCAGTTGCAGTTCAACATAAGCCAATGTTTAGGAAAGGGAAGGAACAGAATAGTTGTGAAATTATTAGCTAGCTGATATATTCCATTTGAAAATACTTTAAAGATGTTTACAGTGTGTGTTGTCTATTCCTATGTCAGAGACATCTACTCTCATAAATATTTCTTGGGAGAGAATTTCAATTCATGCCTAAAATTGGAATGGTCAAGAAGTGACCATTATGACTTGTATAATCGAAATCTCATCTGTTGTAATTTAGGACTGTTTACACTTATTTTTAGAGAAATTTTCTATTGTTAAATTCCACCTTTTATTCAAATCTTTTCAGCACTTTCTATGATTCTATATCCATTTTTGCATTAATCAGCTTCATATTTATATTTTACTCTTAAATTTGAATTTACTGAGAAGTATTGCCAGGAATTTCCCATTATTCCATGACATGTTTNTTTCTATTGTTAAATTCCACCTTTTATTCAAATCTTTTCAGTACTTTCTATGATTCTATATCCATTTTTGCATTAATCAGCTTCATATTTATATTTTACTCTTAAATTTGAATTTACTGAGAAGTATTGCCAGGAATTTCCCATTATTCCATGACATGTTTCAAAGATTTAAATATTTCTCTGTTTCATTGTATTTATAGTATACTTCAACTTGGCATTAGTTTGAGGTCTGTTTGAAATAAGCTGATGTTTCAGAAATTTAATGACATTATTAATGACAGAACAGAGAACATTTCTTTTAACTTTTTTGTAATCTCAATCATTTGAAGGCAGAAATTAAAGATTACTTAGGAAAAACTGAAGTATTATTTTGAGAATGTTCTTTTTGTTTACATCTGATCTTAGGCATAAATAAATCTTTTAAATCTTTAGTATACCAGGTTCCTTGTACTGCACATGTAGTTTTATGGTATAAGTATTTTTCTGCATTAGAAAAGAAATGTGGAAATTTTATCTGGAAATTAACCATAAAACATATCTATATATAAAGGAAATCTAATCCCCTCAAAATATGTTAATAATTCACTTTCCTTTGGTCATAATATAGATGCCANCACACACACACATTCCCATGGTACCTTTGGAGACTGAAGTGTGTCCCCTTGTGCTTGTAATCACTGAAGGAAACACTTCTGTCAGTCTGCAGTCCAGTTATGAACAGCATGTGGATTCTTAGGAGTTGTATATATAAAGAAAAAGGAATTATAACTCAGTGGATATGCTCTCTTTACATCCTCAATTTTGAAGCAGAAAATAGCACAGCTTTGCTGTAGACTGTGGGATTTATAGTGACCTTCACGGAAAGACTTAAGTGACAGTCTTCGACACTAGTTTGGGTTACTTGGTTCTTTTTCCAGTCAATCTTTCAGTCTTTTCTGAAGAATCTAGCTGGCACTAGACTCCCTTTCTTCTGAATTTCTATAGTTATTTTAGTCTACCACATGATTTAAACCTCAATTATATGCTTTTTGTGTTAATATTGTTATAACTGTGTAGTGCTGGGGGTTTTCATGACATTGGAAAGAGAAAAGAAAAGCTGAAATTTGAATGTTGACTTACTATTTACTATGCATTTAAATTTGCCCAAATCACATACCCTCTGAACCTTTGTTTCTCATGTGAAAAATGGAAAAAGATGCTTACTTTGCTGAATTTGGGGAATGGTTGTGGGCAAACGCACCTTTAGCAAATAAGTAAGTAAATATTAGTTGCTCAGTCCTGCCCAACTGTTTGCAACCCCATGGACTGCAGCCCACAGGCTCTTCTGTCCATTAGATTTTCCAGGCAAGGATACTGGAGTGGGTTGCCATTTCCTCCTCCAGGGGATCTTCTTAACCCAGGGATCGAACTCTGGTCTCCTGTACTACAGGCAGATTCTTTACCAACTGATCTACAAGGGAAGCCTACCTTTAGCAAAGTATTCCCTAAATAAATGTTAACTGTTACTATAAATTACCATATGTTTTATTTTTTATATTCTCTAATATACCTGTAAACGGTTACATTTGGCAAGTATGTATTAAAAATCAGGAAAGGTTTAAGATTTTACCATACTTGCAAACTATTTAGTCTATCACAATTTCATGGATGCTAACAAAAGACATCATACTCTTGGGTCAGAAACAAAGGACAATTTATTATTGATAGCAATGACCATAGACAGGACATGGCATTTTAGCACTTGTTTTTCAAGCTACAGTTCCTATAGTGAAGAGGGCCAGAAGATGCCTGTAAACGTAGTTAGTTGCTTTACAAGACACAGGCCCTGAACTTAAGGAACTCAGTTTTGTGTGTGTTTTTTTTTAAAGGTAAGTAAATGTGTCTGCCATTTGTTCCAGGGGAAAAGTGAAAGTGAAAGTCACTCAGTCTGTCCAACTCTTTGTGACCCTATGGACTATACAGTCCATGGAATTCTCCAGGCCAGAAGACTGAAGTAGGTAGATTTTCCCTTCTCCAGGGGATCTTCCCAACCCAGGGATCAAACCCAGGTCTGCCACATTGCAGGCAGATTCTTTATCAGCTGAGCCACAAGGGAAGCCCAAGAATACTGGAGTGGGTAGCTATCCCTTTTCCAGTGGATCTTCTCAACCCAAGAATCGACCAAGGGATGGAACCAGGGTCTCCTGCATTGCAGGCAGATTCTTTAACAACTGAGCTATCAGGGAAGCCCCTGATACCTCCAAGGGAAGATATCTTCCAAAGCTGTAAGGAAACTTGTCCTTTGTCTGAGGGACATTAAGTATATATTTCAAGACTGTTTGCTACACAAACACCCTTAAAAATACAGCTGAGAACAAAGATCAGTCAATGCCTGCTCACGGGCACATACAAGAAATATCAGGGACTTATGGAAAATTGTCTTCAAATAATATAACTTGTGGGATAGAATCAAAAGACAGTTTTAAGGTTTAATTAGTGATTTTCAGCTATGATGATAGAATAATTAGGATTGGGCTTATTTCCCTATAGAAACAATTAGAAATATGGAAACAATTTTGATACGTTGGACAACAGACAATAAAAGCCTCTGGCTCCTGAAAGAAGAAAAGTGAATGAAGGGAGAGCTCTGAATTTGCCCTGACTTTCTGCTTAAGGGCGTTTTCTGGACTCGAGTGCCGCTGGGGAGATTCTAAGCAAAGCATAATAGACTTGTTGAGTTAGGGTGATAAAGAAAAGAGTTCAGAGAAGCTGAAGCATCTGGCATTTTTAGGAGAGACTGTCCAAAAGAAGGGAGAAAGATAGAAAGAAAGCTCCAAAAATCTGCATGATTCCCTTTTAGATGATGTCCAAATATTATGTATTTGCATAATGCAAACCCTATGAGAGTAGGTAAAATATATATATATATAGAGAGAGAAGATCTAATATACATAGGTCCTAGAATTTACACAGATCTGGGAGACATTCAAGTCTAACTACCCAAAAGACAGAATCCTTGTTAAATACCCGAGCCATAGGTAGAGATACAAGAGGAGGTATGCTCTATTAGTGGTGCTAAAATATCATTAGATCAAAGCTACTCTAGATGTTCTCTTAAAAACTTGAAAACAAGCCTCAAAAGGATAAATTGATTACAGAAATTTACTATTTGCTGAAACAAAAGTCAATATTTTAAAGAAATAAAATCCAGTACTTGAAGAAAAAATTTACTATACATAGAAAGAAGAAGGAGAATGTGACATATTAACAGGAAAAATAGAAACAATGTAACATATTACTAATCAATATAAATATATCCAGAAATGACAGAGATGATGGAATTAAACGAAAAGAACTTTAAAGCATCTACTATAACTATTTTTAAATGTTTAAGATTTTAAAAGAAAAAATAAGCATAATGATATAAAAATGAAAAAAATTTTTAAGTTCCAAATGAAACTTCTAGCTAGAGATGAAAAATATAATATCTCAAATTAAAATTTCACTTTAAAGGACAAAAAGTAATCTAGAAACTGTGAAAGAAATGATCAGTGAACTTGAAAATATAACTCTAGTAACTATCCACAATAGCGCGAAGAGGAACAAAGGATTAAAAGTTTTAGCAGAGCATCTGTAACCTGTAAGAGGTAATATATGTAATTGGAAATCCAAAAGAAAGAGAGAAAAAATATTTCAAGAAACAATAGCTTAAAATTTCTCAAATTTACTGTAAACTAAGCAGTTACAGATTCAATACTCTGACCAGATTCAAGTAGGATAAACACAGAGTTTTGAAAGCTACTAAGAAAGAAAAAAAAAATTAAACGCCACCAGTCAGAATAAAAGCTACATTATACACAAAAAAAATAAGGTTAAAAATTAGGGCACATTTCTTGCCTGAAACATTGCAGGACAGAAAATAATAGAAATTTTAAAATGATAAAGTTAACCTAGAATCCACAGCCAGCAATTATGTATTTTAGAAATTAAAAGTAAAATGAAAAGTTTTGCAGATTCATAAACATTGGAAAAATCAGCTTCAGTAAACTTACACTGTAAAAATATTAAAATACTTAGAAAGAAAATGGTATTAGTTGGAGATTTGTTATTATTTGCTAAATTGTGTCTGACTTTTTTGTGACCCTACGGACTGAAGCCTGCCAGTTTCCTCTGTCCATGGGATTTCCTAGGCAAGAATATTGACATGGGTTGCCATTTCCTTCTCCAGGAAATCTTGACCCAGGAATCAAACTTGTGTCTCCTGCTTGGCAAGCAGATTCTTTACCGCTTTCTCACCCGTTAGAAAGTTATAATCTATAGAAAACAGAAGAGCAAAGAAAATAGTAAATAAGTGGGTAAATGTAAGAAAGTTTTACCTTACTTTTAAAATTTCTTTCAAATATAGTCGACTAGAAACTTCCCAGGTGGTAAAGAACCCATCTGCCAATGCAGGAGACATAGAGATGCAGGTTCTGTCTCTTGGTTGGAAAGATCCCCTGGAGGAGAGAAGGGCAACTCAGTCCAGCATTCTTGCCTGGAAAATCCCATGGACAGAGAAGTCTGGCAGGCTACAGCCCATAGGGTCTCAAAGAGTCAGACATGACTGAAGGAACTTGGCTCTTGGCACTCAGAACCTCCAGCACAATTTGTAGCTTTCAGTGTACATGTCTTGCACATCTTATTTAAAGTAATTTCTAAGTATTGTTTTGTTTTGGTGTTATTGTAAGTGGAATTACTTTCTTAATTTTATTTCAGACTGTTTTTTGCTAGTGTGTAGATATACAAATTATTTTATGTATATATAACACATATACAATAATTTTATCCTCAAATAAAGATGGTTTGCAGCCATGAAATTAAAAGATGCTTACTCCTTGGAAGGAAAGTTATGACCAATCTAGATAGCATATTAAAAAGCAGAGACATTACTTTGCCAACAAAGGTCCACCTAGTCAAGGCTATGGTTTTTCCAATAGTTATGTATGGATGTGAGAGTTGGATTGTGAAGAAAGCTGAGCTCTGAAGAATTGATGCTTTTGAACTGTGGTGTTGGAGAAGACTCTTGAGAGTCCCTTGGACTGCAAGGAGATCCAACCAGTCCATTCTGAAGGAGACCAGTCCTGGGTGTTCTCTGGAAGGAATGATGCTAAAGCTTAAACTCCAGTACTTTGGCCACCTCATGCAAACAGTTGACTCATTGGAAAAGACTCTGATGCTGGGAGGGATTGGGGTAGGAAGAGAAGGGGNCTTCAATTCATGGTATAGCAAAGAGTCGGACACGACTGAGCGACTGAACTGAACTCAACTGAACCCTTGACAATGAACAAACTCTATTGGGAAGAGCCAGCAGTCCTGGGAATCTGGCCTGAGGAGTCTTGCTCTTAAATTTCAGAGAATGAATGGAGCAAGTAAGAAATTTGGCATAATAATTTATTTCATTGTTGTCTTATTGCAGAGCCTCAGAGAAATGTGGCTCTAAGAACATTCCTGGCATATAACAGAATATGTGCCACTTATTTATTTATCAGCAAATATTGAATGAATAAAAGAATGAAAGAATCTCTAATTGTTAAGAGATGTTGATAACCGGTGTCTTACATAGGTTTCAATAGGTTAATCTTCCTGGTAGATGTATTTTCCTCTGTATACTTGTTGAAAGACTCTTACTAAACAAACATGTTAGAAATGTCAAGAAGAACTCATCAAACTGAAGATAGAATAGCTCAACTGGTAATAAGTAATCAAATGGGAAAAGGTAACATAGAGAGTGAGGCAATAAAAAAAATTCCAACTAATTAGAAAAATAGATAAAAAGCATTGTATCTAGCACCAGTCATACATGGAATGTATTAAAGAGTGAATGAATGAAAAAACAGTTAAAAATCTTCCCTCTACCTCTAAATTGAATGCATGTTTTTAAGGAAGAAATGCTTTTTTTCCCCCCTACAATAGACAAAGCAAAAAAATTTTGACTCTGGAAATAATGTATATGGTGTCATGTCTATTATCTTTGCTGAAAATTAAAAATTATATAGCCACAGTTCAGTCCAGTCGCTCAGTCGTGTCCGACTCTGTGACCCCATGAATCGCAGCACACCAGGCCTCCCTGT
>SJYV01049630.1:1501919-1542078 GCA_006410875.1 Neotragus pygmaeus
GAATGCAGTCATAATCTCCCCCAACTTACAAATGAAACAAAACCAACAACCAAACAAATATAATTGCTGCAGCTTGGAGAGAAGGTTTGAAATACAGAAAAACCAAGACTGAACCTAGACCGTCCAGCTCTGATTCTAACACTCTCTCCTCTACATGAGACCAGCGAGTCATAATTAGAGAAAACTATTGGAGAAAGAAGAGCTTATGATACGAAGTAAGAAATAATAATATCTCTTCAATGGGTATCTAACGTTAGAGAGAGCCCTTTCACATATATCACAGCAGTATCAGCTCATTTAATGAAGAGTGGAAATAGAGTAGAGGGATACTGTGAGTAAAAAGGAAGTAAAAAATTTCTCCTTCCGTCTCTCCTGTTTTGGTGCCACCCTGCTGTGTTCAGCTATGGTAACAAGTGCCTGCCCTAAGTCTTCAGTAGAACTTCAGCCCCTGATGAATTAAATCAGTGCAGCCAAATCCAAAGTCCATTACTCTCCAGTTCTGCTAGTGCCATTCTCAGGCTCCAAGTATTTCATGACAGAGACAAAATTTATTCTCAAGTTCATCCATTCTTAAAAAGCACCATTGTACATGGGCTTCCTTACTGTGAGACACCTAAATTTATCTTACAAAAGACTAAAGAAATTCACTGAGAAAGCTCAACTCTAGAAAGGGTTAATTCAAGCAGTGATGTCATAGAGGACCCTGTTAGATGTTTCCTAAGACAAAGAGAAATAAAATGATCTACTGGGAATTCAATTTTAAAGAATGAACAACTTAAAGATAAAATTTACTATCATACCTTTTGGATTTGAAGAAATTTTTTAGCACTAATAAAAATCATAATGTATCATACTATTGGCATTATTAGCGTTTTTAAAAATAGGTTGTTACTTAGCAAATGGTGTGGTGTATAACCCATGACAAAGGCAAATCAATGAAAAATGACATCTACAGATGAACATTAATGAATGTTTTAGAAATATGTGTCCAAAGAGACTTTGGAAAAAACATAAGTCTTTGAAAGTGTTAGGCTTCATAACTAAGTAAATCTGTTATCTAATAACTTGCACTGTCCTCTATTTGAAGAAAAACCTGTTGACAGGGGCAGGTGTCCTATAAGAATCTCAAAAGTGGAGGATGAAGGAGGATGGATGTGTAAGTTCACCTCCAGTTGCTACAGAGGACAAGTGTCTTGTCACCAGGCAAGTGCAGCCCGTGTACAAGGAGGGCAGTGGGACCAATGCCCTCAAATAAGGTCTCTTGTTCTGAGCCCAAAATGTATTCTGTTCAGTTCAGTTCAGTTCAGTCCCCCAGTCCTGTCTGACTCTTTTCAACCCATGAACCCCAGCGCGCCAGGCCTCCCTGTCCATCACCAACTCCCGGAGTCCACCTAAACCCATGTCCATCAAGTTGGTGATGCCATCCAGCCATCTCATCCTCTGTCATCCCCTTCTTTTCTTTTATATAAATTTACTTATTCTAATTGGAGGCTAATTACTTTACAATATTGTATTGGTTTTGCCATACATCAACATGAATCTGCCCTCAATCTTTCCCAGCATCAGGGTCTCTTCCAATGAGTCAGTTCTTCGTATCAGGTGGCCAAAGTATTGGAGTTTCAGCGTCAATATCAGTCCTTCCAATGAACATTCNTTGCCATTGTCTTGGGGCTGTCCAAACTGAATGTTGTATTTTATCATTACAGATTCAGATCACCTGGATCTGATAAAGGGCAGTGAATTTTGAGAGACTCTGAGATAACAGATTTTTACTTGAATTAAATGAAGACTTGCCTGAGCAATGAACAATGGAATCTTTTTTGTTGTTAATATTTTTTAGCACCAAAAGCATTTTATATTGGGGTATAGCCAGTTAACAATGTTGTGATAGTTTCAGGTGAACAGTGAAGGGACTCAGTCATACATATACGTTTATCCATTCTCCCCCGAATTAATTGTGTTCAGACCTATGAGCTCATTTGAGTCATGACTGAAATACAGTTCTTAATTAGCATGACCACCATGAACTCACTTAACTCCCCCTGAAATGTTCCCTTTCCAGAAAGTTAACAACCTATTGCAACAGATGTGTTTACTCTCCCCAAATTCATATGCTTAAATCCTAACCACTTATGTGATGGTCAAAGGAGATGAGACCTTGGGTAGCTGGTTAGGTCATGAAGGCAGAGCTTTCATAAATGGAATTAGTGCCCTTACAAAAGAGACCACTGGTGAATCCCTGACCCCTTCTGCCATGTGAGAGGCAGGGATTTGCAACCAGAAGCAGGATCTCAACAGAGCTTGGTCATGCAGGCAATTCTGCTCTTGGACTTCCTAGCCTCTAAAACTGTGAGGAACCAATTTCTTGTGTATGAAAATCATGGAGTCGATGGTGTTCTGTTATAACAGGCCAAACAGACACGAGCTACTTTTAAAGCTCTGATGGCCTTTGAGTTATTCTTTACCAGTCACTGAACTGACCTATTTCCAGGAGGCTGTATATTCATTAAGGAGGAAAACATGTTTCAAGTATCCATTAAGTTGACAATAGTCAGATAGTCCCCTTCTATCCATGACACAAGATGAATGATACCATTAGAATAAATCTAGAAGATATTTTAGGGGTTTTAAAAATGTAAACTCAACTTGAATGGCAAGAATGCACAATGATTGTTTCCTCATTTTCTTCCAGTTAAATTATGAACTCTGGTAGGAAAAGGACATGGGAAATAAAGAGCAAATAACATGCATCGTGCAGATAGCATGATTACATATTCTGGATATGATGGGCTTTGTTTTATCTATGCCATATGTATGAAACTGTTTCAGATAAAACTGAAACATCATATATCATGGGAGATGTTAGATTAGATATATACATCCATTCATGCATCCATCTGTTCATTCAACAAATGTTTATTGACTACCTACTGGTTATCAAGCAGTATTCTATATGTCCTGAGGGAATAGCAGTAAATAAAAGTGAAAATCCTTGCATTCTATGTTTGTGTGTATAACTAGAAATTTATAAAAATAAGTAAATTGTAGTGTATTATAGTGAAAATATATACAGTGGTTATATATGTGGTGAATATATATATATATATATATATATATACTGATTATATACAGAGAATATAATTTATTAAGAAAATATAATCAGAAAATGAGGATGAGGAGTGCTGGGAATGTGGGCTAGGGAGAGTTGTGCTTATAAGGGAGGAGTCGGAGAAGGTCTGATTGAGAAGGTGTCACTGAAGAAGGCGAGGCAGTGAGACACACGTAAATCCAAGATCAGATGTCCAGGGACAGGAAGCTGTGCAGGTTTATGATGAGTGAGCATGCCTGTAGTGTTGTGGTACGGGCGGTGTGGCTGTAGCACAGTGAGCTAAACGAAGGGGAGATGAGGTCAGAGAGGTGAGAGAGTGAGCAGCAGATCCTGAAGGAAAAACAATCAGAGAAGGGGTATGGGAAGCGCTTTATGTATGTGCATCTATGACGGTGCAGTTATAAATCAGGTGGTGACACTATGTGATTTAAGATGTTTTGGCTTTAAATTTGAGTACAGTGGGGATAACTGGAAGGGTTTTGAGCAGAGGAATGACATGACCTCATGTTATCACAGAATCAATTTGATCATCGTGTTATGAATAAATTGAAATGAAATGATTGTAGAAATAGAGACCAGACTATTTTTTTAAATTTAGGTAAGAGAAAAGTGTGAGTTAAACTAAGGGGATAGCAGAGGAGATACTGAGAAGCAGGTGGATTTTGGATATATTTTGAAGGAAGAAATGGAAATATTTGTGATGGATCTCACATGGGACATGAAAAAATGCAAGGAGTTAATTATAACTCTTAAGATTTGGGGACTTACAAAACGGAAGGCCAGGATGGAGATACAAAGTCAGAGGTCATTAGCTTACAGAGACAGGGTTTAAAGCCAGGAGACTAGATAAAAATAATCGTGATATAAAAAGGAAGAACTCAAATTCTGAGTTCTGTGGGGCTTCAGTGTCACCAGGTTGGGGAAATGAGCAGGAACCAGCAAAGAAACCTAGGAGAGGAGCTGTTAGTAAGACAGAAGAACAAGGGATCACAGTAATAGTCTCAGTGATAAATTACTTCCAGTCACATACAGAAGAAACCTCCAGTAATTTAAAAGTGAAAATAATGTTTTTGTAATTCTATGTGTCAATGTATAAGTGGAAAATAAAGATGGAAAGAAATCTTTTCAGAGCTCTGTGTATCAATATTCAGAATATAGAGAGGAATAGTTAGAAACGTGATGAGATACCAACATCATCATCATTACTGACAGTGAAGATGACAAAACAAATGCCATTTAAGTTATATACTTTATTTAATCTTCACAAAAATGTACTTTAATCATTGACACTTTTTAATGGAAAATGAAGGTGAGAAAGGCAAGTAACATTGTCAAGGTTTTTCAGGTGCAAAGGACTCAAGAAGAGATAGGAGTTATAACTGAAATTCAAAAAGAAGAAGGGTTATAACTTTAAACTTAGAACATGCATTTTAATTTACAACTGTTAGGATAGCATACATTCAGCAGAGTGTTGAATATAAGTACAATTTAAAGAATGGTTATAAAATGGATATTAGTATAGACACCACAAAAGGCATGAAATTGAATGTTGTCAGAATTCTAGGAAGTTTTTAAATGCTCAGTTCCAGGTTAACACCTTGCTTCTCATTTCAGAGGTAATCATCACCCTGGTTCTCTTGACAGTTTTAACTAATTCTTTGTTCTTCTAAGTAATTCTGTGACCCATGAATGAACCCTTAAACTATGTAGTTATCTTGCTTACTTCTGAACATTATATAAACAGTGTCATACTCTTTTTAGTATTTTGGATTGGGAACTGCAACCAACTGCATCGAACAGAACCATTAGGGCTAAGAACTAAGTGTTGTCAACCTGACTCAGTTATTTGTTCCAAGAAATCTTTGCTCAAGGAAGATAAAACTATGAACCAGTGAATACCACCACTACTTGCTTAAGAAAATGTGTATAAGAATATGAGACAACTGCTTCAGGACAATTCAGGATGATCACTTTGCTATGTTTACTACCAAGTCTGGAAGTTTGATGTCACAGATTTTGCAAAATCCAGTCAGTTTCCTGCCAGGAGAGTCTCACTTTAAAACTACTTGTGCCAAGACCACCAGATCCTATAAATATCCCTTTTCTGACTTCCACCTTCTGAATCACTGCTAAACCATTGCTGAGATAATGTTTTCCCTTTAGTAGCTCTGCTAAATTTAGCTTTTCTTTCTGAACNTAAAACTACTTGTGCCAAGACCACCAGATCCTATAAATATCCCTTTTCTGACTTCCACCTTCTGAATCACTGCTAAACCATTGCTGAGATAATGTTTTCCCTTTAGTAGCTCTGCTAAATTTAGCTTTTCTTTCTGAACAGGTTGTCTGATGCTGTTTAGGGAGATCAGCAAATTTCGGGAACTTTAGGGGAGTCCTGTTGAGATCAATTCAAGATTTCTTCCTTGCCTTGGTCCAAGAAGCTTGACTCAGAAATGGTGTGCTCCTCAGAGGACCTTTGAGCCTCCCACTCAGAAATCTGTGGAATTAATCTCACAAAGGATCTCAGCAGTCACTTCTTTTCTTTGAGCTTCAAATGTTAGGTTTATTTTGCCTCCCAGAAAGGAGGATCTTTTAGGGGAGGCTTTTGGTTTCCTGATCAGATATGAAATCTCTTTGTTTTGGTGGAAACTTATTTTGTGACTGTAAATACTACTGTTTGCCTGTCCTTTCCAGTTTAGATTGTAAATCTGTAAGAAACATACTATAGGGAAAACATAAGTGAAAATCGCTCAGTTGTATCCGTGCTTTGCTACTCCATAGACTATAGCCTGCCAGCCTTTGCCCATGGAATTCTCCAAGCAAGAATACTGTGGGTAGTTGTTCTTTTCTTCAGGGGATCTTCCCAACCCAGGGACTGAACCCAGTTCTCCCACATTACAGGTGAATTCTTTTCCATCTGAGCCACCAGGGAAGCCCATAGAGAGAATATGGGTATAAGCTAAATAAGTCTGTCCTCAAATTCTGAAAGGCTCTTCAGGATTCCCTTGGGCACACGTTGCCTTGAGTCAGATTTTCAAAACCTTATAAGGACAATGTTCAACTGTTCCTGTAACTAACCTGTTTAGTTCTATCTCTTTGGATCTGAATAGTTTATAGAGCTCTTGATGGGTGATAGACAGTCTGTTGACTGATTTCTTTCTTTATGTATGGGCACCACTCAAAGACTGTTGCAATTCTCATGGGCTATTCATATTTAGGTCTTAATTCACAAGGAACTGGTTTTTCTGTAATGTGTGAAATAAATATTTAATTTCATTCCTCCATATGTATGCATAATTTCCTGGGACATTTACAGAAAAACCTGCCTTTTTGCATGATCAACACCATTTCTTCTTATAGTGTGTCTCTGTATGTGTGGGTCAGTTTCTTGACTTCCCATAACATTCCTTTTGTCTATTTGTCTAGCATAGGATTATCAACACACTGTTCTAAATATTATATATTTATAATAAGTCTTGATATCTGTTAGTGCAGTTCATCTCAACTGGTTCTCCTTTGTGAATGCCTTGCCTATTTAAATCTATTTCATTATTTTATATAGTAAAGAATAATCCTTACAAATCGCAAGTTCCTTAAGAAAAATCCTTACAAAAATGTAATTTGTTTGGGAAGACATTTAATTCATAAAATAACATGAGAGAAGTGACTTTTTTTTTTTNTCCAACTCTCACATCCATACATGACCACAGGAAAAACCATAGCCTTGACTAAATGGACCTTTGTTGGCAGAGTAATGTCTCTTCTTTTTAATATGCTGTCTAGGTTGGTCATAACTTTCCTTCCAAGGAGTAAGTGTCAGTGGAATATTACTCAGCCATAAAATGAAATTCTGCCATTTGGAGCAATGTAGATTGACCTAGACTGTATTCTTGCTTAGTGAAATAAGTCAGGTAGAGAAATACAAATACTGTATGTTACCATTTAGACTTATATGTGGAATCTAAAAAAATTGAACAAATAATTGTAACAAAGCAGAAACAGACTAATAGATGTAGACAACCAACTAGTGGTTACCAGAGGGAAGTGGGGAGGGATGTGTTAGGGGTAGTAAATTAAGAGATACTAACTAGTATGTGTAAAATGAATAAACAACAAGGATATATTTTACAGCAGAGGAAAATATAGCCATTATTTTGTAGCAACTTAAAATGGAGTATAATCTATAAAATCTATAAAATCACTGTGTTGTGTATCTTAAGGTAATGTAATATTGTAAGTCAATTAGACTTCAATTAAGAAAATTTAATTCTTCTATGGTGTCTTCCTTAAATCCTCCAGTATTGTGAACTGTCCTTTCTGTGCAATTCTCACAACACTTTGCTGTATAATGTATAATGTATTTATCAGTCCATATATCATAATTTGTCTGCAGTATTTAAACAATATTGAATTATACCCCAAAACAAGGATAATATCTTATGTATGTTGGATTTCCCCCCAAATATATCAAGTACTGTGTTTCTAACAGATGTTTTTGCTTGAGTTGATGGCTATTATAGTTTCTGTATCATAACTTGCCAAAAATGTCATAGAAACAGAATCATAACTGAGGATGTAAGAGCGGCAGTCAGAGATAATGACAAATATCTAGGAATGCCAACTCTAAGAAGACATCTGGAAGCAAACTCCAATAACTTCTACATGAGAGGAAGGGTTTCCAGGTGTTAGAAATAGCTGCAAAATTTTAGGCAAAATTACAAAACAAAATGTATGCTCCTCAACTGCCCAGGGAAAGCTCTGAGAGGAAGGTTCTCAAATTTAAATTGCTATTCCTTAAATTATACTCTCTCCAAAAAAGTCAAGAACACATTGTAGTAGATGTTACTGAATTTTATTATTTTTGTCTCTTTTATTCTTTTTACTCTCCAGGAGTCTAATTAATGTGCAAAGTTCAAGCTTTAAGTATTCATGCTTCTTACAGTGCTTTTTCCCTTTTGGGTGAAATTTTGCAAGAAAAAGTCTTTACAAATTTTAAAGTAAAAAGCTTACTTTTCTCACTACTAGTTAAAAAGCAATATATTTTTATGAAACCCGAATTTTGTACCAGATCAGTGTTAAGCTAAGCCTGACTGTGAAGGGAGAAGAATCATACAGAGATGTCAAAACATGGTCTCTGCTTCCAAGGAACTCTCAAGGTCATAGGATAGTAATAGGTTTTCATATTTTATAGATAAAAAATACTTTAATTTATTAAGTCTAATTTCACTTTTTTCCTTCAACTGATTTCTTATCATGATCATTTACTTTATAACAGGTGAGGAAATGAAACAGAAAAGATTAAATGATGATTGAGGTCACAGCTATTAAAGGGAAGAACATGGATTTGAAAATAGGTGTTCTGACTTCAGATGACATCCTCCTTTGAAGAGCATCCTACTTTGTTCTTTTGCAAGACTCATAATCAAATTGATTAAACTGGATCTCAGGAAATAGTTTAACACTGGGGACAGGTACATTTCCACTGTTATTATAGAACCCTTTATATATATATAAAAGACCCAGAAGGGATGATACACAATAATATTTGGAATTGAAATGAAAAGGAAATTTCCTGGAGTTGACTCTTAAGCTGAATTTTGAAAAACAAGCAGTGCTAATTTGAAAAAGTTCAAGCAGATTGCCTCCATGCAGTGAGGGCTAAGTGCATGTGTGTACAGAGGTAGGAAGAGATAGAAAACCTGTGGGGAATGACACGTACTGCAGAGAGACTGAAATAAAGGAGTGGTAAGTAATGAGTGAGGAGGCAGGTAGATGTTAGCTTTTAAAGAGGTTGACAGACTGAAAAGTAATCAGGATTCTGTTTATCGAGTGGGGACCCCACAGAAGTGTGACATGACCAGATCAATATTTTGAGAAGGTTATTCAACACAGTAGATGATTGTTTGGAGACAAGACAAGGATTAGTTGGAGGCCCAGACCCAAGGAAGGCATCACAATCATTCAGGGGAAGAAGAAAGAAAGTTTAAAACACAAGAAAGGCCATATGAATGGAAAGGAAAGGACATGGACATTTAAACAGCCAAATATGTGGACAATTGTTAAGTGATTTTATGGTTGAGGTGGACAAGAAAACAGGAAGGCTTTTGTTATTGTTGATGTTCAGTCCCTAAGTCATCTCTGACTCTTTGTGAACCTATGGACTGTAGCACGCCAGGCTCCTCTACCCTCCACTATCTCCTGAAGTTTGCTTAGATTCATGTCCATTGAGTTGGTGATATGAACCATCTCATTCTCTGCCATCCCTTTCTCCTCCTGCCTTCAATCTTTCCCAGCATCAGGGTCTTTTCCAGTGAGTTGGCTCTTCACATCACATGGCCAAAGTATTGGAGCTTCAACTTCAGCATCAGCTCTTTCAAAGAATATTCAGGGTTGATTTCCTTTAGGATGGCTCATATGATCTCATAGTCCAAAGGACTCACAAGAGTCTTCTCCAGCACCACAGTTTGAAGCATCAGTTCTTTGGTGCTCAACCTTCTTTTTGGTACAACTCTGACATCTTTATGTGGATATTGGAAAAACCATAGTTTTGACTGTATGCACCTCTGTTGGCAAAGTGGCCACCTTGCTTTTTAATATGATTCTAGGTCTGTCATCACTTTCCTTCTAGGGAGCAAATGTCTTTTAATTTTATGGCTGCAGTCACTGTCCACTGTGATTTTGGAGTCCAGTAAAATAAAATATGTCACTGCTTCCATTTTTTCCCCCTTCTAATTGCATGAAGAAATGAGACTGGATGCCATGATCATAGTATTTTGAATGTTGAATTTCAAGCCAGCTTTTTCACTCTCCGCTTTCACCCCCATCAAGAGCCTTTTAACTCCTCATCATTTTTTGCGTTAGAGTGGTATCATCTGCCTATTTGAGGTTGTTGACATTTCTCCTGGCAGTCTTGATTCCAGCTTGTGATTCATCCAGTCCAGCATTTTGCATGATGTACTCTGCATGAAAAGTGAAAGTGAAGTCACTCAGTCGTGTCTGACTCTGCGACCTGTGGACTGTAGCCCACAAGGCTCCTCCATCCATGGGATTCTCCAGGCAAGAAAACTGGAGTGGGTTGCCATTTCCTTGTCAGGGGATCTTCCCAACGCAGAGATTGAACCCAGGTCTCCCGCATTACAGGCAGATGCTTTAACCTCTGAGCCACCAGGGAAGCCCTTATTTATCTTAAGACTCCCCTGGTGGCTCAGACGGTTAAGCCTCTGTCTACAATGCGGGAGACCTGGGTTCGATCCCTGGGTTGGGAAGATCCCCTGGAGAAGGAAATGGCAATCCACTCCAGGACTATTGCCTGGAAAATCCCATGGACAGAAGAGCCTGGTAGGCTACAGTCCATGGGGTCGCAAAGAGTCAGACACAACTGAGTGACTTCACTTCACTTCGCTTCTTCACTCTGCATAGAAGATAAATAAGCAGAGTGACAATATACAGTTTTGTTGTACTCCTTTCCCAATCTTGAACCAGTCTGTTGTACCATGGCTGGTTCTCACTGTTGTTCCTTGACTCACAAACAAGTTTTTTTCAGCAGGCAGGTTAGGTGATCTGGTACTCCCATCCCTTTAAGAATTTTTCAGTTTGTGGTGATTCACACGGTCAATGGCTTTAGAGTAATCAATCAAGGAGAAATAGACGTTTTTCTGGAATTCCCTTGCTTTCTCTATCATTCAACAGATGTTGGCAATTTGATATCTAGTTCCTCTGTCTTTTCTAAACCCCGCTTGTACATCTGTAAGTGCTCAGTTCACATACTGTCGAAGCCTAGCTTGAAGGATTTTTGAGCATTACCTTATCAGCATCTGAAATGAGCACAGTTGTTTGGTAACTTGAATATTCTTTGACATTGCTCTTCTTTAGGAATGGAATGAAAACTCACCTTTTCCAGTCCTGTGGCCACTGCTGGGTTTTCCAAATTTGCTGACATAATGAGTGCAGCACTTTAACAGCATCATATTCTAGGAATTGAAATAGCTCAGTTGGAATTCCATCACCTCCACTCACTTTNTGAAAGTGAAGTCACTCAGTCGTGTCTGACTCTGCGACCTGTGGACTGTAGCCCACAAGGCTCCTCCATCCATGGGATTCTCCAGGCAAGAAAACTGGAGTGGGTTGCCATTTCCTTGTCAGGGGATCTTCCCAACGCAGAGATTGAACCCAGGTCTCCCGCATTACAGGCAGATGCTTTAACCTCTGAGCCACCAGGGAAGCCCTTATTTATCTTAAGACTCCCCTGGTGGCTCAGACGGTTAAGCCTCTGTCTACAATGCGGGAGACCTGGGTTCGATCCCTGGGTTGGGAAGATCCCCTGGAGAAGGAAATGGCAATCCACTCCAGGACTATTGCCTGGAAAATCCCATGGACAGAAGAGCCTGGTAGGCTACAGTCCATGGGGTCGCAAAGAGTCAGACACAACTGAGTGACTTCACTTCACTTCGCTTCTTCACTCTGCATAGAAGATAAATAAGCAGAGTGACAATATACAGTTTTGTTGTACTCCTTTCCCAATCTTGAACCAGTCTGTTGTACCATGGCTGGTTCTCACTGTTGTTCCTTGACTCACAAACAAGTTTTTTTCAGCAGGCAGGTTAGGTGATCTGGTACTCCCATCCCTTTAAGAATTTTTCAGTTTGTGGTGATTCACACGGTCAATGGCTTTAGAGTAATCAATCAAGGAGAAATAGACGTTTTTCTGGAATTCCCTTGCTTTCTCTATCATTCAACAGATGTTGGCAATTTGATATCTAGTTCCTCTGTCTTTTCTAAACCCCGCTTGTACATCTGTAAGTGCTCAGTTCACATACTGTCGAAGCCTAGCTTGAAGGATTTTTGAGCATTACCTTATCAGCATCTGAAATGAGCACAGTTGTTTGGTAACTTGAATATTCTTTGACATTGCTCTTCTTTAGGAATGGAATGAAAACTCACCTTTTCCAGTCCTGTGGCCACTGCTGGGTTTTCCAAATTTGCTGACATAATGAGTGCAGCACTTTAACAGCATCATATTCTAGGAATTGAAATAGCTCAGTTGGAATTCCATCACCTCCACTCACTTTGTTTTTAGNGAATGAAAACTCACCTTTTCCAGTCCTGTGGCCACTGCTGGGTTTTCCAAATTTGCTGACATAATGAGTGCAGCACTTTAACAGCATCATATTCTAGGAATTGAAATAGCTCAGTTGGAATTCCATCACCTCCACTCACTTTGTTTTTAGTAGTGCTTATTATTTCTAATCATTAATACTATTTCTAATCATTAATATCAGAGCTGCTTCCTTGAGACACCCCTTCATCTATCAACACCAGCTGCGACATGGTGAATTCTTTCATGATGTGCATTGAGCAGACAAGGGTAAGTCCCACATGCAAACTGGTGATCCTCCTTAAGGCAGCCTACTGCCTACCTGGCTTCTGAATTGCTGGGTACCACCAGTAACATTCAAGGGTGATCTTGGCTTTAATGGAAGCATTTTGAGCAGAGACAGAAGAAGCTGCTCCTTCCATGCATTGCTCTATATATCAAGCTGTAGATGTTCCCTCTATCTGGATCCATCTCACAATGAACTTCTGTGCTGCTGTTATTAAAATACAAGACAACTGTGACATCTTTAGATGGGAAAGTCTAATTTGTTTCATACTATTCTGGATTTAAGTTTCTAATTAAACGCAGAGAGGTGACAACACTGTGGGTGTGTGAAGTTGTCTTCCTGCCAGCTAAGTGTTTTTTCCTTTTTGCTTGTGCAGCCGAGAAGGTTGTGCTGTGATTTGTGAACATGCATGACAGTTGCTTTCTCAAGCTTCCTGTCAACAGCTGGCCATTTGGGGTACACGCAAATGTTCTTCAGTCAGATGACAGAAATGTCTTAGGGTAGTTCTTCAGTCACAATCAAAATAGTTTATTTCTGTACGTCTAAATGATAACAATGATTTCCCAAGCTTCTATTACATTGAAGAACATAAAGAAGACAGAGGGTAAGAATGCTTGCTGTGATCTAAGTTAAAAATGATAGTAGTGGCCTGGATTAAGATGAGGACAGTGGGATTAGAGGGAAATAAAGGGATTTAAATGTAGAAGAAGTGGTGACTTTTATGACTTGGTGCTAGATTGGGGGATAATAAGCCTAAGGGAGAATCAGTGATGACCCACTGCCACCCTGAATTGTTTTAAGCACCCTATTTACATGCTGTATGTCCTTTTCTTTTTATGAGAGTCCTAAAACACTGTTATTTCATGTTAAGTTTTATTCTTCACTGTTGGATTGAACCTGAAGGAGGGCTGGGGCCATGTTCAAAACAAACCCATCACCAAATGTTCTGTGTCTGCAACTGGAGAAACTGATTCAGAGACTAATGAAGTCCATATCGAAGGGCTAACAAAGCATGTCAGGAGACTCCAGGCAATGAGTTGCTAACAAAAAGTCTCTGAAGAGCAATAATCTTTGCCTTGATATCTATCAGGTATGCCCATTGGATGAGAATTAAGTCATATTTTGATGCCAGCAAAGGGCTTTGTTCCCACATTGCTGTCTAGGAGCATCAGCCCCTCTTAGCTTCCTGGAATATTACTGAATTGGGTCCTGGCTGCCATCATGGCACATACAGCCTGAGTATTTACAGGACTTCAATTATTGTGGGCATACCATGGGGCCTGAGGAGGAACTCATTTGGTTCCTAATATTGAAAATTTAATTTTCTTTCCAAACACCTGCTAAAGGATTAACTAAATCATTTGCCCATGTGAAGTAGATCACACTCCGAGTTGATGGTGGCTATATTTATGCTCATTGGAACCATATTTCCCAAGAAGTCTGCCTCAGTCTCTAGAGCCAGAGATGAATTTCTTACGGAAGGTTTTTTAACAGTTGAGTCTTTCCAAGCTAAAGAGAATTTTTGAGTTTGTACAGGTTACACATACTAGTCAGAGTATTGATTAAAATGTAGAAAGACTTTAGATTGCTTTTTCATGGCACATTTGTCTCACATTTTAAGTTTCTCACTTGTAAAACCAACATATGCAATCGTTCCACTTTTACTCAAAGAAGTCCTGATTGTATTCTCACCAACAGTCTCTGCAAATAAGTCTGATAATTAATAGGTAGGAAGACCAAACTGTCCTCCTACTGTAAAAGGTAGGACATAATCAGGGCAGGCATATTTTGGGGAAGAATTTAGAAGCTTTACCTTGCTCTTTGAAGGGAAAATAAAGTTTCTATAATACTTTGCATCTCCTTGATAGTTTCTTAAAATAAAAATTAGTTATTGAGGTTAAAATTAGAGAAATAAATTATCAATATGTATATTAATTAATATTTGCATTAGTTCTGAATATCTATTTGAACTTCAGAAAAGAGAATAAGCTAGTTTTGTATCTCTGTTATCCTTATACTATTAAGGATGAATTTAGGGGAAAATGTTTTAAGTATGGCTTGGAACACCCTATGATCCATAAACATTTTTTTTTAAAATGATGATAATGGATATAAACCTAAGATGGTATTGTCAATGAAGTTTAGCATACTTATTTACTTTGGGATATATATGCCAATAAAATTATATGCTTTGGGGAATGAAGAAAATATATTTCTAAATTGAAAATGATCTTTAAAGTAATCATTTTGGGAATTACAGACATTTGGTGAATTCCTTTTTGAGAATGCCTTCGGAATCAGACCCACGCATGGATTGCAGGTTTTATTTTATAGCAATATATTTGGGACCCTAAACAGTATTATCAAGATGTCACATATGTTATTTGTAGAATTTGCCCAAATACTTTTCATTGATTTAACCAAATCTATCATACTCCCAAAGTACCATGTCTAATATGGTCTAAATGTATAATACAAAAGATCTTTGTGTCCCTGCCCTAAGAAACAGACTCACAGACTTAGACAATGAGCTTATGGTTGCCAGAGCTGTGAAGGATGGGGGGAAGAGATAGTTAGAGAGTTTGACATCAACATGTACACTCTGCTGTATTTAAAAATGGATAGCCATCAAGGACCTACTGTATAACACAGGGAACGCTGCTCAATGTTGTGTGATAACCTAGATAGAAGGAGAATCTGGAGGAGAACGGATACATGTATATGTATGACTGAATCCCTTTGCCATCCACTTGAAACTATAACAACATTGTTAATTGGCTATACTCAAAAAAACAAACAAAAAACTAAACTCCAAAGTATGAAGGCCAGATAAGTCAAACCTAACTCAGTCAATTTTCAAGTAGTCTAATGTAAGTCAGTGGGGTGCACAGAAGCAGGACTTCTGTATGGCAGACTGTCTCAAATTCCATCTGCAGAACTGGAACCCCTCTGGAGGTCTACCTGCCGTGATGCCAGAGGAGCTGGAAGCAGTGAAAGTATTGGCAAGAACATGGTTCCGGTCCTTAGAGGGGAATGGGATGGAGCTCTTCTTATGCTATTAGTTTGGGTTCTCGATATTCACAAACTAAGAACAGATTCCATTATTATCACCTGTAGGTAGACAAAGCTGGTGCAGACAGGGACACACAGAGGGAAGGAAAACGGGCCTTGTAACAGTTTAAAATAACGTGCTTTAGAATGTAAGGGTAACTTTGGAAGATAGCTATGATGGTAGAATTCAAACAGAATTATTTGAATTGAAATCAGTCTTCACACTTGTAAGATTGCTACTTGGAAATGCCTGGTTAACTATCTAGGTTTGCAACTTCCAGCGTGTTGTTTAAATAGTACTAAATAATACTGCCCCCCTTTAAAGGTCATAATGTGCATGTTTTTCTGCTTCTCCTGTTTGGATTCTAAATTCTCTGCAGGTTCAAGTTCGAAATTTGCTCACAGACTGATAAGTGTACTGTGACTCCCAGATCCATATTGGCTTTTCAGGGTTTCTTCTACTGTAAGAGCATCCCCTCCATCTACTCTGTTTCCTTCGAAGTAAAGATTTCTAATGTTTGTGACAACAAGGTTTCATGTATTACGTTAAAAATATTCTCCCCACTATAATATTTTAAAAGGCCAACCAAGATTAATTCAACATTCCATAATTTATTCTTTACAACCTTTACTTATTCCTATTCAGTTCAGTTCAGTTGCTTAGTCGTGTCCGACTCTTTGTGACCTCATGGACTTCAGCACACCAGTCTCCCCTGTCTATCACCAACTCCTGGAGCTTACTTAAACTCATGTCCACCCAGTTGGCGATGCCATTCAACCATCTCATCCTCTGTCATCCCCTTCTTCTCCCACCTTCAATCTTTTCCCAGCATCAGGATATTTTTAAATGAGTCAGTAGTTCACATCAGGTGGTCAAAGTATTGGAGTTTCAGCTTCAGCATAAGTCTTCCCAATGAATATTCAGGACTGATTTCCTTTACTCCTATTAACTGTGTGCATATCTGCCTTCACAACTGATTTTAAGCTCCTTTAAGGGTATGGACCATATCTCATGGAAACATATCCTCCATATAGTCTAGGGCAATGTTTGTCATTTTATGATTTGTATTGTTAAAATCTTTAGGGCATATAAGAATTCATGTGAATCTAAGGGAAAAGTACAAAAAAAAAAAGGGGGGGGGAGAGAGAAACGTGGGCAGTTTGGGTCATACATTGTAGTTCCACACAGGCTGCTTTCCTAGGCAACCCACATAAGCAACAGTCATTTTCCCAAGAGAGCTATGCTACTTATAGCTGCTACTTTGAGTTTATCATGGAGAGGGAGCTCTTAGAAGATGCTCTAAAATTATTGCAGTGAAAAAGCAGAAAGCTACCTTATAAGGTCAGTTTGCTGTAGCTGAGGAGGGTAAGACTGGTAGTAAACTAGGCAACCACCAAATTGAATTACTGTTAAATCAAAGACCAGTGACCAATAGAAGTTGATGAGCTGAGAAAGTATGTGCCAGATGAACAGGACAGAGGAGCTGCTGATGTACACACAGCTGGCCAAAGTTAGGGGCTACTACAAGGATAGTGCTACATCAGGTTAGAGATTTTCATGCCATGAAGGTTGTAGCAAGATAGAGGTGACAGCGCAAATCCCACTCACATGAAAAAAAGTCACATTTTAAATGAAAATTGTGCTCAGGTGGAGGTGAGATATGTCTTCAAGTAGAAAGCTGAGACTATTTTAAATGTTGATGCAGAGGAAGAAATAGAAACGCTAGAAACGATCAAGTGGCATTGATACTGGAATATGACCAGGTCTTTGGTTTCAGAGGGAGAAGAAGAGGGAGCTTGAGGAAAATATTTGGAGTAAAGAAAAAACAGAAACGCAGCTCTCTTTTAGAAATAGTTGCTAGTGAAGTTCTTCAAGTTTTGTCTTTACATTTAGCCACCTAATTCCTTAATGGAAATAGAGTACTTTGTGGGTTTCACTGTTTACATTTTAACTGTACTTATTTCTAATTTTCCTTAATTTCAAGGTCTCTTTTATTTTCAAAGCCACTAAACTTTTCCTTTTAAAGAAAACAGAAATAGTTGGGCTTGTATTTGTTTTCTTAGCTCTGTTAAAATAAGATTGAAAATGGATTATTAAGTGGTTCGTTCATGAACAACCAGAAACTGCTTTCTTTGCTGAAATGACAGCTTTGGTTAATTAATTGTGTTGCAGGCATTTACTCTACTTCTGGGGGCAGGGCACCATAATACAGATTACTCATACAAGAAGCTTCAAGAATGTTCCACTGAATACTTGCATATTATAAGGATTTAAGCTAGTATAAAAATGTGTTGTTGTTGTTGTTGTTTATTAACTATCCGTCCCCTCTTCTTCCTTTGCTTGCTTCTCTGGAATCTTTGCTCATGTAAACCTAAATGTCCACTTGTTCTCATCAAAAATATTGAATAAATGGTTCTCTCTGAAAATTGTCATTGCTTCCTAAGCCTTCAAATTCCAGTGTATCCCTGCATTCTTCACCCTCTACCCTTGGAACATTCTCTCACGTTCGGTTTATGTCAACAGCTCACCCAGCCTAATCAGTCTCTCGTCTCTTTCACTGCAGAAACTGCCATGGTAGAAGTGGTAGATAGAAGCTTTGAGCTTTAATTTCCAATTCCGTATGCTCTTTGACTGTGTTCTAAAGAAGCTGTGCGATTTCAGTCTCCCATTTTTTTAGCAAGCATTTGTTGTAAATAAGTCTGGCAGATGGCCACAACACCTGGGACAGTTAAGCCCCAGGGACGGATGCGTGGTTTCCTAAGGTGAGTGGAATTTTCCATCTGTTCAAATGGGACTTCGGGGGCTTAAGCCAGCCCATGCTGGCTGCCTGGGGTGTGTGCCTCACACAAGCCTGCATTTTGGTCTCCCGTATACTTCCTGGCTGTCCTGCTAAAAAGTGGAAAAAACAGGAAAATGAATATTCACTCTTTTTAAAACTGTGTGGCTGTTGTGAATCAACAACTTGGCTCCTTTGGGGTTTGAGAAGTGAAATCAAACAGTTTTCATGAAATTCCACTCACATTTTCACTGCCTGACTTATTTTGGTTTATTCTGTTGTAGAATAGTCCAAAGCTAGAATTAAATGCTAAAGAATAAATTACCCCGTTTAAAAGATATGGGTGTACTGTATAACAGATTGTGGCCACCAACATTCTGAGTCAGGCCTTCCCCTCCAAATGCCCCATCATCCCTACACCCATGCAGCCTGTTGAGTAATGTGTGATGGAGTCACATCAAATCAGTATTAAGGGTGTGTTGTTTGGAGCCTAGGCTGTTGTTTTGAAGGTCTGTTGCTTGGGATAAAGCTACAGAAAATCGTTAGTGAATTAGGCAGAATTTCTGTTTGTTTGTTTTCTGTTTGAGAATGTACAATAAGTTGGCTGGTTACAAGGAAGCACTTACATCCTTGCAAACTTCAGTCATATTGCCATGTAAAGTCATTGCCAAGTTTTCAAAAATGAGTCTGGACTGCTATTCCAATTCACCACTGTTCCGCCTCCGTGGCAGATGGTGTTCGCTTATGCAGGGGGCATAGCTGAAACTGTGCGGTGGAGGTGTCATTCCACTGCTAAGATTTTGGATTTTGTTGCTCTGAAAAATCTGCATGTCAAAGAGTAGCAGCTTCTTGGTCTTCGTCTTTCCCCATCAGCAGCTGGTGTCCACCTTTCTCCCTAATTCCTCCAGACCAACTACTCCCCAGCATCATTTCTGGACTACAACTCTGCCTTTCTTTTCTGAACTTTTTTCTTTTTGTTAAGCATTTTGACTTATATGATTTGTTGGTAATTCCTGAATATGCTTTTGCAGCCCTGAATCTCAGTGCTTTTCTGGCTTTAATATTTGGGCTATCTTGTAGCACTAGTTGGAGAACCCTCTAAATGCTGAGAATCGACCTGTCAAACAGTGGAAGTAGCATGAAGAGTGAAAAGAGGATGCTTCTTGGATTTAGACAGACCAGATTTGAACTTGGCTGTGCCACTTGCTATCACTGTAGCTTTCAAGCGTATATTTGACTTGCTGCTGCTACTAAGTCGCTTCAGTCGTGTCCGACTCTGTGCAACCCCATAGATGGCAGCCCACCATGCTCCCCCGTCCCTGGNATGGTGCATATAAACACACCTACTATGCAGAAAGCACTCATAATTGTTAACTTTTCTTTTGTTGTTCAGTTGCTAAGTTGTTGTTCATGTTGGCTCTTTGCAACCACATGAACTGCAGCATGCCAAGTTTCCCTGTCCTTCACTATCTCCCAGAGTTTGCTCAAATTTCATGTCCATTGGGTCAGTGATGCCATCCAACCATATCATCCTCTGCTCTCCCCTTATCCTCCTGCCCCTAATCCCTCCCAGCATCAGGGTCTTTTCCAACGAGTCAACTCTTTGCATCAGGTGGCCAAAGTATTGGAGTTTCAGCTTCAGCATCAGTCCTTCCAATGAACACCCAGGACTGATCTCCTTTAGGATGGACTGGTTGGATCTCCTTGCAGTCCAAGGGACTCTCATGAGTCTTCTCCAACACCATCATTTGAAAGCATCAATTCTTCAGCACTCAGACTTCTTTGTGGTTGAACTCTCACGTCTGTACCTAACTATTGAAAAAACCGCAGGTTTGACTATATGCACATTTATTGGCAGAGTGATGTCTCTACTTTTTAGTATGCTAAGTTTGTCACAGCTTTCCTTCTAAGGAGCAAGCATCTTTTAATTTTGTGGCTGCCGTCACTGTCAGCAGTTATCTTGGAAACCAAGAAAATAAAATGTGTCATTATTTCCACTTTTCCCCCATCTATTTGCCATGAAGTGATGGAACCAGATGCCATGATGTTAGTTTTTTGAATGCTGAGTTTTAAGCCAGCATTTTCATTCTTCTCTTTCACCCTCATCAAGAGGCTGTTTAGTTCCTCTTCACGTTCTGCCATTGGGATTCCCTGGCGGCTCAGATGGTGGAGTCTGCCTGAATTGTGGGAGAACTGAGTTTGATCCTTGGATCAGGAAGCTCCACTGGAGAAGGAAATGGCAACCCACTCCAGTATTCTTGCCTGAAAAATCCCATGGATGGAGCCTAGGTGGCTGAAGTCCACAGGTTTGCAAAGAGTTGAACACAACGGAGTGACTTCATTTTCACTTTTCTTTCTGCCATTAGGGTGGTATCATCTTCATATCTGAGGTTGTTGATATTTCTCCCAGCAATCTTTTCTTAATTATCTTCAAATATTTCTTTCAGCATCGACCATGCATTTTGAATACTCATGATGATCACTTCTTCAACAGAAGTAAAACTGTAGCCTCTGTTTTTGTTTTTCATGAACTTCCTTTTAATCAATGCTCAACAAATTCTTTGACATATGCCTAGACACAGGCCTTCAGCTTGCATACACACCCACTGATTTCTCTTGGCCATCATCCCTAGACTCCCAGTCACCAACAGGATTCCTCTACAGTATGGGTTCTCTGTCTTTTTCAAGCCATTGTACTTATTCAGCTTTCTTGATTTTTATCTATTCTACTTCCAGATTCAATGCATTTATCCAGTCATTCCCACTTTTCTATTGTTTATTTTTTGCTAATTTCAAGCATTCTACTTAGAACTGTTGCTTATACCACAGAGAGTGCAAACCAGTGCTCTGTGACAACCTAGAGGGATGGATGGGATGGGGTGTATGGTGGTAGGACGGTTCAAGAGGGAGGGAATGTTGGTATACTTACAGCTGATTCATGTTGTCGTATGGCTGAAACCTATACAACATTGTAAAGCAATTACCACTCAATTAAAAATTCTTATAAGGTACTTTACAAATGTAGATAAAAAGACTATTTCCCTTGCTGAGTGCTCCTGAACTTAACACTTCTTGTTTTCCCTCTGCCTTTAGAACTATTTTTCTGTTTTTGCTATGTTGAATCTCTTATTCCATAAGCCTTTTAAAATCTTTCTGCTCCAGTCGTATTAATCTCTTGCTATCCCTGAAACATATCAAGTGTTCATCCCATCGTATGGCCATTGCACTTGCTTTTCCCTTTAACTGAAGATAATGTTTCTGTCCCGACATATGTATTGTTTATTGTCTTACTTCATTCAGGTCTCTCCTCAAATATCAGCACCACTGAGAGTCACCCCATCATCCCTACTCGGTTTCATTTTTCTTTGCAGCATTTGATATTGGGAGATCTGACACTGATCTATTGTCATTTCTCCTCAGGACAGGCAGAGTCATTGTCTTGTTTTGTTCTCTGTTCCAGGCCCAGCTTCTGACGCAGGACCCTTTATATAGGAGACTCAATTATCATGTACTGGTTGAATGAATGAATGAATTGTAACCTGACATCTCCCACCATGGCTCTGCAGGTGGCTCAGTGGTAAAGATCCACCTGCCAGTTCCTCACCAAAAGTAATTCTAAGTGCTTAAAATACAAGGACAATATATCTGGTTTTATAACATACCACTCACTGTTTATTGTGATACTGACAAAAGCATGCTGGTTTTAGGCCAAAACTGACTCAGTTTCCAATTTCTCAATTATTTTCTGAGTGAATCCCGGTAAGTATTTCTCTGAACCTCAGCGCCTTATGTATAAAATATAATAATATCACCATGATGATTAATTTTATGTCAACTTTCCCGGGGCATAATGTCTAGTTATTTAGTCAAATACTAGTCAAGATGCTGCTGTGAACACATGTTTTAGATGTGATTAATTCTTAAACAAGGAGACTTTGAGTAAAACAGATTACTTTCCATGATGTGGGTGGGCCTCATTCAATCAGTCAAAGGTCTTAAGAGGAATAACTGAGTTTTCCAAAAGGAGAAACACTTTTCCCTCAAGACTGTAGCATAGAAACCCTGCCAGGATTTCCAGCCTGATGGTCTGCTCTAAAGATTTTGGAATTACCAGTTCCTTAAAATCTCATATATTCTCATTCTCTCTCTCTAATTCATATATATCCTTTCTCCATATGGCTGTGCTTATGTACATACATACACACCTATATTGGTTCTTTCTCTTGGGAGAACCTTGACTGATAAACCTACCTTTGCTTGATTGATGTTGGGATTGAGTGAGGCAGATTTTTTAGAACTTTCAGTAAATAGTAGTGATTATTATTTCATAGTTAGTAGATTCGTTTGGCAAGTCATTGTGCCTGCTAGGCGCTCAAAAAGAATATGAGGAAATAAATAAATAAATGCCAGAAATAAATATTTTCTGGAACAAATATTATTCTGGAACACTGTAAATGCTTATATGAGTTGGTCACCATTAATCATTTCTGAATAGTCTTTTTGGCTGAATATAAAGCACATTGCATTCCTTGTAAAGGGCTAAGGAAGCCTATTCATACACAACATGATCATTTACTGAAAATAAGTCAGTATTTCTTTTATGATGACAAAAGTACTATTAGTGAATGAAAGGAAGTCAGGTGCCCAATCACTCCATGAATCTGCTAGCAGTTTTGAGATAAATCTCATTTTTTTACATCTGAAAACACTTTGAGATAAACTCATTTTCTACGTTTGAATTACTAAGGGCATTTTGAACACTAGTTAGTTAATTGGGACAATGCTCTTAAAAAAACATAAATGCATACATATTATACAATGTTAAGTCTTTTAGTTCAGGTGGAAACAGGAAGTGGTAAGATATCTTTTATATGTTTCAGCATCTGGGAATTAAGTACACACATTTTAAGAACATACAGATTCAGATGGGGTTCTAGTGAGAATATATTCTGTTTCAAAGAACTGAGAAGACTGAAATAGTCACTGTTAAAACTGAACAGATTTCAGGTAAAGGCAGGTTGCAGCATGGCCTTGGAACTTACCAGATGCCATCTTATTTGGGATTTTCCTCAAGGTATCAACTAGAAGGTTTAAGAGGTATACCCAGGTGGCAGGAATGGCAGAACAAATACCAAGATGATGATGAGAGCCTTTAGTGCCAGCCAAGTACACTCACCAAAGCATGGGCTTTTAAAGACAGTTTGGGAGAAGATGAGAGGCAGAGGGAATGAGCAAAAGATCCAACATGAGATGCTGGAATAAAATTGTCTGCTGTCAGTTTTGCCCAGCTTCCTAAGCCAGAGTCTTCTAAAAGGAAATGGTCATTTTTAACTCCATTCACATTCTCGTGCTTAGTTGCTCAGTTGTGTCTGAGTCTTTGCAACCCCATAGACTATAGCCCGCCAGGCTCCTCTGTCCATGGGGATTCTCCAAGCAAGAATACCAGAGTGGGTTGCCATGCATTCCTCCAGGGGATCTTCCCCACCCAGGGATCGAACCCAGGTCTCCTGCACTGCAGGTGGATTCTATTGACATTTGTACTGTGATGAAAATATCCTGAAATTCAGAAGAAATTTTAATTTCTACATTGTTAAGCCTTAATGTAGGACAATTTTCTAATCCTGCTGCCTCTTGTCTTTCTAATGCCCCCTGATTTGATAGTTCAAGATAAATGTAAATGAGAATATTCTTGTTAACTAGGATAGGAAAATAGCCTAAAAATATAAAAATATCTCTGCCACTTTTAAATATGTTTGCATTATAAACCTACTCAGTTGGAATAACCAGCTCTGCAGCGTCATTAACTACTTATTTAAAAATTCATTTTTGATAGTTTTATATCAAGTTTTATTTCAACAGATGCTGAAATAAGCCTATCAGTTCCATGGGAATTTTAGTGACAAGATGGGGAAATGTCTAGATTTCAGTTCTTTTCTCAGTACTTGAATTCAGGCCAACCACAGGGTATCAGCTTCTAGATATATTCAAGCTGTCAGACTTTTAAAAAATGAAAGTTATATAGATTGGAACATCAATGCATTGGAGATATATGAGGGAAAGAAAGAGGACAATAAAGGAATCAAAGTGAGTTCATGGATATCCCCCTAGGATCCTTGATTCCCTAAATGACATAAAATGTCATTAGGCTATGTGTGGCTAGGCAGTGAGATTTTGGACATAAATTGATTTCTGGTTTGAAAGAAGATTTGCCCTAGAGCAATAAAACTTGGAAAAATGAAGTTCTGTACCTGCAAAAAGGAAATAATATAAGCTGAACTTAAAATTCACACAATACTGTGTGTGTGTGTGTGTGTGTGTGTGTCCCAGGTGGCTCAGTGGTAAAGAATCTACCTCCAATGCAGGAGACACAGGAGATGCAGTTATGATCCCTGGGTTGGGGAGATCCCCTGGAGAATTCCCATGGACAGAGGAGCCTCTCAGGCTACAGTCTCAGTTCAGTTCAGTCGCTCAGTCGTGTCCGACTCTTTGCGACTCCATGAATTGCAGCACGCCAGACCTCCCTGTTCATCACCGTCTCTCGGAGTTCACTCAGACTCACGTCCATCAAGTTTGTGATGCCATCCAGCCATCTCATCCTCAGTCAGCCCCTTCTCCTCCTGCCCCCAACCCCTCCCAGCATCAAAGTCTTTTCCAATGAGTCAACTCTTCNCTCCAGACAAGAACACTGGAGTGGGTTGGCATTTCCTTCTCCAACGCATGAAAGTGAAAAGTGAAAGTGAATCGCTCAGTCGTGTCTGACTCTTCGCGACCCCATGGACTGCAGCCTACCAGGCTCCTCTGCCCATGGGATTTCCCAGGCAAGAGTATTGGAGTGGGGTTATGTTTATGAGGAGATTATGAACAAAATATATTCTATATGGTTAAGAAAGAGAGTTGTTTAACTGTCCTGCCTTGGGGTAGTAATAGTAACTTCAAATACCAGCAAAAACAAATCAAGTTCTCTGGGAGTTACAGCTGTTAACTGAGGCCCCCACCAATTTCTGGTTGCTAGAAATCAGACTTAAGGCAACTCAGNTTGTTTAACTGTCCTGCCTTGGGGTAGTAATAGTAACTTCAAATACCAGCAAAAACAAATCAAGTTCTCTGGGAGTTACAGCTGTTAACTGAGGCCCCCACCAATTTCTGGTTGCTAGAAATCAGACTTAAGGCAACTCAGTAAACCTCTATACTTACTAACAAAGAAAAATATATTTAGATTTCAAGTTCCAACTTTTTTGTTACTTCATTATGCACAGGCCAACATACAGTGCCTCTTTTGTGGCAAAATCCAGTCAAATCTCACAGGAAATAGCCAATAAATATGTAATATAGAGATGCAGTTGCCTTTTGTTTGAATGACCTCTCTAACTCTGTTTTTTTCTGATTCTAATCTCCTAACTAAACACTTTCATACAGCTGGTGAACTATCCTATTGAAATTACCATTGAACTTGTTGAATTTTCCATTGTCCTCATTTGCCAGCAGATCTTACTCCCTTCTCTTATATATTTTTCAATCTAAGGGACAGAAAGTTGTTCTGCAGAGCTTCACTTGCAACCTTTTGCCAGCTAACTTTGATGAATTATGTGTCAACTAACCACAAAACAAGGCTGTCCCTGCCCCTGGAATATCAAATCTTTCACATACTTCTCTTTTGACCTCTAAAACAAAACTGTAGGCATCTAAAGTATTCTTCTGTCCCCCCGTGTTAATTATTGTTAGCCATTTGGTTGAACAGGAAGATAGATTTTATGCTTCTATTTTATTGATCTCTTTCAACTGAACAACTTCTTGTGTGAAATAATTCTTTTTTTTAAACAGTCAAGTGAGATGTGAGGGAAGCATCTGTCTTTGACTTTCATTCAGGGCTTCTTTAGGACCAGCTCCAAAAGAATACATATCGAATGATAAGACTAAAGATGTAGAATTTACTCTTTTTCCAAGGTCTGAATGTCAAAGCCGAATGGAGATTCTTAAGGCAGTCTTCAGCCAAAGAGCTCTAAAAAGCAATATTCTCAGCCAGCTTGCCCTAGCTAAATGCTAAATACAAGCCAAGTACAGGTTACATGAAGAGAAGACTGAGGGGATGTGTTCTGCAAAGGGGTCAAATACAGCAGTTCAAATCAGTCTCATAGTGTCCTGATTTCTTAGAAAATTGTAGTATATTGAGTGTTATGGATGGTCCAGTGGGACTACAATGTGTTTTATTCTGCCTCTATTATGTAAAAGGATTCGGGGAAGGTTGGAAACAAAATACAAATAAACCACCCACTTGGGTGCGTGCACACGCTTGCATTTAATCATCTAATGATCTGTTTTCATTTGACAAAAGCCAAGCTATTCAGTGTTAGATTGAATGACCTCTCCAGGGACAAGGTTTGGAGCATCATTTATTAATGTTACAGTGAGATGCTTAAGAATTTCATGTTTTCATGCTCTATAGGAAATGTGATCACATAGCAGCAATAGAAAATGGGATTCCTGATTCTCACTCCAAGATCTTATTTTTCTTGTCTCACTTTAGCTTTTAATTATATTTAGCACTTATTATTACATATTCAAAATTAGGTACAGTCTATAACCTGCTGATACATGTTCCATCTGTCCTTTCCTAGGAGAATTTCTTCTGACATTTCAAGTAAACTATTTAGATGTCTTTTCTACTTTTCAGTCTAGGGGAAAATTATGGGAAATTTGTGGTTTGATTGAAGATTTGGATAAACACAAAATCTCCCAGAAAATATGGCTTGCTTAAAAGTTTAAAATGTCTCTTTCATTGCAATTACTGTCAGGAGGAATGGAATTGACCAGTGATAACTGCTATTTAATAAGTATTATTCTAATTTGTGCTACTCAGGAAAATGTGGTAATCAGGCTTATAATATGATTTGTGGCCCTGGTTAGCATTTTGAAAATTACTAAGGGGCCTTGAGCAAGGAGTTGGGTTATGGAGAGAGACTAGTATGTATATATATCTTAGGACCACATATCTGGGAGATAAAAATATGGTCAATACTTTAAATACTTCCACAGCACATATCATACATAAATATATTGATGTCTCTGTTTTATACACTGAGAGAGTATAATGGTGCAGAAAATGAAGTCTGCTAAATTCTCTACTGAAGACAAGTTTTTCTCCATAATAGACCAGTGAATGGTAGAGATAACAGTATTTTTTCTTTTGGTTCATTCAATCTCTGTTCGGAGAAGGCAGTGGCACCCTACTCCAGTACTCTTGCCTGGAAAATCCCATGGATGGAGGATCCTGGTAGGCTACAGTCCATGGGGTTGCCAAGTCTTGGACACAACTGAGCGACTTTACTTTCGCTTTTCACTTTCATGCATTGGAGAAGGAAATGACAACCTACTCCAGTGTTCTTGCCTGGAGAATCCCAGGGACGAGGGAGCCTGGTGGGCTGCTGTCTATGGGGTCACACAGAGTCAGGCACAACTGAAGTGACTTAGCAGCAATCTCTGTTAGTCATTTAAAACAGCTTAAAGAAGCTAATCCCACTTAAGGAAAGTGGGATGGATATGTTCTGGAAGTTATACAACTATGTTATTTGTACTAAAGTAAGTAACAATGCGGAGAAGTCAATGGCACCCCACTCCAGTACTCTTGCCTGGAAAGTCCCATGGACGGAGGAGCCTGGTTAGGCTGCAGTCCATGGGGTCGCTATGAGTCGGCACGACTGAGCGACTTCAATTTTGCTTTTCACTTTCATGCATTGGAGAAGGTAATGGCACCCCACTCCAGTATTCTTGCCTGGAGAATCTCAGTGACAGATGAGCCTCGTGAGCTGCCGTCTATGGGGGTCGCACAGAGTCGGACATGACTGAAGCGACTTAGCAGCAGTAGCAGCAAGTAAACAATGTGGCCAGAGATATTAGAACTCTCTCAAAAATGTTGAAGGGCTTTCTGTTGCATTTAACATAGCTGAAATTCCTTAAAATGGTCTTTATCTCACAAATCACTTCCAATACTTTTTTTATTGATTACTTTGCTCCAATTGCTTGGGTTTTTTAGGTTCTTGATCATTTCAACACTTTTCTTTTTTTGGCATTTCTTACTGGTGTGTTTATTTTATTTATTTATTTTACTTTATTTTACTTTACAATACTCTATTGGCTTAGCCATACATCGACATGAATCCAACTCAGACTCTTCCCTAGGCTCCTCTCTCTCCAAGGGTTGCTCTTATCACGCTGTCTGCATGGCTGTCTCCTCTCACCCTTCAGGCTTGGTGTAAATGCTGAAGCCGCAGTGTGGCTTACCCTGACCTCTTATCTAGACAAGCTTCCTTCTCAGCTTCTACTCTTTTTTTTTTTTAAACTTCATTAGCACTATTTATAATCATGTACATACTTACTTATATGTAAATATGTTCTTTTCCCCATTGTTGAGAACCACTGTATTACAAGTTCTAGAATGTAGTAGGGGTTCAATAAATAGTTTAAGACTACCTGTGGAGAAAGAAAGTGGAAAGAGGGTTACAGGCCAATATCACTGATAAACATAGCGGCAAAAATTTCTCAAAAAATTATTAGCAAACTGAATTCAGTGATGCACTAAAAGGAATCATATGCCATGATCAAATGGGATTTATCTCAGGGGTGCCAGGATGGTTTATTATCCAAAACTCAAACAATGTGATATATCACATTAACAAATTGAAGAATAAAATCACAGGATCATCTCAACAGATGCAGAAAAAGCTTTTGACAAAATTCAACATCCATCTATGATTTAAAAAATAAATAAATTACTCTCAACAAGTTTGTATAGAAAGAACATATCTCTACTGAATAAAGGCTATATATGGAAAGCCCATAACTTACATTGTATTCAGTAGAGGAAAGCTAAAAGCATTTATTCTAATGAGAGACTCAATTCCTCAACAGGATGATAAGAAGTCCAAGGTCCCGGAGGAGGAGAAAGGGGTCTGGGGCTCTCAAGGAGGAGAGAGGGGTCTGGAATTCTCAAGAGGAAAGGACAAACTTATTTTTCTGTGTTCCTTCAGTTCAGTTCAGTTCAGTCACTCAGTCGTGTGCAACTCTTTGCAACCCCATGAATTGCAGTATGCCAGGCCTCCCTGTCCATCATCAACTCCCGGAGTTCATTCAGACTCACGTCCATCGAGTCGGTGATGCCATACAGCCATCTCATCCTCTGTTGTCCCCTTCTGCTCCTGCTCTCAATCCCTCCCAGCATCAGAGTCTTTTCCAATAAGTCAACTCTTCGCTTGAGGTGGCCAAAGTACTGGAGTCTCAACTTTAGCATCATTCCTTCCAAAGAAATCCCAGGGTTGATCTCCTTCAGAATGGACTAGTTGGATCTCGTTGCAGTCCAAGGGACTCTCAAGAGTCTTCTCCAACACCACAGTTCAAAAGTATCAATTCTTTGGTGCTCAGTTTTCTTCACAGTCCAACTTTAACATCCATATGTGACCACTGGAAAAACCATAGTCTTGACTAGCTGGACCTCTGTTGGCAAAGTAATGTCTCTGCTTTTCAATATGCTACCTAGGTTGGTCATAACTTTTCTTCCAAGGAGTAAGCGTCTTCTAATTTCATGGCTGCAGTCACCATCTGCAGTGATTTTGGAGCCCAAAAATATAAAGTCTGACACTGTTTCCATGGTTTCCCCATCTATTTCCCATGAAGTGATGGGACCGGATGCCATGATCTTCGTTTTCTGAATGTTGAGCTTTANGTCCCTGCCACTCAGTTTTCTGGGTGTAAAACCAGTGCACCTTCTCAGGTGGATGTTGACCATCCAGAACCCCAAGAAGTCTTACTTAGCAAAGGAGCCTGCTTACAGTTTTGTGGATAATGTCTCTTTGGGGCTGCAATTGCCCCCTTCTAGCTCTGGCTGCCTATCACCGGCAGGGGATGGTCTGGAGCTGGCTATCTCCATTCAGTCCTTTGTTCTGTGTGCAGGCCTGGTGGTGTCTTAGGTTAGGGCTGGCTTTCGCGTGGTAGTTATCCCACAGTCTAGTTTGCTAGCCTAAGTTAGTTCGCTCAGATTGGGCTCCGGGCATTCGACCAGATCCTTACCGTAAGCAATGCAGCCTGCGCCTCCCTGCCCAGCCCCCGCTTGCTAGTGGCGGGTGCAGGCATCAGCGCTGCTTCTCCACTGGGGGAGTTACCGTTGGGCACGGAACCTGTGGGTTTTAATTATTTATTTACTTTTCCTCCGTTATGTTGCCCTCTGTGCTTCCAAGACTTGCCACAGACTTGGCAGTGAGAGTGTTTCCTGGTGCTTGGAAACTTCTCTCTTTTTAAGACTCCCTTCCCAGGATGGAGCTCTGTCCCTACCTCTTTTGTCTCTTTTTTTGTCTTTTAAATTTTTTCCTACCTCCTTTCAAAGACAATGGGCTGCTTTTCTGGGCTCCTGATGTCCTCTGCCGGCATTCAGATGTTGTTTTTTGGAATTTACTCAGCGTTTAAATGTTCTTTTGATGAATTTGTGGGGGAGAAAGTGGTCTCTCCGTCCTATTCCTCTGCCATCTTCACACTCTTGCACTTGATATGCAAGTGGAAAATGAGTTGTGCTAAACCATGTCTGTCTTTGTGCATTATGCTTTCAAACCCACTTATCCTTCTACCAGCACAACCATGTCTGGTATCACTATAGAAAATCTTGGTTTGACATAACTATATACAAAACTTTCCAAAATAAAAATAACCTACAGTTGAAATGAAAATTTTATTAGGAAGAGGGTAAGGTAGTTATTGCAAGGATTTTTCACTATACAGTAGAATAAAAGAAGGTATGAAAATGCATTGATTTCTCCAACGTCCTTGCTGATTAATATTTGAAGATTTGACAGGTAAGGAAGTTCATGTCTTAGACTAGACAAAAGTCAACACTAAATGTGCCAAACTACACTGATTTCTGTTGTGACCCCTGACCTTAAAAGGTAGGAAATTTCTACACACAGATACTCCATACCTGAAGATAATTAGAAATTTCAGATTGCTTGGCATTGTGCATAAAAACATCAAGAATATTGTTTGGATAAACGCTAGATATTTAGATAGTATACAGTATAAATATCTACTCAAAGTTGATAGAAATTGTTTTTCTGATGACATAGATATTTATAAATTCACAATACATTTCTCTCTTTAAAAAGGTGTTTGAAAGTTTAGAAAACATTCAAACTATGAGGCTACATATTCTAGTTATACTAGGCATACTCTTGGCATTGTTTTGTATTTAGTTTAGTTTATTACTTCAGTGTCCTTTATATTTTATTATATAAGCCTAAATAACTGTTTCTTTGTGCTCCTATTTTTTTCTCTTTTATGGTAAATGGCTTCATAGTTCTTTGTAAAAATCCAATCATCTCTCTTGTCCATATAAACCATTTCCTTAGAAGAGGCTATTTGCTCTGAGAGCTCACATCATTCTTGAAGAATTCTGCTTGTCTCTCCTTTGTGGGTAAAGATAAACTGTTGTACTTCCTGGAAAACAAAACTACTGAAATCCTAGCTATAAGTCAAATAGTAGGACACAGAGACTCTGCAATGGGAAAGGTCATTTCGTCATAGCTGACTAGATAGGATATGTATTATCGGAATAAATGAAATAAGATCCTACAAAATAAGCTGGTTGAATTTCAGTAAAATTTTGGAGAAAGTTGTATAAGTTGTCTTATACAAACAAATTAAATTCTATCTCTAAGTGGCCTGTACTTACGTCACCATAGCAGATTGTATAAGGTTATTTATCAAACTAAAACCCCAAAATAAGTCACAGTGCTAGTTTTAAAAGTCCTCATGTTATTGTAATATAAAGACAGTTGTATAATTTCCAGAAGTCCTAAGTTATTTGTTTCTAGTAATCAAAGGGACCCCTGCACTGGCTTTCCTGGAAGCAAAAAGTGAAAGTGTTTAGGAATACCTTTTCTCCTGTTTGTTTAAAAACTTGATGCTATTTTATAAGTACATTTATTGTTGCTCAAAAAAGGTAAAAAAAAAAAAAAAGAGAGAGAGAGACACAGAGAGATTCTGTTAGAGAAGTATAAGTTAGATTATACTGAGGTTTTTGGGCCTAAAATGCAGAAGGAGAAAAAGTGCACAATGCAGATTATCTGTTGAAAATGAGAAACCTGGTATCTAAGATTTTACTATAAGTGGTTGGTTGCCATGGTAGCAAGAAGTATAATAAATGTAGATACTAATGGAAAGCAAAATACCATGTAGTGGTATCAGATAGGATCAGAGTAGCAAGAGAGAGTTTTATTTTCCTTCAAATATGGAAGAAAAAGAAAGGGGAGAGAAGAGTGAGGTTTGTTGGGACAGATCATAACACAGCTGAAACAAGTCCAGAGTAGTCCGTTGAGAGCCAGGTTTGGGTGAGAGACTCGTACATCAAACTACTAGGAATGGACCACTGCAGAGCCACTGCTAGAGGGGAGGGAAAGGCAGGGCTGAATGCTGGGTCTCAGGTTTGCTGTGCCTTTGGATTTAATACAGATGAAATGGTTTCATGGATGAATTTTGTATACATACATTTGTGTATTTTTAGTTTTTTTCTAAAGTAGTTATGCTCTGAAATTTTAGGACACCAGTAGATGAAAGATACATCAAAGTAATACCTTTTTTGAGAAAAAATATTTTACTTTTAATACATTGTACACTCAACTTTAAGAAGCAATAAAATGTGAAAAATCTAGGATTGATTTTGNAGAGAGAGAGAGACACAGAGAGATTCTGTTAGAGAAGTATAAGTTAGATTATACTGAGGTTTTTGGACCTAAAATGCAGAAAGAGAAAAAGTGCACAATGCAGATTATCTGTTGAAAATGAGAAACCTGGTATTTAAGATTTTACTATAAGTGGTTGGTTGCCATGGTAGCAAGAAGTATAATAAATGTAGATACTAATGGAAAGCAAAATACCATGTAGTGGTATCAGATAGGATCAGAGTAGCAAGAGAGAGTTTTATTTTCCTTCAAATATGGAAGAAAAAGAAAGGGGAGAGAAGAGTGAGGTTTGTTGGGACAGATCATAACACAGCTGAAACAAGTCCAGAGTAGTCCGTTGAGAGCCAGGTTTGGGTGAGAGACTCGTACATCAAACTACTAGGAATGGACCACTGCAGAGCCACTGCTAGAGGGGAGGGAAAGGCAGGGCTGAATGCTGGGTCTCAGGTTTGCTGTGCCTTTGGATTTAATACAGATGAAATGGTTTCATGGATGAATTTTGTATACATACATTTGTGTATTTTTAGTTTTTTTCTAAAGTAGTTATGCTCTGAAATTTTAGGACACCAGTAGATGAAAGATACATGAAAGTAATACCTTTTTTGAGAAAAAATATTTTACTTTTAATACATTGTACACTCAACTTTAAGAAGCAATAAAATGTGAAAAATCTAGGATTGATTTTATGACACTACTATGCATATGCGTAATACCATCTAATGTAAAATATAAATTGAAATCTGGATTAGTGTCAATGAATGTCACCTAGTATGTTTTTCTTTTGCTCTTCAGATTCCACAAATTGTCATCCAAATGGAAATCTTACCACTCTGCTCGCTCTCAGAATCCTGCCCCCACGGCTATTCCCTCTTGCCCTTCACTTCCTTCCTCACCTCCCTCACCCAGCCCTGCTCGTTGTGCAAGAATGAGCTGGAGGGACTTGTGCTTCCTCAAGAATCCCTGGTCTCCTCCCGCCTTCTGATGTTAGAGAATGTAGTATTTTCTGGGGCAGTTTGCATTTCCCCAAACACCTTCCCCCATGTGCCACTTGTCCTCCTTTGGACCAAATTCCTGGGCTCAAATGACAAAGAATAGCAATCCTTTTGCTTGCACACGGGCATATAACTGGAGAGGCAGTGACTAATGCAAAGGTTTTGCTGTGGCCCATTTTGTCTCACGGTGCCACAAAGTACACAGGACACCTTCTAAACATCTGTATGTTTCTGAAATTCTTGCCTTGTTCAAAGACACTTGGCCATTAGGTGAGTATATAAAGAATTCTGGTGTGTGATTTGCTTGATCAACATGAATGCTCTCTTACGGTTTGTCGTCCAAGAGGTAGTCCCTTTTTGAAATTTGTGCATAAATACCACTGGGTCTTGTTAGGGTTTACTTGGTGAGCACTGGTGATAGCAGGGTGCTTCTCCTCAAGTTGGAGGTAAGAATAGAATAGATAGGGGCTTCCAAGGTGGCCCTAGTGATAAAGAACCTGCTCGCAAATGCAGTAGATATAAGAGATGAGTTTGATCCCTGAGTCAGGAAGATGCCCTGGAGAAGGGCATGGCAACCCACTCCTGTATTTCTTTTGCCTGGAGAATCCCATGAACAGAGGAGCTTGGCGGGCTACAGTCCATAGACTTGCAAAGAGTTGGATATGACTGAAGTGACTTAGCATGCATGCACACACGCACAAGAATGGGCAAACCTGGATATGGATGTTATTATATCTTGACAGCCTATTGGGATTGGGGTGTTTTCTGTTGTTGTTCTCTGTGCTCATTCGTGTCTGACTCTTTGTGACCCCATGGATTGTAGCCCACCAGGCTCTTCTGTCCACGAGATTTCCCAGGTAAGCATACTGGAGTGGGTTGTCATTTCCTACTTTAGTAGCAGTGAAAACAGTAAAATAATAATCATATATTGATATCATTCATTTAGCATTTACTATACACCTTCCTCTGTGCTTTATCTGAATGATCTCAAGATCTCATTTAATTCTCAGAATAAACCTGTGAGACTTGTGGTTTGACTCCTCAAGTTTCAGATGAGGCTTAGGAAAATTAAGTACCTCATCCAAGGACAAACTGCAAGCAAGTGGAAGAAATAGAATCCCTCTGGGAGCTGATAGAGGCCAATGGCAGGGCTCTTAGTGCTTGTCTGTCCTTTCCACCTTAAATTGTCAAAGTTATTGGTATAGAGTTGATGAAAGTATTTTCCTATTATAAGCTTCTAATCACTGTAAGATTTGTAAGGATAGCCCCCCTTTCATTTCTAGTATTGTAGTTTATAACTTTTCCTTTTTAATAATAGGTGTGGCTAGAGATATATTAATTTTATGGCTCTTTCAAAGAAACATGTTCTGGCTAATTTTTTTATGTTTTGTTTTATTACTTCTTCTTGCTTTAAGTTTAATTTGCTTTTCTTTTTCGAGGTTGTAAATATGAAAATTTAGAAATCTTAGACCTTTCCTATTTTCTGATACAAATGCTTATATAAGTTTTTCTGTAGGTGCTATCTTAGCTGAATTAAATGCATATTGGTATTTGTATTCTAATTCACTCAATCTAAAATATTTTTTGAAGCTCAGGTTCAAAACTAGGAATTCTCTTTTTTCTCTTCTTTTATCTAATAGCCAACTAGTTTTCAAATCCTATCAGTACTACCTTTGAAATACCAGTCATAGTGTCTTCCCATTGCCAACATCACTGCACTAGTCAAGGCCCATTTATGTTCACCACCAGTCTCTTACAACTCCTTTAGATAATTTTTCTGGATACCTGTTTTTTTCCCCATTTACTTCATCTTGTCCATTGAAAAAAGCTGTCTAAAAAACGAATCACCAGTCTCTATTTGATACAGGATGCAGGATGCTTGGGGCTGGTGTACGGGGATGATCCAGAGAGACGTTGGGGGGTGGGAGGTGGGAGGGAGATTCGGGATTGGGAGCTTGTGTGTACCTGTGGTGGATTCATGTCGATGTATGGCAAACCCAATAGAGTATTGTAAAGTTAAATTTAAAAATAAATAAATTAATTAATTAAAAAAAATGGAAGCAGTAAGCAACTGGTTTTGCAGGACTGTACTTAGATACTGCAGAATTAAAGGCAAATGGACCACAGACCCTATCTTTTCAGAAATCTGATCATGTTCATCCCCTTTCCCCAAAATATTAAAGTCTTACTGACTTCTCCCTCAGCATCTCCAATTCTTTCTACTTATATCCAAAATCCCTTCATGCAGCTGTGGAGCCTTTTTTATCCCTCTTAGATGAACTTTAGAGGGACAGTGGTTCAACATAGACACCAAAGTTTTTGGCAAAATTTAAGCTTGTAAAATACTTCCATTGATACATCTACCTAGCATTTGAAAATTAAAATAATTTTTTTTTCTGTAACATAAAAGAAAAGTCTTTACATAGGATGCAATTAAGTCACTTAGAAAACCTAAACTGAAACTACTGTGACCCTGGTAGCTTACACGGTAAAGAATCTGCCTACAATTCAGGAGACCTGGGTTTGATTCCTGGGTAAGGAAAATCCTTCGGATAAAGGCATAGCAACCCACTCCTGTATTCTTGCCTGGAAAACCCCATGGACAGAGGAGCCTGGCAGGCTAACGGTCCATGGGGTCACAAAGAATTGGACACTACTGAGCAACTAACACTTTCACTGTGCTCAGTGCTACCAAAACATAAAAATATGTGTCAGACCAGGAACANAGGAAAATCCTTCGGATAAAGGCATAGCAACCCACTCCTGTATTCTTGCCTGGAAAACCCCATGGACAGAGGAGCCTGGCAGGCTAACGGTCCATGGGGTCACAAAGAATTGGACACTACTGAGCAACTAACACTTTCACTGTGCTCAGTGCTACCAAAACATAAAAATATGTGTCAGACCAGGAACAAAAATAGAGGAAAATATGACAGAAGCCACATAACATAGGAAGGACATTGTAATGTACTTAAAGTGTGATCACATGCTATGTGAGGCCCCACAAGCCACTGCTAACATCTTAAGATGAACAGAGCGGTCATAAATAAATAAACAAATAAGTGAGCAAAATATAAAATTTGATATGGTAACAACACACACTGAAAGTAAGGTGGAAGTAACGTTGACTTTGAGGTTGCAGTTGGGTTCCTTTGAGAGATAGCTGTGTTAAAATATAATTGTGCACTGAATGATTTATATATGTGTGTCTGTATCTGTGTGTGTCCATTTGTTCCACTTGTTGGCAATGATGTCCCTTTATTTTTGTTAATTGATTCCCTCCCACAGAACTAGCAAAGTTATCAATAAGGGTTTGTGAGCAAATGAAAAAAAAAAATGTGTGTCAGTAAATCCAACTAAGGTCTTTTTCATCTCCATGCACAAGAAAGAATTTTTATACTTTTTTAAAATAATCACATTTGAGAAATGTTAATATAAGAATTAAAAAATATATATAGAAAGGAAGAATGATCCATTTATTTTCCAGTATATGGCATGGATAGATGGATGAATAGATGAATAGATACATGGATGGGTAGATATTATCTTTTAATTTTGTTAGTAAAATAACACTGTAAGAAAGGTGTTAATTACCCTATTTTTACATTTGAAGAAAGGCTCAAAAGAGCTTAGGTAAATTATCCTTGTCAGTGTTTTGAGCTCTGATTTTATTCCATCTGACTGAATGAAATTTGTTTCTCTATTTTGCATAAGCACACACCTCTTTGGGTGTAGCTCCTTATAATCCCTTAAAAGGGATTAAAATTTTTATAACATTGTATATACACATATGACACATAAGTTCTTCTTGAAGGGAAATACTTCTCTTTATTCATTATTATTTGGCCCACTCTCTTTTCAGTTCTAGTTCCACTTATGGTATCTAGAAATATTCAGAGTATATTTGTTACATGAATGAATGGAAGGTTAATAGTATTCTTATGTCTGTTCTGCAATGATGAATTCATGAAAATGTTATTCTCTATTTACTATTTGTAGATATGTGAAGCAGACTCATATACCTTACTTCATTTTACTCCCACAACTGATAGAGTTGATTCAGCTTATAGATGGAGGACAGATACCCTTGTTAAATTTATTCAAATAGTCAGTGGCAGAGACACAATTATAGAACCAGGTAACTCCTCTGTAATGCCCAACATGCATGCTTTTAATTCTGTACACCATGAACAATTCTCTTTGAAATTTTGATAAATCATGGGTATATAATTTTACATCAAAATTGTGACTTTAGCAATTAATAAAACAATTAGAATCCTATTAACTCAATTTCCTCCATTAATGTTATGGTAGTAGTTTAAAGTTAAATGCAAATGAGCCAAGAATCTAACATGAAGAGAAGAGGAATTTCATAAAGAACTTCCCAGCACCTTGTGATGCCAGACTTCAAACATTTAAATTGCTCCCAGAACTTTTTGAAATGTATGCTAAGTACATAACTTTTTTTTTTTCATTTCCCATCAATGTTACTTTGAATTGAGTCATAAAGGTTTTGACATGAAATTTGATTGCAGTCAACTCAAGCTTATCTGCGAATGTTTTAGTTACTTTTAAAATTGTGTACTTTCCCTTTACTTTCACTCCCAGGCTGAGTCCAGGCCTGGTTACAGAAGCGTTTTATTAGAGATCAGTACACGGGAAAGAAGAGTTCAAACATGAGAACCTGAGCAAATGCTTTACTAAATCAATATCTCAAAATCTTTTAAAAGTTAAAATGCTATTATGAGTTCATAAAGTTAGAATCATGCAAATTGGGTGAAATATATAAAGGTACATTTACAACATAGAATGTTATGGAGCCATTTAACTCAGATAACCTGGAGTGACTTGCAGTTTTCAGAAGTTATTGATGAGCGAAAAAGGCACAGAAAGGCGTGACAGTTATTCTGAATATACCCTTCTAAAAAAATGTAAATATCCCATGCAAGTTTACCTATGAGTACATGTCTCTAACAGCATGGAAAATAGAGATTTTTTGTACTTGAATGATTTCAACACATTACCTAGAACTTTGGTTAGGACTGTGGTGAAGGTGAGATATAGAGGGAGGAAACAAGCAATAAAGAATATGAGGCAACTGTGTGAAAGAAAATAGCATAAACATTGTGTAAATGATCACAATTTATATAAAATTTTCTGTGTGTTTCATTTAGTAGTGTCTGTGCAGAAGTGTGGCCGAGAGGAGCTAGCCATGCCCGAGGTCAGGGGTGGCCACTGAGAGCGCCAGGCTGCGATGGCACAGGAGCAGCCAAGAGGAGCTACCCCACGCTGGAGATTAGGGGCAGCGGCCCAGAGAGCAACCCCACAACCAAGGAGCGGCGGCTGAACAGGCACAGGAGGGCCGAGAGAAGCTACTCCACATTCAAGGTCAGGAGGGGAGACCTCGCCAAGGTAAGGAGCAGCAGCTGCACTTCGCTGGAGCAGCTGTGAAGAGATACCCCATGTCCAAGGTAAGAGAAACCCAAGTAAGATGGGAGGTGTTGGGAGAGGGCATCAGAGGGCAGAAACACTGAAACCACAATCAGAGAAAATTAGTCAATCTGATCACATGGACCACAGCCCTGTCTAACTCAATGAAACTAAGCCATGCTGTGTGGGGCCACGAATGATGGGCAGGTCATGGTGGAGAGATCTGACAGAATGTGATCCACTGGAGAAGTGAACGGCAAACTTCTTCAGTATTCTTGCCTTGAGAACCCCATGAACAATATGAAAAGGCAAAATGATAGGATACTGAAAGAGGAACTTTCCAGGTCAGTAGGGGCCCAAAATGCTACAGGAGATCAGAGGAGAAATAACTCCAGAAAGAACGCAGGGGTGGAGCCAAAGCAAGAACAATACCCAGCTGTGGATGTGACTGGTGATAGAAGCAAGGTCCGATGCTGTAAAGAGCAATATTGCATAGGAACCTGAAATGTTAGGTCCATGAATCAAGGCAAATTAGAAGTGGTCAAACAGGAGATGGCAAGAGTGAATGTCGACATTCTAGGAATAAGCAAACTAAACTGGATGGGAATGGGTGAATTTAACTCAGATGACTATTATATCTACTACTGTAGGCAAGAATCCTTTAGAAGATGGAGTAGCCATCATGGTCAACAAAAGAGTCCGAAAT
>SJYV01049630.1:1545460-1557613 GCA_006410875.1 Neotragus pygmaeus
GAAACTCCAATACTTTGGCCACCTCATGCGAAGAGTTAACTCATTGGAAATGACCCTGATGCTGGAAGGGATTGGGGGCAGGAGGAGAAGGGGATGACAGAGGATGAGATGGCTGGATGGCATCACTGACTCGATGGATGTGAGTCAGTGAACTCCGGGATTTGGTGATGGACAGAGGCCTGGCGTGCTGCGACTGATGGGGTCGCAAAGAGTCAGATACTACTGAGCGACTAAATTGAACTGACTCTTTACGACTCCATGTTGCCTGCCAGGCTTCTCTGTCCATGTGTTTCCCAGGCAAGAACACCAGAGTGGGTTGCTATTTTTTCTCCAGGAGAAATGGTTGCCATTTTTTTTCTCCCCAGCTCTATGTGTACTGACTAGTAAAAAAATAAAAGAGGTGTGAGAATGTTAATGCATGAGAATATTTAACAATGACAGTCTCATAGTTCTATGGGAATGGAAATAAGGGGTGTGTATGTCAGATGATCGGAGAAGGCAATGACACCCCACTCCAGTACTCTTGCCTGGAAAATCCCATGGACAGAGGAGCCTGGTGGGCTGCAGTCCATGGGGTCGCTAAGAGTCGATACCACTGAGCGACTCCACTTTCACTTTTTACTTTCATGCATTGGAGAAGGAAATGGCAACCCACTCCAGTGTTCTTGCCTGGAGAATCCCAGGGACAGGGTAGCCTGGTGGGCTGCCATCTATGGGGTCACACAGAGTCGGAGACAACTGAAGTGACTTAGCAGCAGTAGCAGCAGCATGTCAGATGATATTTACCTTTGCCTTTATATAATTTCATATGTATTGCTTAAATCAAGAAATTTAAATAAATTTTTATATCCATACCAACCTCATTCATAGAGTCCAAAGAGCAGCTGGACATAATTATTTTTTCTAAGCATTTTTTTTCATACATAGGGAATAGAAATTTGAGACTGGTGATATTTTGGTATAATAAGACTTTTGAAAGCAAGAGAATTCTTACTTATGTCATAAGGAATACCTCTTATTACATGAAAATATTCTATATCACCTACAATTTTTTTCAGTTGTTTGACAGTTTCTTTTTCATTTGAATGTAATTTAGAAAGCAACTAATTGGTACTATATCCTTTACTAAGCTTTGAAAGAATCATCAAATGGAAGAACATGAACATGAGTCATAAAATATTAGTTTATATTATTGAAAACTCTCTAATTATCTCTGTGTTTGCTTCTTTACTGGAAGCATGTTTTTCTCCTTACACAGTCATTAATTTTCACAAGTATGAATTTAAACCATCTCAAAATTATTTTCTTATAGTGAGTTACACTCCCCACCAGCAGGATTGCCTAATTCATGATGGTGGTGGAAAAAAGCTGAATTAATTAGTTTTGGATAAAGGCAGTAACAAAATATTTAAATTAGAGAGGAATAAATAAACTTCAAATTTCTATAGGGAAAATGAAAAAAATATATACTATATTAATAAAATATATATACAATATATATATATTTTCTCCAATATTTGCACTTAGTTACTGATAGTCTGCCCTGCTATTAGATTATAAGCATTTTGAGAGCAAAGACAGTAAATAAAATAGGCAAAGTCAGTCTTATGTGATAAAGTATTGTCACTATTTTGCAGTCACTCAGTCACATCCAGCTCTTTGTGACCCCATGGACTACAGCATCCCAGGCTTCCTTGCCCTTCACTGTCTCCTGAAATTTGCTCAAACTCATACCCATGAGTCGGTATGAGATCTAACCATCTGATCCTCTGTTGTCCACTTCTCCTCCTGCCCTCAACTTTTCCTAGCATCAGGTCTTTTCCAATGAACTGGCTCTTCTAAACAGGTGTCCAAAGTATTGGAGCATCAACTTCAGCATCAGTCCTTCCAATGAATATTCAGGGTTGATTTCCTTTAGGATTGACTGATTTGATCTCCTTGCTGTCCAAGGGACTCCCAAGAATCTTTTCCAGCACCACAGTTTGAAAGCATCAATTTTTTAGCTTTCAGTGTTCTTATTGGTCCAACTCTCACATCCATAACATGACTACTGGAAAAACCATACCTTTGACTATAAGGACCTTTGGTGGCAAAGTGATATCTCTGCTTTTTAACACACTGTCTAGGTTTGTCATAGCTTTTCTTCCAAGGAAAAAAATGTTTACTGTTTATAGCAACTATGCCCCACTGAGTAGAAATATTAGTTAGTGAGTTCTTCTAAGGGATTCTTACCCACAGTAGTAGATAAAATGGCCATCTGAGTTAAATCCACCCATTCTAGTCCATTTTAGTTCACTGATTCCTAAAATGTCAATCAGTGGTCACTCTTGTCATCTCCTATTGTCTCATCAAGGCTATGGTTTTTCCTGTGGTCATGTATGGATGTGAGAGTTGTACTGTGAAGAAAGCTGAGCACTGAAGAATTGATGCTTTTGAACTGTGGTGTTGGAGAAGACTCTTGAGAGTTCCTTGGACTGCAAGGAGATCCAACCAGTCCATTCTGAAGGAGATCAGCCCTGGGATTTCTTTGGAGGGAATGATGCTGAAGCTGAAATTTGAGTACTTTGGCCACCATAGTTTGGCTCAGGTAAATAACAGAGAGGGAACAAGCTCCACCCTTGAAGAGAAAATTAGATTAAAGATTTACTGAGCATGGCCCCCGCCCATCAGAACAAGATCCAGTTTCCCTTCATTCAATCTCTCCCATCAGGGAGCTTCCATAAACCTCTTATCCTTCTCCATCAAAGGGCAGACAGATGAAAACCACAATCACAGAAAACTAACCAATCTGATCACATGGACCTCAGCCTTGACTAACTCAGTGAAACTCTGAGCCATGCCGTGTAGGGCCACCCAAGATGGACGGGTCATGGTGGAGAGTTCTGACAAAATATGGTCCACTGGAGAAGGGAATGGTAAACTATTTCAGTATTCTTGCCTTCAGAACCTCAGGAACCATATGAACAGTATGAATCAAATATAGTAACTAAGAAATGCTGTGAATTTAAACAAAGTATAATCAACTAAAACTTAAAGCAGGCTTAGAGGGAGAAATAGGTGACCTTCCTTAAGAGTCTGTGTTATATTGCTGCTTTCTGAAAACTAAACCTTTTTGACAAGGAAACAATGCTGGTTATGACAGGATTTTTATAGTTATATTGCTCTGAGTGACAATGGCGATGCCCGACAAACATATTCATATATTGTTGACTGTTTCTTATTCACTGTTGCATCACTTGAAGCTCTTTATCACACATTATGTACTGACTTCAATATCTTGGATGAGTGCACGAGGTAAAGTTTGAGTGACAGGCTTCCTGTTATTCCCTATTTTTTCTTGGAAAGCCAGAACAGAAAACTTTCCTGGCGGAAGATTAGCTATAACACAACATTCTGAAATATAATGTGATAAGATTACTGTTTTCAGAATGGGACAGGAAGAAAAGATCCACTGTGTTTTCTTCCGTCTCACTGTAACCACAGCAACTTCCATGGTGACTCTGTGTCAGAAGCCTTTCATAAACCACTGAAGCCTTGCAAGGGGGAAGAGAGAAGGGGGAAAGCAAGCATGGTAACACCCCCTCTCCTCATCTCAACACCTAGCCTCTCAGTTCTGTACTTAGCGCCTCAGTTTTGTGCTCATGTTTACAGGGTTACTGCCCCTGTGTTCTCCCTATTTCTCCTGATTCCAGACCCAGTCCTTCCCATTTTCTGGGATGCTATCAGAGTGATTTTCCTAAAACAATTACGTGTTTGTTTTTCTCTGTTGTAAGTCCTTAAATGTGTCCTACATATATAGTCAATGTAGACACAGGCCTTCCAAGAGCCTACTTCCCCAGTCTGAAGGTTACAACAGTGCTGAAGATGATAATAACAACTATCCCAGATGGAGCATCTTATTTACCTCCTGTGAAAAGAGTTTAGATGGCTCTTTTGTTTCATCTTCCCCGGAAGATCACACAGAAATTACTATTCCTTTCTTCTAACAAATAAAATTCAGCTAAGTTCTTTAATATGTTCTGAAACAAGCAGCTACTGAGTCGTGAGTCAGTGCTCTAAGCTTGTCTTACATCAAAGTTCATGTTCTCTCCTCTGTTTTTTCACTTCGCAGCTTAGCCCATGAACATACTTGGAACTCAGCAGATGCTTCTTGAGGTATATATACCCTTATACCTTTGTGCGGTTTGCTTTTACTGTCTAAAATACTTTTTCCTCTTATCACTTGAAAAGTCATTATTCATCCATCCAACAACTAACATCTCCTTTTTCTCTGAAGCCCTCCCTACTGTCTTTACTACCCAGAAGCATTTAGGTAATCAACTCCCTCTACAGCCTTCAGTAAATCCTGTATGTAACTCTGTTACAAAACCTAAATTATCACATTAATGATTAAGGTTTGCATATCTGACTCAGTTTTTGGACTATGATTTCCCTTAAGGCAAGTATTATGAATTATTCTTTATACATTTTCGGCATTCTTTAAAAGTGATCTTAAGAAATTCCAAAACATTATCATCAAGGTATAAGAAATATACTTTGGAAGCAATTTTATTTTGCATGTTTTGTGCATTGCACCACCTACTGTTGAGAGATATTTATCTTTGTTTAGTCATGGAAACCCCTGCTTATTACTATTATTATTATTATTAATCTACTTGCTTGGCATCTCTGAGCTGAATTCTTTGAGGATCCATTCCCCTGGTGTTCTACACTAATCAAGGTGTTTCCCTTGTGTTGTTATGTGGACCTACTTTGGTTTATGTGACTGTTGACAGGCCTGAGATGTTGCTGGTCTTTGTTTGGGACCTGAGGCTCACATAAGTCTGGATTTAGAGGGGAAACAAAATAGATGGTACCATTTTAGTTAGCATAAAAAGTTGCATAAAAACTAAGAGATGAATAGCCATTACTGAAGATAGCACCTTTTTCATGTGAATGCTGTTTCAGATAGTCAAGGTAGTAATGAAATGTCAAATACCTCTGCTCAGCTATATTCAGTTGTCTACTGCTGGCAGAAGGGACAGTGATGACCTCCTTGGCTTTCTTTAGTCTAGCTTGTGTATTTCAATTGTATCTTTTTGATAAAAAGGAATCTTCAAGTCCCTAACATCTGAGAAGAGAACCGATTTTCTTGCATCTGTAATTTGAACCAGGAATGAACGGATGGTGTTAAAAGGAAAACCATCTTCTATGATTGGCAAACTTAGACTATGATTTCTCTTTTTTGTACCCTAAATTAAAATTCACTTTGCAGATACTGAATAAAAGATGAAATATTTAATGAAGGAAATGAGAAGTACACTCTAGCCATCACTATAAAAAAGGAGCAAAGAAAAAAACAGGAATTTTAGGCTAAGCAGTTTTTGAAACTATTTGAGAGTTACATGAGTATCTATAGTTTTGGATGTACTTGAATCCAAGAAATAATTTATAATAGCAGACTTACTGTGAGTCTGACATCATGGTAGGTGTTTGAATTACTAGAAAAAATAAGAATCATTCCTTCTTTTAACAATCTTTGGATTCTAGTTGATAAAATTGATATATACAAAGATAATTATAACATAATGTAGAGACAGTTGAAGTTCACTATCTTATTATAATATAGATCAATGGCCCCAGAATAATCTTATAAAGATAAAACATGTTACAATCTAGTTTCAAACTCATGTATTTTTCTATTGTCCAATGAGTAAAAATGGAATTTATTTTGAGGTTTGCTGTGATCTAAACCTTGAATACTTTTCTAAATTTATTCTTAAAGAGCCATTTTAACAACTCCTTGCTTCAGCCATATCAAGATATTCTGATTACAGTAATCTTCTCTTCCTCTGACATTATGCACAAAATTATTTGATGTAATCAGGATATATATATATATATATTACATGCCTATGTGTATGTGTGTAAATATATATGATGTTTGCACACATTTACACAATTCCTCAACTCAATTTTAAATGCTCAGAAAAAGAAAACCTATGACTTAGATTTATTCTAGATTTACTGTTTTTCCTGACTCAACAGATAACACATATCAAGTTGTGTTGTACAATATTTAGAGTGAAGAATAGAAAGGGAACAAAGAGAAAAGAAGAGGAAGTTAATGTAGAACAAAGATAAGAGGGAGAGAGAAAATAGTGTTTGGCTTCAAAGACCGAGACTCTCATTAACTATATGTGCTTCCCACTGCAGCCCACTTAGTCATGTGACTACTTTAATATAAGTTAATTAAATAAAATTCAACTACTCAGCCACACTAGCCACATTCTATGTCCTAGCTCTCTGTCTGACTAGTGCCTACAGTACTAGAAAATGCAAAACATTTCCATCACTGGAAAAAGTTCTGTTGGATAGCACTGATATACACAGCATATGATCAGTGCTGTTTTTATATGCTGATATCCTCCTAGACTTTCGGAAACCTTCAGATATTTTAAAAGTAAATGACACTTGTGTTTCAAGTAGTGTTTAAAGGAATCGTGTACAGAAGAGAAGCTTGGTGTGTTAAATTAACCCTATTTTGATAAGAATGTCTCAAAACTTGAATCTTACTAAATGTTCAAACATCCCCAAGGGTTTCTCATTTTACTGGAGAAAATAAGGTTTGACTATATGTTTATACAGTTCATAATCAGGTCGTTAGGTGTTAGAAGCACTTCTTTGCAGGAAGTTATTGTAGATCAAGTTAAAGCAATATGTGTCCTATGTTATTTAGATGAATATCATTTCAAGAATCACAAGTAGAGAAGTGATAACATAGTTGAGTATCCTTTTCTTAAAAGAAAGAAGGTAAATTAAAATAATGTACTTTGGAGGTTTGAAACTGGATTTTAAGAATATAGTCCTATTTACTCTGAGAATTTTGAAATCTAAAGTAGCTGATAATCCCATTATCCCAAGTCAAGTACAGTTTTTAATGTAGAATACAGCTTTTGTAATTCATATGTATTATATCTCACTTTAGAAAAACAAGAAGCATAAATTTGCATATATTTTAAGCATCCAGGTTGACTATCTAGAATATTTTAAGTGACTTTTATTTTGTGTTAAAATTTTATGAGCTTTTTGTTTTTATTCAAAGATAATATATTCAAAAGTAATATTTAAGAAAATCATGATGGGTATTCCTTGTGCTTTTATATAGTTTTATCCTGATTTTAAAGCATTCACAATAATCTAGCTTTCTGTAGTTATTCTCTAGCTCTCAACTAGGAAAAGTGGTGGACCTACTTTTTTCCCCTTCCTTCCCCCTCTCTTCCTTATTCCATTCTTTTTGTGAAGATTCAGTCAACATCTACTCTGTGCCCCAAACTGTATTAGTGTATCATCATTGGCAGTACACCAAGGAGAAATGTTTTTTACCTTTTTGGAACTTACAGTATAGAGCAGAGGAATTTAAAATTTATGCTGAGGTGCCAACATAAGTCTCACATCATATTATATTATAGAGGCAAATTAATATCACAATTAATAAAAGTTGCAGCTGCCACAGGAATCCACCAACACTTTCTAAATTGGATTCTTCACAACATCACTTAGTTTGATATATTTTCAGCCAAGACAAAAGTCAAGTCACTTCACTTAAAAAAAAAAGAGAGAGAGAAAGGGACTTAAATTATATCCAAAAAAGGCCAAAGAGAGGGTATACGTCCATCAAGACTTTCACTTCTGCTTCATCCTCTTCGGGCATCTGCTCTTGGCCTCAGAATAGTACACTATACAACCAAAGAAGAGAGAAACTTTTTCAGAATCTCTTATAATATATTATACTGTAATTCTTAGCAATATAGATTAGGTCACATACTCATGAATTATTCCGTCAATCCCAATAAAATGCAGGGCACAAATGCAAAGAGGGGAAGCTCTTAAATGTTTCAAAATTCTCAGAGGGGTTACTCCTGGTAAAAAAAAAAGGAGAAAATGAAATTTGGGGATGCAATCAATATTCATTCTTTCCAGTGTAGCTTGTATCATACTGAACATCCAATAAGAAAGGATGCTCTAACTCTGAAAGTGGGGAAGTAAAGGGCAGTTCTTTTATAGAAGACTTAGTTTTGTNTCCTGGTAAAAAAAAAAAAAAGGAGAAAATGAAATTTGGGGATGCAATGAATATTCATTCTTTCCAGTGTAGCTTGTATCATACTGAACATCCAATAAGAAAGGATGCTCTAACTCTGAAAGTGGGGAAGTAAAGGGCAGTTCTTTTATAGAAGACTTAGTTTTGTGATCTTTCTTTTATAAGAAAAGGAAAAGTATAAAATATTATACTACATGCTATTCAGAATATTGTTTATCACTTATTTTTGCTTTCTAATTCCTAGTTGGCTTTGCTTGTAGAAAAACTCGCATTAAATATTAGATGATTTATCAAATTCAAAAACAGCTGGTCCTACTACTTTTAATAATTGTGTGTGCTGAAATATGTGGTTCAAAATCTCATTGCCACATCTTGATCCAGATCTGGAATGGGGATTTACAGCCAGTGCTTTATGTATGGTAAGTAAACATTATATATTGGTCGCTAATGACATTACTGTTATTATCCTTGTTTTGTCATTCCATAAATTGCTCGGCTTTCACTACTGTGCTTCATAACTATATACCACACTTTCTTGAGCTCAGAAAAATTAGGTTATTGAGACTCTGTTGTGTAACTAAAACATTTCATCAGGCACAAATCAAGATGATGTATATAAAGTCACATGGACAAACAATACGCAAATACAAACTAGTCATATTGTCTTCTGATTAATAATACAGAGTTCTAAATCTTGGTTATCAAATATTTGAAAATGCATTTTGCATATATCTGTTCACCAAAACGTGCAACATGAGAGCTGCAAGCTAAGTTTTATTTGAGGCAAAATGAGGGTTGCAGCTCAGGAGACAGCGCCTCAGCTAGCTCTGTGAAACTGCTCCAAAGAGGCAGGGGGAAAGGTCATTATATTTGTGATTTTGGTGAAGGGAGAATACATGCTGTCCAGTACAATTTTTCCAGACGGTTTCTGCTAGTCACGAGGAACAGCCATCACCATGAAGAATTTTAGTGCTTTTATTAAATATGAGGCAATATAAGAATTTGGGCTCATAAAACTGGCTCTTGAAAATACCTCTCTGAAGCCTGTCTTGCCAGTGTCCCTCACCCCTTGCCCCAGCACAGAGTGCCTCGTTTCTGCTCTCCACCCCAAACTCTTTTCAGGGGGGTATGAAAAATCAGCAGCTGGAGCAACACATGATTTAATCCTCGAACTGGTAGAAGGCAAGTGCCAGTTTGTAGCTGACATGTCAAAGATTATATATTATAAGAGAAGAGGTGGTCAAAGTAGTTGACAAATAATTGCCTCAAATATCACTTTTGTCTGGGAGCTGTCCATTCCTCTCAGTCTGACTCTAAAAGTATTCTCTTGATACCTCTAGATGATTAAGGTTGAGTGAAATTGAATATAATTTCAGTGCAAAATATTCCACTCAAGGTGTGTAGAAACACCCCTTACCTAAACACTAACCAGAGTCACAGGAGATCTGAACTCAGTGAGGGAGAGGGTCAGGGAGATTTATTTCCCTTCAGACCTTCTTCCTAGGTTAGATGACTTTGGGCCTACTAACATTTGAAAAAAAAATTTTCTACTCAGCTTTTTCTTTTCTAGCACTAAAGTGTTATATTCATTTCCCTAAAGATGCAACAGACAAATGAACTGTAACAAATACTGTTTATTTCTGGAATGAACACCCTCAAGTCCTAGACAATGGCCTGGGATTAGAGAAATCGCTGATATTCTTATAAGAACACATCTCTCCACTGAACAAAAGAGCAGAAATCATGATAGCTATTGTAAACAACAGTTATGATTTTAATATAAAATAGCCTCATTGAAGTGGTTTGAGTTCTTTGCAGAGATAATACAGAAGTTTTAACTAAATAAATCCATAGAAATAGAGGTAGTTCTAAAAAATATTAAATGAAGAACCTAAGAAAAGGCTAATTTCATGTTCCTTAGACAGTAGTTCAGATCAGATGATTAATATTTTTAATTGATCTTTGATGAAAACCCTGAGGCATAAATCCAATTAAGATATACATGGATGTGTGTATAAAAATGAAATTAATTTACTTGACATTTTATCAAAATGAGAAGCCCTTCTGGAATTTAAAAATGTGGATGTACAGAAATGAATCTCTTTAGATAACCCAGTTAAGAATTGCTTGAAATAATTTTGTAATAATAGCATTGGTTGTCACATATATAGAATGCTAGTACATCTGTGAATAGCTCAGTTATAATTAAAAGTATTCTAGTAAAAATTCCTCATGAAGATACATCCAAATGAGTACCCTTTTCCTTGCCTTTTTTCTTGACAGTTGAATTCTTTTCTTTCTCTCAGGTATGAATATAATACCATTAATTTATTTTTAGGGAAATGGCTTCTTTAATAGAAAGATGAAGGAATTTAAGACTTGAAGTGCCTGGCCTAATTCAATCAGCTAATAAATATCACAACCAGGACCAGATATTCAAACCCCTAGGTTTCCGTTCTCTTCTCTGGCATATGTTACCATGGATAGAATAAGCCCATCCATGAGCCAATAATTTAAGCCAAACTTCCACTCAGCATATGAATGCAGATCACTAAAGTGTGAAAAATAAAAGAAGAGTCCATTCTTTCTCTGACTAAACAGAGATGGGCACACTACCATCTATTTGATTTTTAGATATTTCTAACTTGTTAAGTTCTTTCTTAGTATTAAACTGACAGTTGCCATTGGACAGCTTTCATTCATTGCTTCTGCATAGGGTCTAGTACAAAAGAGAATACATACTTCTTTCAGAAAGTAAAAGTCAGGTCTTAGAACACTTCCCTCCAGCCCCCGCCCCAATTCAGTATCTCATTTTTCAAGTCAAAACAGTTCCATCAGCCATACTTTATGCCTTGAATGCAGTGAGTCCTCAAGGATAACCTGTTGAAACTAATATGAACAAATTGAGTTACTTATGGAGTTTTCACTTAAGTACGATTCTTTAATTGCCCACATGAAATTTTACACTTGCAACAACAATCCAAAAGATAAACAAATAAAAGAAACTTACCCCCCAAATCAAACAAACATAATTCTAATACAGTCTAGCCAAAGTATAATGAGATTTAAAATGAACATTTGTTGGTTTTGTAATAAGGCATGTAATTGCTGTTCTTGCTGGATACTTTTGTGAGTTGTTAATGTACATTCATCGGATGGCTTGTGTTCACAGGAATAATGAACACAGGTCTTTTGGCATAGAGNTGAACATTTGTTGGTTTTGTAGTAAGGCATGTAATTGCTGTTCTTGCTGGATACTTTTGTGAGTTGTTAATGTACATTCATCGGATGGCTTGTGTTCACAGGAATAATGAACACAGGTCTTTTGGCATAGAGCAAAGGGGCTCCAGCTATGAAATGACCACAGGATTAAGACTTCCTTAAACAAATTAGTTATATTACATCCAATACCCCTTAATGTTTATTGTATTAAACCCTACAGTTAAAGAGTGCATGTCCCAAAGAGGTTTGCCTGTCTTTTTGTAAACCTTATTTATTTTGTCTCACCTGAACTAATATTAGAATCTAGCCAGCTTACTTGCCTCCAGTTTCTCCCCAATTCATTCTCCATATTGATAATAGGGTTATTTTTAGAAAATACATCTTCTTGTATCTTTGCTATTATTTAGTTCAACTTAAAAAATATATATAAAATCAAGGGATTATGTAGGGAGGGCATTGAATGTCAAAGACAGGGAGAACTCATATAGGTGATGGAAAGTCATTTAAAGTATTCAGTTCAGTTCAGTTCAGTCGCTCAGTCATGTCCGACTCTTTGCGACCCCATGAATTGCAGCACGCCAGGCCTCCCTGTTCATCACCAGCTCCCAGAGTTCACTCAGACTCATGTCCATCAAGTCCATGATGCCATCCAGCCATCTCATCCTCTGTCATCCCCTTCTCCTCTTGCCCCCAATCCCTCCCAGCATCAGAGTCTTTTCCAGTGAGTCAACTCTTCCCATGAGGTGGCCAAAGTACTGGAGTTTCAACTTAAGCATCATTCCTTCCAAAGAAATCCCAGGGTTGATCTCCTTCAGAATGGACTGGTTGGATCTCCTTGCAGTCCAAGGGAC
>SJYV01049630.1:1559497-1599573 GCA_006410875.1 Neotragus pygmaeus
CCATCCAGCCATCTCATCCTCTGTCATCCCCTTCTCCTCTTGCCCCCAATCCCTCCCAGCATCAGAGTCTTTTCCAGTGAGTCAACTCTTCCCATGAGGTGGCCAAAGTACTGGAGTTTCAACTTAAGCATCATTCCTTCCAAAGAAATCCCAGGGTTGATCTCCTTCAGAATGGACTGGTTGGATCTCCTTGCAGTCCAAGGGACTCTCAAGAATCTTCTCCAACACCACAGTTCAAAAGCATCAATTCTTCGGCGCTCAGGCTTCTTCACAGTCCAACTCTCACATCCATACATGACCTCAGGAAAAACCATAGCCTTGACTAGACGGACCCTAGTCGGCAAAGTAATGTCTCTGGTTTTGAATACACTATCTAGGTTGGTCATAACTCCTCTTCCATTAAAACAGGATAAAAAAAAAAAAAATGTGACCTCCAGAAGGTATTTTGGCAGTGCCTGACAGAAAAAAAATCTACAAACGGTAAACTGGAAGTAAGTCAAATAGACAGTTTTCCCTTTGTTCTCCACTCTATTACTGCCAAACTGGGGCAAATATCTGTTTCCTAGCCCATGAAACGATGGTGATACCACTATTTTACAAAAAGCAAATATATACATTTATGTAATGTTTCAAAATAAATCTGTTATCTCTTCAAAGAAAAGATAATGTAACAAAAATTATGGTGAAAGTATAGTAAGCTACTATAATTCTTAATCTCTTTATATAAATATAAACATTTCAACACTATAGCTTCTCAAGTATTTTTTAGAATTAAAAATAATGAAAATGTAAAAATGATGTCCACATTAGTATGTTAAGTAAGATATGTGCGGATTAACAGGCATAACCTATTGCTTTGTTGATGATAATAGGCAGATGGAAAGTTATAGAGTCTGTATGTGAGCATAATAGATAGAAAATAACCAAGATAATGAAATATCAGCTGTACAGTTTTTATAATTGCCATTCAGTTATTAATCCCATCAGTTTAATTTAAAGCGATATACAACACAGTGACAAAACCAATTCCTGGTTACCATGGTAAATTCAAACACATAGAGAAAGTCAATCGTGAGTCATCATTTCAAATATTCAATTATTAACTCAATCAGCTTCGGTTAAAGGACCAACTACTGTATTACACAGGCAATTAATAACTACTGCAGAATAGCCAAGTGTTTTGCACACTTTCTCATTATTATGTGTCAGGAAATACTTGGACAGTATTATCCACATAACATCATCAACCACAGGGTCACCAGAACTGAAAGCTCTTATTCTAGGCTAATGAAATATTTGAATTTATAATGTAAATAAAAGTAAAAGATGCAAGTATTAACCTATTGGGTTTTAAATGTATGAGGATTATAGCAATTGACAAAAAATGACTATTCTCTTACCTTTCTTAGTCACAGTGAATACTCTTATGCATAAAGAAACCCATTACTAAAGTTGAACAGCAACAGTAATTCAAATTTCATGGCTAGTTAAAAAAATCATAAACTTTTATCAACCAATATAAATTTATTGATTTTCTTAACTTCAGGGTGCCAATATCAATATCACCCACAGCTCTCTTCACACCCCACCCAATATGAATGTGTACATGTATGTGCCTGTATGTTTAATGAGGACTCAGGAAGCAGAAGAGATGAGGCAGATATTAAGCATCATTAGAAGATAATCATCCAGAAACCAAGAATTTCTGTCCCTTTGGATCACTATTTTAACCCCACTGAGACACAGAGTAGATTAATACTGGATATCTGTTCCATGGATTGGGTTTTCCAGGTGGTGCTAGTGATAAAGAACCCACTTGCCAGTTCAGGGGACGTAAGAGACATGAGTTCAATTCCTAGGTCAGGAAGATCCCCTGTAGAAGGTCATGCCAACCTGCTCCAGTTCCATGAATGAAAAGGAAATGGTGTTTGGTTCAATAAATGTATTTCTGGAATACGTAATAATGCTAGTTCCTTTTAGGGTTGGGATCTGACCAGGAGAATTTTAAAAGGGCAATTCCATAGATGTTTTAAGCAAATTAATCTGGTTGCATATTTTGCCAGATAAATATCACTTGAATATGTAGGCTTTCTAAAGTACATTCTGTAAAAACTCACTTCACATTTACATTCACATAGTCTTTAGAGTCCATAGTTTTAAAGTAATTTTTAAAATCCCTTATAGAAGGAAAGGGCTTCCCTGGTGGCTTAGAGGTTAAAGCATCTGCCTGGAATGCAGGAGACCCAGGTTCGATCCCTGGGTCAGGAAGATCCCCTGGAGAAGGAAATGGCACCCCACTCCAGTACTCTTGCCTGGAAAATTCCACGGATGGAGGAGCCTGGTGGGCTACAGTCCATGGGGTCGCAAAGAGTCGGACATGACTGAGCGACTTCACTTTCTATAGAAGGAAAAGTCTTCCCTGGCTGCTCAGAGAGTAAAGAATCCGCCTATGATGTGGGAGACCTGGGTTCTCTCCCTGGGTTGGGAAGAGCCACTGGAGGAGGGCATGTCAACCACTCCAGTATTCTTGCCTGGAGAATCCCCATGGACAGAGGAGCCTAGCAGGCTGAAAGTCCATAGGGTCACAAAGAATCGGACGTGACTGAATGAATAAGCACAGCACAGAAAGAAAAAGAAGTGATCTGGCAGCAAACAATAAGCTAATCAATAGTCTAAGCGTTCATATCTGATCCTTTTTGTTTCTTTGGTTCCTTTGTACATAAATCATCAAGAAAAAGAATGTATTCCTGAAATCAGATTCTGTGTTGAGGTCAAGGTTTTGTTGAGGAAGGCAAATTATCTTTCAGAATACTTTAAGAGTAAAAAATTTTAGGTTAATTTATCAATTTTCTTTTATTAATGTATGAACAATTAACACTACTTAATTTTTTCTCATTTTTGGTTGATTCACTATGGGTTTTTCTATCTTTTCTAACAATTTTGGAAGTCCTCAGTTCATTTTTAATTTAAGAAGAAAGTATAGCCCACCTCACTATAGCTAGATGTCATTACTCAGCTAAATGATACATATTCAGGACAAATACCATTTCATGATCTAGGCAGAGTAGGTTGGCAATTAAATGGTACAGAGGTCAATTTAGAGATAGTTGTGGCCTAAGAAAGAACAGTGTGAAAAGTGTTTGGTGAGGGCCTGTAAGATTTGAAATTGTAAAGTTAACCAGGCATAGATCATTTTAAAACTTATCTTATTTAGATATTTTCATGAGGTAATGGGGTGCAGAAAATGGCATGATGACTGGTTTGGTGAATGCAAAGTTGGTAACACTGTAGGTGATAAGTGCAAGAAAAAAGGCACTAGAGACAATCTGAAAAATTAGAAGCATAATTTGATAGATAAGCCCCAAATGATGAAAACCTTATTTCAGCAGGAGTGGTAGAAAAGCTGGAAAGAAGATAACCACAGGAGATGATAAGTTGATGTAATTGACAGTACTTGGTTATTCTTGGAGGTTGGTAATAAGGAAGCATCTGGAAAGATTATAGAGTAACTTGAGATATTGAATGAATAACAGTAGAACTAACTGAGAAAGAGAGAACAGAAGAGAGATTAAATTTTGGAGAAAAAAAATGATATCGACTTTGGGCACTAGATTTAAATTGCCAAATTGTAAGTAAAATTTTTCAGGAGGCAGATAAATGTATAGCGTTGCGATTCAAAAGAAGTCTGGAGAAGGATAACATTTGAAAACAATTAGTGTAAATAATAACTAAGTCTGTGGGAGAGATGAAGTTATACTGGAAGAGTGATGGAATGCTGTTCCTTTGTTTTTGCTTTTTTGTGAAAAAAGTTAGGAAAAAGTTATGCCAATCATTTATTTATTTTTATGGGGAAAGTCATGTAGAAAATTTAAGAAAGTTATGTGCCTCACATTTTAGGACTTCTCAAGCAAATGACTTTTAAGATATCTGTATGAACAGTAAATAATTATGGGATACTGAGAAATTGTTAGGATTTTTACATGAATTGCACACAATGAACTAATTCCTCTCTTCCGATTTCCTCCTCACTACAGTATAATTGTCAGGAGAAACTGAGGATATCTTTCACTGGTTCTCCGACTGCAAATTGGAAATGGACTTAAAAGATGAAATTGTTTAAAATGATTATTGAACCAATTGTTTAAAAATGAGATTCTCCATTCTCTACCCTGCTGCAATAAATTAAAAAAAAATCAAAGTAGTTTAAACAATGAAGAAATNATTCTCTGACTGCAAATTGGAAATGGACTTAAAAGATGAAATTGTTTAAAATGATTATTGAACCAATTGTTTAAAAATGAGATTCTCCATTCTCTACCCTGCTGCAATAAATTAAAAAAAATGAAAGTAGTTTAAACAATGAAGAAATTAATTAACTCATATGCAGAGTACATTATACAAAATGCCAGGCTGGATTAAACTCAAACTGGAATCAAGATTGCTGGAAGAAATATCAATAACCTTAAATATGCGGATGACACCACCCTAATGGCAGAAAGCAAAGAGGAGCTAAAGATGAAAGCAGAAGAGGAGAGTGGAAAGGTGGCTTAAAACAACTTAAAAAAAAAGAAGATCATGGATGGCATCCAGTCCCATCACTTCATGGCAAATAGATGAGGAAATAAATAGAAACAGTGACAGACTATTTTCTTAGACTCTGAAAACACTGTGGATGATGACTGCAGCCATGAAATTAAAAGACAGTTGCTCCTTGGAAGAAAAGTTATGACCAACCTAAACAGTGTACTAAAAAGCAGAGACATTACTTTGCTGACAAAGGTCTGTATAGTCAAGGCTGTGGTTTTCCCAGTAGTCATGTACGGATGTGGGAGTTGCACCATAAAGAAAGCCAAGCGCTGATGAACTGATGCTTTCAAATTGTGGTTCTGGAGAAGACTCTTGAAAGTTCCTTGAACTGCAAGGAGATCAAAACAGTCCATCCTAAAGAAAATCAACCCTGAATAGTCATTGAAAGGACTTACGCTGAAGCCGAAACTCCAATACTTTGGCCACCTGATATGAAGAGCTGACTCATTGGAAAAGACCCCGATGCTGGGAAAGACTGAGGGCAGAAGGAAAAGGGACGACAGAGGATGAGATGGTTGGATGGCATCTTTGATTCAATGGACATGAGTTTGAGCAAATTTCATGAGAGTGAAGGAGAGGGAAGCCTGGCATGCTGCAGTCCATGGGGTCACCAATAGTCATACACGACTGAGCAGCTAAGCAACAGCATTACCGAAAGATGAGTTGTGGGGGGAGGCTTACTGATCCAGTGATGTGATGATGTCATCAAGAACAATATGTTGCCCTGTCTGTGTGCTTTGACCTTGGCTTCATCCTGAGGTTGGTTTCCTGGATGATTCCTCATGGTGATAGGATGACCGCCAGTATAGCACACAAGGTTACATGCCTCTGTGCTCATATCACAGGCATAAAAAGAGAGGCTTTCTGCACTTCTCTCTTATGAGCAAGAAAAATCAGCCTCTAGAGCTTCTGATTAACCTCTGAGAAGAGTTAGTATCATTAGCCAGCATTCGATTGCTTGATAGGAATTATTCTAACACAAATCAGACCCACTGATTGAGCTGAGGGGGGAAGCTAGGTTTACTTAGCCATATGGATATAGTGGGAAAGGGTAGAAATATACACAAATTCAGGATCTAAGACAACATAAAGTGGAGTGATTGTTTAGGTGGTCAACATCTGCTTCAAGAAGCTTCTATTTTAAATGATAAATATCTACAGTGCTAATAGCTTTAGAGAAAGTACCAAGACAAGTGCTAGGTACATTGTATCAATTATCACATTTAATTGTCAAAACTGTACTTAGGTAACATGATTATATCCATTTTGCAATTGAAGAAACGGAAGTTTGTAGAGATTATGTCATTGTAGTCCAATAAATGCAGGTCTCGATTCCAGTTTTGTTTATCTCCCAAGCTATTTGCTATGACGTTTCATTCAAGTGTAAGAAAAACTCTTTGTATCTTCTGCTTCATTTCCCTTTTGTTGATAAAGATATTGTTTCTTTCCAAACAATTGCCCAAGGCCTATTAGATGACCTTAAATCTTCAGGTGTTTGAGAAACATCACTCATATTAGAAATCTCCTTTTTCTTATTGTGACTTTCCATCCTAGAGGTCCAGACGCATGAAGTCACATGCTCAGAAAGCAATGTAGATTCTGGGAGTCTCTTGTACACAATAGGATATATGCAGCAGTTGTACTGAGAAGCAGGCACAAAAATAATTCTCTTACAGCTCCTGCTTTATTAGAGGTGCTCACAAAGAGGGAGAAGCCTGAAGCTTCCTGCTGGAAACATATTTGTTTCACAAGTTATAACCAGGAAGGTGGATCAGATTTCAAACTCAGGCTGCTGCATGACAGCTAATCTTTTAGTTTAGCAATCCTGCTTAGGGAGCCCAGCCTTTTAAAGGCATTAGATAGAAGGAAAATGTTCTTTTTCTCCACTGGCTATACATTAGGCAAAGTGAAGGAAGATCTCTTTTATATCTGACTTGGAAAATGAGGGTGGAGAGTTTCTTTTGTGATACATCTCTTTATTAAAAACTTCTCATACTAGATGAGAGAGATCTGAAAAGTGAGCAAAAATACTATCAAAACTTTCCATTTTAAGATGCTTGCTATGTTCTCATCTAATGAATGGTTAATTTCATTCCTTATATTACTTGATCAAAAGTTCATATATCAAGCCTTAAGAAAGTCTTGGTTTTGATCATTTTAATGGAGGTGTTTTTTTTTTTGGATAATTTAGGAAGTGATTGAAAATTTCCATCACTAAGCACAATTCCTTGTTGGAAAGGAGGTAAAATGCAAGAAAGTCAACAATAGAGAGGAAGAAGATTATTTTCTTTTTCAATAAGCTATTTATAATTTATTTAATTATAAATAATTATAATTAAATTAATTATTATAATTTATTTTCTAATGGAAACTATGTTTACTTAATTTAAAAGCAAATTTAGTACATCCAAGGAGTTATATACATAGAATGAAATGTGAATCTTTCCATAAAGTGGATGATAGTTGAATAGGGAAATATGATTTGTATTTAAATAACTAAATACACTTTAAAATTATAATTGCCAGATAAAAGATGCCATCAAANAGCAAATTTAGTACATCCAAGGAGTTATATACATAGAATGAAATGTGAATCTTTCCATAAAGTGGATGATAGTTGAATAGGGAAATATGATTTGTATTTAAATAACTAAATACACTTTAAAATTATAATTGCCAGATAAAAGGTGCCATCAAAAGTGTGGTATTGCCAAGTAGTATATTCAATTGAGTAATCAGAGAAGATTTGTTCTGAAGCAAGCAGACCTTGAGCTCAATTTGAAGATTTCGACTTGCAGATAAGAAAGGAAGCTTCTCTGCAGGGAGTGACAATATCACCAGGCAAAATAGGACAGCAGGGAGTATGAATAGCTGCAAGCTGGTAGACCAGTCTGACTGGAGGAGGATTCTGTAGGACAGTGTCTGGATCCTTGTTTCTTCTTGAGGGAAGAGCTTGACCTTATCTAAAATTAAAAATATTCTCATTTGAACTTTAAGAGATGGTGAATATGTTCCCAGTCTTTAAGTTTTCTCTCCTCAGGCACATGAACAAAAGCAAACCAGACTTTTGTTCTGAAGCATGAAACGGGTGTTGAGAGAGGCGGTGAAGCTGAGCTGGGCCCAGCTGACTCTGGTCAAGAGAGATAGGAGGGAGAGAGTTTGGTGGGAGTGGTGAGGAGTTCTGGCAATAGTGTCTCTGAAAGCCTGCTTATCCTTGTAGTGGATTTGATTTGCTCTGTCTACCTAGTACTTTCAAATGTTAAATTTGAAAATAAAGGTTATTTGAGAGGAAAAAAAGCTCCATAGCTGCATAGAGAGGACTTCAATATTTAAGAAAGAATTGGAACTTCTTAGGGAGAAATCAGTAAGTCTTAATATTTGGGGAAAATGATCAGATTTATGATAAAGTAGGGTCTGTGATACATTTGCCTTTAATTTCCCAGCATCTAAGTATAATCTTGCAAAACCAGTTGCTTACTGTTTTCACTTTTACTTGTTAGACACTAAATACCAATGCAGTGAATAGTAATAAATGGGTGACTGGAAAACCGATTCACAGGGGTTTCAAGAGACTGGTGGTGAATGTAATTGGAACTTGCCTAAGGCAGTGACATTAGCAATGGGTAGAGGCTATGACTAATAAATATTTCAAAGGTGGAACTGGCAGGATTTGAAAGCTGTTCAGCTATTAGAGTCAAGGAAGAGATCAAAGAGAATTCTTAGTCTTGAACCTGGTATGTTTGAGGACTTGATGATGTAAAGAACATACCTGTATAAAAGGAAAGCAACAGGAATATTGTGAAGAAAGGCTAAAAGTTTAGTTTTGAATATGTTTTAAGGTGACAGAGATATATTTCAGATGAGTACTAATAAACAGCTGGACAAGCAAGCCTGATTTTCACAGGAAATANGAATTGCATTTCTCCATGAAACAGGAATATTGTGAAGAAAGGCTAAAAGTTTAGTTTTGAATATGTTTTAAGGTGACAGAGATATATTTCAGATGAGTACTAATAAACAGCTGGACAAGCAAGCCTGATTTTCACAGGAAATAAGGGCTAGAGATGAGACCTATGGAGATGTTTAAATCATGGTGATTGAGAAAGGAGAAACTAAATATAATTGTGGGCCAAGGGTATATTTTAAGGAAAATTTTATTTGAGGCATTTGAAGAAAATATAGAAAAGTTTTCATAGACATGATTTCAATAAGCTTTTTTTTTTTTTACAATATTAGGAAACTGACAAGACAGTAGAAAGTAGAAGTTATGACTCTACTTGAACTCTTTTCAGAAAAGAGAAATCCAAATTCAAGCTTAAGCATGAGGATGAAAATCCACAGAGGAGCCATTTTCAACCTTTTTTTTTTTATCATTCTCTATTCATTTTCTTATACTCAGTAGTTCCTGAATGTAAAGGTATTTTAATTAAATGAATCAAGATTGCCAGTAGAAATATCAATAACCTTGGATATACAGATGACACCACCCTTATGGCAGAAAGTGAAGAAGAACTAAAGAGACTTTGAAAGTGAAAGAGAAGAAGGAAAGAGTTGGCTTAAAACTCAACATTCAGAAAATTAAGATCATGGCATCTGTTCCCATAATTCATGGCAAACAAATGGGAAGCAATGGAAACAATGACAGACTTTGTTTTGAGGGGCTCCAAAATCACTGCAGATGATGATTGCATCCATTAAATAAAAAAATGCTTGCTCCATGAAAGAAATGTTATGACCAACCTAGACAGCATTTAAAAAGCAGACATTGCTTTGACAACAAAGGTCTCTCTAGTCAAAGCTATGGTTTTTTCAATAGTTAAGTATGGATGTGAGAGTTGGACTATAAAGAAAGCTGAGCACTGAAGAGTTGATGCTTTTGAACTGTGGTATTGGAGAAGACTCTTTAGAGTCCCTTGGACTGCAAGGAGTTACAACTAGTTCATCCTAAAGGAAATCAGCCCTGAATATTCATTGGAAGGACTGATGTTAAAGCTGAAACTCCAATACTTTGGCCACCTTATGTGAAAAACTGCATCATTTGAAGACTCTGATGCTGGCAAATGTTGAAGGCAGGAGGAGAATGGGATGACAGGGGATGAGATGGTTGTATGGCATCACCGACTCAATGGATACGAGTTTGAGTAAACTCCAGGAGTTGGTGATGGACAGGGAGGCCTGGTGTGCTGCAATCCATGGCGTCACAAAGAGTTGGACATGAATGAGTGACTGAAGTGAACTGAACTGAATCAAATCGGTTTGTCAGAGCATTGTGTAATTACCTTAGTTCTACCCTGCCACAGCAAAAATGTGAAGTGATGATCCAGTGTTACAGCTTGGTTACAGCTCAGTTTTATTTGGCAAGCAAAGGAAAATACATGCTTGAGTTGTGAGGGTGGGCCAACCCAAAAATGCAAAGAGAAGAGGCTCAATCTTGGCTCCTTTTTGTATATGTTTTTTCTCCTTCCTCTGAGCCTGCCCTAAGTAAATTGGGCTAGCCAGGAGGGCTGTGTGTTTCACCTGAGGTTCTCACTCTGGTCCTCGGACCTTCCTTCTATTTTCAGGGGCTTTTTCCTTTCTTTGTCTTTTAGCCACCACTATTTTCGACTCCTTTTTCCTATACTAACTACCTAACAGGTTAAAAGTCAATAATTTATTGTGAAATCATTACTTTCTCTGTTCTTTTGTGTGTTCATGTTTTTTTATTTTACTGAAGTGTAGTTGACTTACCTTGTTGTATTTAATTTCTGCTGTACAACAAAGTGACAAAGTTATACATATATGTTCTTTTCCATTATTGTTTATCACAGGATATTGAATATAGTTCCCTGTGACCCTATTGCTTATCCATCCTATAAATAATACTTTGCATCTGCTAATCCCTAACTCCCAATCCTTCCCTCCCCATGCTCTCTTTCCCTTAGGCAACCACAGATCTGTTTTCTGTGTCTGAGAGTCCATTTCTCCTTCACTGATAGGTTCATTTGTGTCATAGTTTAGATTCCACATTTAAGGGATATCGTATGCTACTTGTCTTTCTCTTTCTGACTTATTTCACTTAGTATGATCATCTTAGTTGCACCCATGCTGATGCAAATGACATATTTCATGCTTTTTTGATGGTTAGTGTTCTATTCTGTGTGCTCAACATCTTATTTATTGAACATTTAGGTTATTTTTATGTCTGAGCTATTGAGGATAGTGCTGCTAAGAACATAGCAGTACATGTATCTTTTCCAACCATAGTTTTAACCTGAGTATATGTGTGGGAGTGGGATTTCTGGATCCTATGGCAATTCTATTTTTGTTTTTTTCAGGAAACTGTGTCCTTTTCAGTAGTGCCTCACCAATTTACATTCCCACTAACAGTGTAAAGGGTTCCCTTTTCTCCACACCCTCTTTAGCATTTATTACTTACAGAGTTTTTAATGATGACCATTATAACTGGGGGCTTCTCTGGTGGCTCAAATGGTAAAGAATCTACCTGCAATGTGGGAAACCTGGGTTCATTCCCTGGGTTGGAAAGATCCGCTGGAGGAAGGCATGGAAACCCACTCCAGTATTCTTGCCTGGAGAATCCCAGTGGAGCCTGGGAGGCTGTAGTCCACGGGGTTGCAAAGAGTTGGATACAACTGAGACAGACCATGCAGAAGCATGGCCGAGAGGGGCTACCCCTTGCCCAAGTTCAGGGGCGGCAACGAGAGTGCCAGGCTGCGTCAGCACAGGAGCAGCCGAGAGGAACTACCTCACATCCGAGGTCAGGGCGGCGGCCAAGAGGACCTACCAAACGCCCAAGGTCAGGGGAGACTGCCGAGAGGAGAAAGCCCACGTCCAAGGAGCGGCGGCTGCAAAGCCGTAGGAGGGCCGAGATGAGCTACTCCATATTCAAGGTCAGGAGGGGTGGCCATGAGGAGACACCCCTCGTCCAAGGTAAAGAGCAGCAGCTGCGCTTTGCAGGAGCAGCCGTGAAGAGATACCCCATGTCCAAGGTAAGAGAAACCCAAGTAAGATGGCAGGTGTTGTGAGAGGGTGTCAGAGGGCAGACACACTGAAACCATAATCACAGAAAACTAGCCAATCTGATCACACAGATCACAGCCTTGTCTAACTCAATGAAACTAAACCATGGTNAAAAGCAGAGACATTACTTTGCCAACAATTGTCCGTCTAGTTAAGGCTATGGTTTTCCTGTGGTCATGTATGGATGTGAGAGTTGGACTGTGAAGAAGGCTGAGCACCGAAGAATTGATGCTTTGCAACTGTGGTGTTGGCAAAGACTCTTGAGAGTCTGTTGGACTGCAAGGAAATCCAACCAGTCCATTCTGAAGGAGATCAGCCCTGGGATTTCTTTGGAGGGAATGATGCTAAAGCTGAAACTCCAGTAAAATATTTTTAAATAACCAGGAGAATATATAAATTATGATTTATATGTGTGGTAATATATTATGAAAAATGTTTAGAAAAATAATTGATGAGATGGGGAAATTCACCTGATATATTTTAACAGCTTTATTGAGATATATTAACCTCCAATCAACATTTAAAAAATAAATAAAGGTACAGAAAAAACAAAGCAAAATAAATTACCACTACACTCAACATATAGACAAATCAGTCACTCAAAAAATTTTCTCTTGATCATTTGTAATCCTTGCCCACTAGTGCCCAACTCAGACCAACAACTTATCTGCTTTCTGGCACTGTAGTTCCCTTTATATGGTTTGTATAAATGGAATTCTGGAGAGATGTATTCTGTGCTTGCTTTCACTTAGCTTAGCTATTTTAAGATTAGGGCATGTCTGAGTGTGTATCATATGTAGTTCATTCTTTTTTACTGCTGAGCGACATTCCATTATATGGACATACCCCAGTTTATCTATTATTCATCTATTGATGGACATCAAAATTGTTTCCAGTTGGAGACTATGAATATTCACGTACAAATCCTTTTCTGGACTTAGGCTTCTTTTTTTCTCTCTCTCTCTCTTGGATAAATACCTAGGAAAGGCTGGGCCATATGGTAGGTGTTATGTGTAACTTTTAAAATGAAATTTGCCAAATGACTTTTCAAAGTGATTGTAGCATCATTCCTATAAGCAGTTTGTGAATTTCCGGTTCATTCATATCCTCATTAACTTTGGGTTTAATCAACCTTTTTAGTTTTAGCCACACTATTAAGCTTGGCTTGGTAAATCTCTGTGTGATTTTGGGGTCACAAAAGTGTCAGGCACGACTTAGCGACTAAACAACAACAAAAAACTAATAACGCTGAGTATCTTCCGTGTTGACCTACGCTATCCACACATCTTCTTAGGTAGTATCTCTATTCAAATATCAAGTCTATTTTTCAGTTGAGATTTAAGAGGTGGCCCTTTCCTCTGATCCCTCAGTAGTAGCTCTATTCTCTCTAATAGAGAAGATGGCTCAGCACCCAGGACCTGAGCCCACTGGTTCCATATTGCCAGCAGCAGCAGCCCTGAGCAGTATTTAGCCTTGTCTTTCATTTTCCTGAAGGTTAACAGGTGTTCACAGCTGAATAGCTCTCTTGGCCGATATCCTGCCTGTAAAGTTCTAGAATCCCAAAACCCTTTTTCATGTCATCTCATCTCTGCCCTTCTTTAATCCAAGCCAGCAGTGTTTCTGCTTCAGTGGTTGATTGGTTGCATGAGCTGCATGTCTAATCTCTCCAGCAAACTTAGTGTAGTCAGACCTTGGCCCTGTTTCAGAACTTAAAACTGGAATTGAACAGTTCCTTTTAAAATATTCTATTCTTTCTCATATTAACTAAATGCAGCAAGGAGAAACCGGCTATGTCGTCAACACTTTGCTAGGAAATCTTAGCTGATTATCCAAAGTCATCATTTCAAGTTTCACTTTCTGCTCAGCAGCAGAAAATAATGCAGCTCAGATTTTTGACATTTTACAAAGTAATAAATATCTTGATATGTGGATAAAATGATGAAGAAAAAATCTGAGCTTACTCCTTCCATGACTTCACAATGGAATATTACTCAGCTGTTAAAAAAAAACACAAAGTATGCGACAATAGATGGATCTAGAGGGTTTTATGCTAAGTGGAATAAGTCAGATAGAGAAAGAAATACCACATGGTCTCACTTATATGTAGAAATCTAAAAGACAGAACAAACAAAAAATGAACTCAAAGATACAGAGAACAAATGGAGGTTGTCAAAAGGGAGGGAGACAAGTTTGTATCAGGGGATTAAGAGGTGTAAACCTTCAGCATATGATAATTAAGTTACAGAGATATAATATATAGCATAAGGAACATGGTCAATTGTATTGTAATAATGTGGAGAAGGAAATGGAAACCCACTCCAGTATTCTTGCCTAGAGAGTCTCGTGGACAGAGGAGCTACTGGTGGGCTACAGCCTTGGAGTCACAAAGTGTCAGACATAATTGAGTGACTAAACAACAATTGTCATAATGACACATGGTTTACTAGACTTGTGATCATTTCATAATATTTGTAAATTTCACATCATTATGTAGTATCCCTGAAACTAACATAATATTGTCCATCAACTGTATTTTAAAATTAATATTCTATTATACATAAATATATTTATCATAAAATTAATGTTTCAATTAATATATCTTTCTATATATTTAGGCTATCCTGTAGCTCAGCTACTAAAGAATCTACCTGCAATGCAGGAGACCCTGGTTCAATTCCTGGGTTGGGAAGATGTGCTGAATAATGGATAGGCTACCCACGCCAGTATTTTGGCCTGGAGAATTCCATGGACAGAGGAGCCTGGCAAGCTGGCAGGCTACAGTCCATGGTGTTGCAAAGTCGGACACAACTGAGTGACTTTCATTTCATTTCACTTCTATATATTTAAATATACATACTTAATACATAGACATCATCATACTGAATATAAATTTCTTTTTTTTTGTTAATACATTCAGTTAATACATTCTGACAGCCTATTTTAATACAAATGTACATGCACATAGTTCTTTTAATATCACAGGTTATTTTTTAACATACTGTAAGTATATTATATTTTATAATATTTAGTTTCACATTCTTCTCCATCCTCTAATAGTTGTATAATCTTAGGGCCATTTACTTAATTTTTCTGTATCCCAGTTTCCCTATTCATAAAAAAAAAACCCTGACAATGATAAAATATCTCCCTCATAGATTGATTATAAGAATTGAGTTATAACCCATGTGAAGCCACTGGGGCAATATATGGCAGAGAGTAAGCATTAACTAATTATTGCCTATTAATATTACCTCCACGATTCCATGCCAGTTCTCATGCCTGTGATCAGAACTCCTTGTCAGGAACCATTCTTTTGGCATTGTTAGGAGTGAGGTATTCCTTCTACATAGAGTCTTTCTGCTCTTGTTAAGTCCTCATTTATTCAGCATTTTAGCCCATCACTCAGGTAATCATAAAATTTACCACTGACGGTGTGGAGAAGCGATTCTGGATTATATGGCTGTCAGTTTTCACTGTCCTAGCATTTTCCTCTTCAACTGCTGACTGCCAGGCCCTACTCTACGTGGCACCCTCTGAAATCAGCAGTCTGACGCATTGCCCAGAAATATCCTGCTGTACAGTAGCTACGCCACTTCACAGTGGCCCTGATAGTCAGCCCTGTAATATGCCATTCTAAAAGGTCTCCATCTTCAAAGTATCAAACATAAATTTTAGCTAAAAAAAAAGTTTTTAATTCATGTTCTTTTCATTTTAAGAGAAGGAGTAAATCATTGACATGAGATCAAAGAGTGTCAGATCGGTAAATTCCCAGGAGGTAGTAAACCATTGCTTTGAAGTGCAGGGTAGGATAAAATGTATTCTCATTTTAAATGTACTAATGAAAAATTGATTAATCATTAAATTCATCAATTTGATTCATCATTTTTCAATCAAATAAGCTGTTGGTGAAACAGAACTCTATACTTTTAAGCATAATTTGACAACTTCATCAGTAATCTAGATGTGAGTTTCTTAAATCGTCTCCAGTTCAAATTCTCTGGTAAGATCCATTTGGACAGGCATAGAAAATGATTCAATATTTGTTATTTTTTAGTATCCATTTATAAAATGGTGTTTAAGTCTGTGACATAAATTTTGAGGAAACTAAATTCAAGGAATCCTCTCTCCATTGTATTTGGTGTGCTTATGCAACTAGCATCTGATTTTAAGAAATAAAATGAGAATTTGCTATTTTTAAAACTGGATATAGGTCAACTTAAGGTTAAAGATACAACACACTCTTTGGCTTTTTGGACAATTTTTTTTTTTAGAGAAGTTTGCTTTTGAGAAGGTGGACGCATGAATATGTCTCCCTCACCCCACAGCAGCAGTTAAAAATCCATTCAGAGGTTTTAAGCAAAGTTCACTTGATTATAGGTCAGTACCCAGTGGATAAATCACAAAATTGCTTCAAATAATGTACGTGATTTGCTTTCTTCCTGCTGAGGAGAAGCTCTGAGCTGAGAAAGCATGAAGTAAGAATTGTTNCAGTTAAAAATCCATTCAGAGGTTTTAAGCAAAGTTCACTTGATTATAGGTCAGTACCCAGTGGATAAATCACAAAATTGCTTCAAATAATGTACGTGATTTGCTTTCTTCCTGCTGAGGAGAAGCTCTGAGCTGAGAAAGCATGAAGTAAGAATTGTTTCCTCACCCCGAAGGTTAATGCCCCTGTCACAGCTGAAGTCACCATCAAGGAAACACACAGAAGTAGCTTAAAATGCAACCGTTCTCATCAATCTGCCACAGGCAGCAGAAAACAAATGATTGTGGATCCTATCTTTGTCAGCGGCAGGGCATCTGTTAAAGTAAAAAGATAAAAGCAAAGAAAGAGACAAGAAATCCCTTGGCAAAGAACATAAGCGAAATATGCCACCAAAAGTGCAGGGCCTTCAAAAATAGTCTCTTATAATCACTGAGGTCTGTGAGGCTGGCAGAGCGTAATGTTTTGGTGAATGTGGTAGGTGTAAATGTTCCCTTTTAGAGTTTTAGGCTATTGACCCCCTGCTGCAGGAATAATCTTTCTCAAGCACCATTTTCATCATGTCATTCCTATTCAAGGACCCTTAGGGCAGAGCACCCTGGTGCCTACCACATTAAATCCGAACTCTTCAGCCTGGCAACCTCAGTGGTCCTCTCCAACTCATCTTTGCCTCTGTTGCACCAGCAGACACTCTTCAATCCATTCAAGTAGATTGGCTTGCTTTCCTCTGTGTACGTTTTTTTTTGTTTTTAATGAAACTAGCTTTAAGTATCTGCTCCTCTTTCTCCTGCAGTCTTGGATATTCTCCTTATTTCCAAAAGTACACACTCCCACATAGACTTCTTTTCCATGCCTGCCAAAGTCTCTGCAATTAGCTTTGAAATTGGTTTCCCTCAGGAAGTCTTCCCTGAGTAACCATAGTCCTATTCTGTTAATTTTGATTCTCTGTCCCTCTGCTCAGTTCATACTATTTTTCCCATATATGTTATTTTGTACTATGGATTTCACTTCNTTTGAAATTGGTTTCCCTCAGGAAGTCTTCCCTGAGTAACCATAGTCCTATTCTGTTAATTTTGATCCTCTGTCCCTCTGCTCAGTTCATACTATTTTTCCCATATATGTTATTTTGTACTATGGATTTCACTTCTATAAGCTTGATGCCCCAAGCTAGAGTCAAAATATAACAATGGTAGCATGTTTTATGTTTGTTTTCCGAATGACTTGATCATCATTCATTCATTTTATTTACTCAATAAATATGCATTATTTAACTGCTCTGTTAGAAATATTGCTGAAGTTTGAGTCCAGGGAATTCGTTGGTGGTCCAGTGGTTAGGACTCTAAGCTTTCACTACCAAGGGCATGGGTTTGATTCCTGGTTGGGGAGTTGAGATCCTGCAAGGAATGATAAGGGGGGAAAATGACATTATGTCGTCACGGAGGTAAGGAATGAAGGAAGAGTACCTTGGGGCAAGAGAGAGTTTAATGAAGAAGAAATGATTAATAGTCAGGAATGTTGCTGAAAGGTTGAAGATAAAAAGAAAAGGTCACTGAGTTGGTGATTATATGTCTAAATTTTATGACCCATGAAGGGTTATAACATTAATTTTTGAGACCACCAGGTCAATTCTAAATAATTGAAGCCATGTGGCAAGGACAAAACAAACAAACAAAACACCCAGTACTTCTCATTTCAATATTNTCTAAATTTTATGACCCATGAAGGGTTATAACATTAATTTTTGAGACCACCAGGTCAATTCTAAATAATTGAAGCCATGTGGCAAGGACAAAACAAACAAACAAAACACCCAGTACTTCTCATTTCAATATTAAAAAATAATTGTGAGTCCAAAAATAGACAAGTAATGGTTCCAGTTTTGGGGAATAATTAAATTCTATTTGATTCAAAACCAAAGTGTTATGTGAGTGCAGAAGTTCAGATAAAGTTTTCTGAAAGAAGCAGCCTCATCTTTATATATATTACATTCAAAATAAATCAGGGATTTCTGGGAAAGAAGAAACAAGATGGAGAATCTCTTTAATATGAAGTAATAAGTGTATTTGTAGAAATTTGGAATATAAATGTGGTTATCTTAGCTTCATGTTAGCACAAACATTTTTCTTTCATGGGAAGGCTTGTTGAATGCAAGTTTATTTCAGAAATTTGATTTCTGTAAATAAATGCCATGCTAAGTTTTGCATATTCTAGTANGTATTTGTAGAAATTTGGAATATAAATGTGGTTATCTTAGCTTCATGTTAGCACAAACATTTTTCTTTCATGGGAAGGCTTGTTGAATGCAAGTTTATTTCAGAAATTTGATTTCTGTAAATAAATGCCATGCTAAGTTTTGCATATTCTAGTATTATTTAGAATTGACCTGGTGGTCTCAAAAATTAATGTTATAACCCTTCATGGGTCATAAAATTTAGACATATAATCACCAGTGACCTTTTCTTATTATCTTCAACCTTTCAGCATCATTCCTGGCTATTAATCGTTTCATCTTCATTAAACTCTCTCTTGCTCCAAGGTACAATACTCTTCCTTCATTCCTTACCTCTATGACAACATAATGTCTTTTCTCCCCTTATCATTCCTTGTGGATATGAGGGATTTGCATGTTTTAATAATTGTTGGTTGCCTTCTTCTCTGTATTCTAACCCATGTATGCTCTGTAGAACAGAGACGACCTTTCTCTTTCCTGGCTCATCCTTAAGAAAGGAAAACTTTTTAATGTAACTGATGAGAATTTGAGATATTACTTGAGTCTCATTTACTGTAGGGTGAGGCTACCCCAGGCAGCTTTCCCTTTTGTGCTGCCCACTAGCAGCCTTCATGGAATGAGAGGCACTGAGGAAATCCTAGACCTTTAGAACAGAGTTCATTGTAGCACATTTTTACTTCTACCTCTTCTGAAAATGGAAAGGTATTAATACGATTATAAACACCCAATCTTCAATCCAGCCATCTTGCTTCCCAGCTATCTATGACTCTATCTTCGTCATTAGCTGAACTCCTCTGATGCTGTAGTTGGAGGGCTGTGGCTTTTTGTCCTCTCTTCTCTTCTCTCTTTTTTATCCTTCTGCATGGCAGACTCTCTGTGCCATCTGAGCACTAGATTCTTAATCCAGGCAATAATGTGTAATACGGTATAGAACTGAAGCTGCTACTATTACTATGTCATTGAGAAATTATTTTATTGAGAAATAAATTATTTTAAGACAAGATAAATATGGCATTAAAACCAGAGTTTCAATATAGAGACCTTTAATCTGCGTAGTTGAATAGACTTATCTTCATTATTAACATGGTTTGATTCTTTTACTTTTCCCCATTAGTTTATTTTGTCATTTGCAGGTCATTCAAGAGTACTGAAGTCTCATGTGAGCTACAGAGCATAAATATATGAAATTTTTGTGTTAAATGTTAAGTTGTTTCCATTTTGGAAGCTATATTGTTCATTTTATATACATCTTTTATGTATGTATACACACATACATTTTATATATACACATATTTATTTTTACACAGAGAGAGAAATTGATTTTAAGTTGTTGGCTCATGTGATTATGGCAGCTGTTGTGTGTGTGTTGTGTATTAGTTACTCAGTTGTGTCTGACTCTTTGCAACCTCATGGGCTGTAAGCTGTCAGGCTCTTCTGTCCACGGAATTCTCCAGGCAGGAATACTGGTAGAAGGGGATCTTCCCAACCCAGGGATTGAACCCAGGTCTCCTACATTGCAGTCAGCTTTTTTACCAATCTCCTGAGTGGTCCAGCAGGCTGAAGACCCAGTGTAGAATCAATCTAAAGTTCAAGTCCAAAGGCAGTCTGTTGGTAAAACCTCCTGTTTTGATGGGAGAGGTGTCCTTATTGTATTACAGTCTAACTGATTGGCTAAGTCATACCCACATGATGGAGGGTAGTCTGCTGTAGTCAAAAATCCATGAATTTAAACATTAATCTCATCTAAAAAAAAAATCCTCACATAAACATCCAGAATAACGTTGAATAAATATCTGGGCACTGTGACCTAGCTAAGTATATACATAAAATTAGCCATCAGAGAAGTCAGAAGTTTTCTTCTCTTCCTTATTTTAGGCCTTATAAAAGTTATAGAAGGAACTGTGTTCAAGGCTTATCTTCTGAATCCTTGACTTGACATAAATTCATGTGTCACAGTCTCCATCACTATTACATAATCACAACCGTGATATACTCTTAACATTGTCTCTGTATTATCCACAGAAGTATTTTTAATTAACTGACTAATTAACTAATAAAACAACCTAAGCATTCATCAATAGATGTATGGATAAGGAAAGTGTGCATATATGAGATGGAATATTATTCAACCACTAAAAGAAAGTTATCTTATCATTTTTTACAACGTGGATGGAAGGTGAGGCTAAGTAAAATAAATCTCAAGTTAAATAAGTCAGACAAAGGCAATTACAATATGATCTCATTTATATGTGGAATCGAAAAACAAAACCCCAGGACTGAACTCCTAGATATAGAGAACAGATTTGTGGTTGCCAGAGGGATGGATGGGGGTGGGGGGGGTGGATAAAGTGAGTTGAGGGTGGTCAGAAGGTACAACTTTTCAATAATAAAAATAAATAAGCCCTATGGATGTAATTTACTGCATGAGAACTATATTATACTGCATTTTGTATATGTGAGCATTGCTAAAAGAGTTAATCTTAAAAGTTCTTATCACAAGAAAAAGAATTTTAACTGAGTAGCGATAGTTATTAACGAAACTTACTATGGTAATCATTTGGCAATACATACATGCATCAAATCACTATCTTGTATACCTAAAACTAATACAATGTCATATGATAGTCATATCTCAGTTAAAACAAACAATGACACATACATACTGAGCACTTGTTAAATTCTATGCTCTAGTCCAGGTACTGTCCATGGCAGCCTGTTCTTGTGAAGCTTACATTCTATTGAGAACCTCAGTTCAGTTCAGTTCAGTCAGTCAGTCGTGTCTGACTCTTGCAACCCCATGAATCGCAGCACGCCAGGCCTCCCTGTCCATCACCAACTCCCAGAGTTTACTCAAACTCATGTCCATCGAGTCGGTGATGCCATCCAGCCATCTCATCCTCTGTTGTCCTCTTCTCCTCCTGCCTCCAATGCCTCCCAGCATCAGAGTCTTTTCCAATGAGTCAACTCTTCACATGAGGTGGCCAAAGTATTGGAGTTTCAGCTTTAGCATCAGTCTTTCCAAAGAATACCCAGGACTGATCTCCTTCAGAATGGACTGGTTGGATCTCCTTGCAGTCCAAGGGACTCTCAAGAGTCTTCTCCAACACCACAGTTCAAATCCATCAATTCTTCGGTGCTCAGCTTTCTTCACAGTCCAACTGTCACATCCATACCTGACTACTGGAAAACCTATAGCTTTGTTGGCTAACTGATGTCTCTGCTTTTTAATATGCTGTCTAGGTTGGTCACAGCTTTTCTTCCAAGGAGCAAGCATCTCTTAATTTCATGGCTGCAATCACCATCTGCAGTGATTTGGAACCCCCCAAAATAAAGTCTGCCACTTTTTCCACTGTTTCCCCATCTATTTGCCATGAAGTCATGGGACCAGATGCCATAATCTTAGTTTTCTGAATGTTGAGTTTTAAGCCACATTTTCACTCTCCTCTTTCGCTTTCATCAAGAGGCCCTTTAGTTCTTTGCTTTCTGCCATAGGGGTGGTGTCATCTACATATCTGAGGTTATTGATATTTCTCCAAGCAATCTTGATTCCAGCTTGTGCTTCCTCCAGCCCAGCCTTTCTCATGATGTACTCTGCATATAAGTTAAATAAGCACAGTGACAATATACAGCCTTGACATACTCCTTTTTCTATTTGGAACCAGTCTATTGTTCTATGTCCAGTTCTAACTGTTGCTTCCTGACCTGCAAACGGATTTCTCAAGAGGCAAGTCAAGTGGTCTGGTATTCCAATCTCTTTAAGAATTTTCCAGAGTTTGTTGTGATCCACACAGTCAAAGTCTTTGGCATAGTCAGTAAAGAAGAAATAGATGTTTTTCTAGAACTCTCTTGCTTTTTTGATGATCCAGCTGATGTTGGCAATTTGATCTCTGGTTCCTCTGCCTTTTCTAAAACCAGCTTGAACATCTGGAGGTTCATGGTTCATGTACTGTTGAAGTCTGGCTTTGAGAATTTTGTGCCTTACTTTACTAGCCTGTGAGGTGAGTTCAATTGTGCGGTAGTTTGAGCGTTCTTTGGAATTGCCTTTGTTTGGGATTGGAATGAAAACTGACCTTTTCCAGTCCTGTGGCCACTGCTGAGTTTTCCAAATTTGCTGGCATGTTGAGTGCAGCACTTTCACAGCATCATCTTTTGGGATTTGAAATAGCTCAACTAGAATTTAAGCTGTATAATCAAATATAATGCTGTGGTGATTTTATTAGTGAACAGACAGAAAGAGAACTTTGGCTCTTATTGGAAAATGTAACAAAGACAAAGTTTTCAAGTGTAAACATATATCTGAGCTGGCCAGATAAGGCAGCGTGTGAGGCTTGTTGGTGGAAACTGATGACCTGTAGAGTAAAGGTCTTATCAAAGGGGGTTTCTTATACCAAGTTCTAGTGAGTTATCATCATGCAGGTAATTCAGCAGATAAACTTTAAATTTGAGACTTCTGATATAGTAGTTTGGCATATTAATTATGTACATTAAAGGAAAGAAATGTGAAAGTGAAGTCGCTCAGTTGTGTCCGACTCTTTGCGACCCCATGGATTGCAGCCTAAGAGGCTCTTCTGTCCATGGGATTTTCCAGACAAGAATACTGGAGTGGGTTGCCATTTCCTTCTCCAGGAGATCTTCCTGACCCGGAGATCAAACCTGGGTCTCCCCTATTGTAGGCAGATGATTTACCGTCTGAGCCACCAGGGAAGTCAGGGGAAAGAAACATGCATTTATTTTATCTCNCATGGGATTTTCCAGACAAGAATACTGGAGTGGGTTGCCATTTCCTTCTCCAGGAGATCTTCCTGACCCGGAGATCAAACCTGGGTCTCCCCTATTGTAGGCAGATGATTTACCGTCTGAGCCACCAGGGAAGTCAGGGGAAAGAAACATGCATTTATTTTATCTCCTCTCTGTGCCAGGCATTGTAAAAGTAACTATCATACATGTTGTCTCATGCAATCTTCACAATTATATCAGAGATACTTTTCAAAGAACAGAGCTATGCCAGAAGGCAGTTTCTAATTTGAAAAATCATCAGCTACTGTGGCAATAAGTTGGAGATCTGGACTCACACATGCCCTGTCGCACAGTTAGGTCAGTCAGTAAAATGGTCTGTGTAGATGAGATTCATCCAATTTTGTCTGAGCCACCATGAGTTGATGGCTGTCAGATACCAGAGACTTATGTGTAAATTTCAAAATTGTTTTCTGAGAATTAGTGAAATACTCTTAACTTGTCACATGTATCAAGGTTATAAAATAGTTGAGAGTGAGTGTTATTTTTGGAAGAATTTCTTTCTTGTAAGCTATGCTAGGAACCCCACTCTCAGAAAGAGAAGGGATAGGACTATTGATCCATCACCAAAGCCCAGGAAAAAAGAATGGCTTCCATGGGATTAATTTAGAAAACATTTGTCTCCCAAATCCCCTTTAGAAAATCTTAAGAACAAGAAATGACTAAGTAATATTCCATTTTTTTGCAGGTACTGTGTCAAACACGTTATTCGTTGGTAGGCATTTGGGTTGTTTGTGTGTCTTAGCTAGTGCTACTGTGAATATTGGGGTGCATGTATCTCTCCAGATTAGAATTTTCATCTTTTCCAGATATATAACCAGGGGTGGTATTGTTGGATTGTATGCTAGCTCTATTTTTAGATTTTTAAGCACTTCCATACTGTTCTCTATAGTAGCTATGCCAATTTACATTCTCACCAACATTATAGGAGGGTTCTTTTTTTCTCCACAGCCTTTCTGGTATTTAATATTTATAGACTTTTCGAGAATAGCCAATCTGACAGGTGTGAGGTGATACCCTATAGTGGTTTTGATTTGCATTTCTCTGATAATTAGCTTTGCTAAGCACCTTTTCATGTTCCTGCTAGCCATCTGTATGTCATCTTTGGTGAAATAATCTATTTAGGTCTTCTGCACTTTTTTGGTTTGTTTGCTTTCTGATATTCAGGTATACAAGCTATTTGTATATTTTGAATATTAACCCCTTGCCAGTCACATCATCTGCAAATATTCTTCTCCTATTCCATAGATTTTCTTTTCATTTTGTTGGTTTCCTTTTCTATCCAAAGCTTTTAAGTTTAATTATGTCCCATTTGTTTAATTTTGATTTTTTTTTTTGCAATGGGAGACTAATCTAAGACAGTATTGCTGCAACTTATGTCTGAGAATGTTTGTCTATATTCTCTTCTAGATTTATGGTGCCATGTCTTAGGTCTTTAAACCATTTTGAGTTTATTTTTGTATATGGTGTGAGGGCGCATCCCAAGTTCGTTGATTTACACAAGAATGCCCAGCTTTTCAGACTCGACTTGCTGAAGAGACTGTTTTTTTCTCCATTGTATACTCTTGCCTTCTTTGTTATAGATTAATTGACTGTAGGTGGGTGAGTTTACTTGTGAGCTCTCTATTCTGTCCCATTTTTGTGCCAATACCATGCTTTTTTGATTACTGTAATCGATACTGTACTATTGACTGAAGTCTGGGAGAATTATGCTTGCAGCTTTGTTCTTTTTCCTCATGATTGCTTTAAAAAAGAATGAAATATTACCATTTTCAGAAACATGGATGGGCCTAGAGAATACCGTATTAAGTGTGGTAAGTCAGACAGAGAAAAATAAGCATCATATGATATCGGTTGTACCTGGCATCTAAGAAGTACTACAAATGAATTTATGTACAAAACATAAAACAGATTCACATAGAAAACAAACTCAGTGGGGAAAGGGAGGTTGGAAGGGGTAAACTAGAAATATGGCATTAACAGATACAAACTATTATATCTAAAATAGATAATCAACAAGAATAGGGAACAATATTTAATATCTTGTGCTAACTTATAATAGAAAATAACTTGAAATGTGTATATATATATATATGTATGAATCACTTTGCTATACATCTGAAATTAACTAAATATTGTAAATAAACTATACTTCAATTAAAAACAAAATGGAGAAATGATACTTTAAAAAAGCCAGAGATGGCTTATTTGATGGTAGAAGCTAAAGNCTGAAATGTGTGTATATATATATATATATATGTATGAATCACTTTGCTATCCATCTGAAATTAACTAAATATTGTAAATAAACTATACTTCAATTAAAAACAAAATGGAGAAATGATACTTTAAAAAAGCCAGAGATGGCTTATTTGATGGTAGAAGCTAAAGAGAAATACTGCTGCATTATTACCAGGTTGTGGAAAATACTATATAGACCAACTGTGTTAATAGTTGTAAGTGAGTATAGCAACATGGGTTTATATCTGATACTGTACAAAGAGGAAGAAATCTAACTGGCATTGCTAGATATCTACTGATTGTAGAAACACTAAATAATGAGCTGATAGTACATCACTTGGAAATCAAGGGAAATGCAGATAACAGCCCCAGCAAAAGGGGATTACTGAAGAATGTACAAAAATGTTTCATATGAGAGAATAGTTTTAAATATTGGACAAGCTCATAGAACCTGAAGCAAGCTCATGACATCAGCAGTCAAGTAAGAACTTCACCACTTACAATTCTATCCTTTCTATTGCCCAACCTGGGAAAACACAAACTTCCCTCATGACAGTGATGATAATATGTAAAACAAATATTGATACTGTTATTGATAATAATTTCAATAAATCTTAATTGGGATTTTATTATCTCTGGATTAACTTTTCCTGCAAAGGGCTAAATAGTAAGGCTAAATAATAACTATACTTTGTAACTTAAGCGGTCTGTCCTAACTTTTCAGCTTGACTATCTTTAGCATGAATGCCTCAAAGATAATATATACATGAATGGGAGTGGCTCTGTTTCAACAAACCTTTATTTATGAAGATAGGCCACAGGTTGGATTTTTTCCCTTTGGTCGTAGTCTACCAGTGATTACAAAAGAAATTCTGGATATATTTTTGATCAATAAGGAAATTTATTCAGGTTAATCAGTAGCTACAAAGTTATCCATCAGATACTATGAATATTAAACTACTAGGCCTGTATTATTTAACAAACTGAATTCAAACAAATGTCTATAGTACAGAGATCTAATAGTATAGATTAGATAAAGAGAAGTAATATTCACAAATTCTTATGAGATCAGTATGATCTTGATGACAAGGCAGAAAGAGAGAAAATTATAAGTAAATATAATTTGTAGAAACATATGAAAATTAGAAATAATTATTGTCAAGTTCATTTTGACTATGTGTAAAAGAAATTAATGTATCACACACAGGTGAGAGTATCCCCCAAATGCAAAAATGTTAGAAAATCTATCAGTGTAATTCTAAATATTGATGTTGGNCGGACCTCGGCGAAGGGCAACCGAGGCATATAGCCCGAAACTCAGTGAAGGATGACCACGTTACACAGCCTGGAAATAATCGCTAGCCTACCGCGGAACACAGCCGGACCTCAGCAGAGGGTGAAGGTGGCACACACTCTGGACCTCAGTGCAGGGCGACAGCAGCACACAGGCCAGACCTCAGCACAGGGCCACTGTGGCACACAACCGGACCTAGGTGCAGGGCGATTACAGAACACAGGCCGGACATCTGCTCAGAGGGACTGNGGTGAAGGTGGCACACACTCTGGACCTCAGTGCAGGGCGACAGCAGCACACAGGCCAGACCTCAGCACAGGGCCACTGTGGCACACAACCGGACCTAGGTGCAGGGCGATTACAGAACACAGGCCGGACATCTGCTCAGAGGGACTGCGGCATACAGCCTGGAACTCAGCACAGGGGACCGTGGCACACAGCCCAGACTTCTTGAGAAGGCAACCCAGCACGCAGCCTATACCTTTGCAAAGAGGAACTGTTGAACAGAGTTGGGAACAGGTCGCAAGCTGAGGGTGGAACACAGGCTGGACCTCGGCACAAGGCAACCTCGGCATATAGCCCGGACCTGGGGAGATCGGGACCTCGGCACACAGCCCGGACCTCAGAACAAGGTGACCGTGGCACACAGCCCAGACCTCTGCAGAAGGCTACCTTGACACACAGCCCGGACCTCGGAACAGGGTGACTGTGGCACTCAGCCCGGACCTCTGCACAGAGGGAACGTGGCACAGAGCCCAGAACTCATTGCAAGCCGAGGGCGGAACACAGCCTGGACTTGGTGCAGGGCGACCGCGGCACACAGGCCGGACCTTGGCACAGGGCAACTGCGGCACGCAGGGCGGACCTTGGCACAGGGTGACTGCGGAACTCAGGCCAGACATCGGCTCAGGATGACCGTGGCATACAGCCTGGACTTCAGTGCAGGCGACCGTTGCACACAGCCCAGACTTCTTGAGAAGGCTACTGCGGCACACATCCTGGATATTGGCAAAGAGGAACCGCGGAAGAGTGTCGGGATTAGGTCGAAAGCCGAGGGCGGAACACAGGCTGGATCTCAGCACAGGGCGACCGTGGCACACAGCCCGGACATGGGGAGATTGCGACCTCGGCACACAGCCTGGACCTCAGAACAAGGTGACCATGACACACAGCCCAGACCTCTGCAGAAGGCTACCTTGGCACACAGCCCGGACCTAGGAACAGGGCGACTGTGGCACACAGCCCGGACCTCGGCACAGAGGGAATGCGGCACAGAGCCTGGAACTCATCGCAAACCGAGGGCAGAACACAGCCTGGATTTGGTGCAGGGCAACCGTGGCACACAGCCCGAACCACAGTGAAGAGCGACCGAGGCACACAGCACGGACCTCAGCGCAGGGTGACCCTGGCACACAGCACCGACTTCGGGACATGGCGACCGTGGCACACAGACTGGACATCTGCGCAGGGCAACTGCGGCACACAGCCCTGACTTCCACGCATGTCTTCCATGGCACACAGCCCGGAANCTTTGTTATAGATTAATTGACTGTAGGTGGGTGAGTTTACTTGTGAGCTCTCTATTCTGTCCCATTTTTGTGCCAATACCATGCTTTTTTGATTACTGTAATCGATACTGTACTATTGACTGAAGTCTGGGAGAATTATGCTTGCAGCTTTGTTCTTTTTCCTCATGATTGCTTTAAAAAAGAATGAAATATTACCATTTTCAGAAACATGGATGGGCCTAGAGAATACCGTATTAAGTGTGGTAAGTCAGACAGAGAAAAATAAGCATCATATGATATCGGTTGTACCTGGCATCTAAGAAGTACTACAAATGAATTTATGTACAAAACATAAAACAGATTCACATAGAAAACAAACTCAGTGGGGAAAGGGAGGTTGGAAGGGGTAAACTAGAAGTATGGCATTAACAGATACAAACTATTATATCTAAAATAGATAATCAACAAGAATAGGGAACAATATTTAATATCTTGTGCTAACTTATAATAGAAAATAACCTGAAATGTGTGTATATATATATATATATATGTATGAATCACTTTGCTATCCATCTGAAATTAACTAAATATTGTAAATAAACTATACTTCAATTAAAAACAAAATGGAGAAATGATACTTTAAAAAAGCCAGAGATGGCTTATTTGATGGTAGAAGCTAAAGAGAAATACTGCTGCATTATTACCAGGTTGTGGAAAATACTATATAGACCAACTGTGTTAATAGTTGTAAGTGAGTATAGCAACATGGGTTTATATCTGATACTGTACAAAGAGGAAGAAATCTAACTGGCATTGCTAGATATCTACTGATTGTAGAAACACTAAATAATGAGCTGATAGTACATCACTTGGAAATCAAGGGAAATGCAGATAACAGCCCCAGCAAAAGGGGATTACTGAAGAATGTACAAAAATGTTTCATATGAGAGAATAGTTTTAAATATTGGACAAGCTCATAGAACCTGAAGCAAGCTCATGACATCAGCAGTCAAGTAAGAACTTCACCACTTACAATTCTATCCTTTCTATTGCCCAACCTGGGAAAACACAAACTTCCCTCATGACAATGATGATAATATGTAAAACAAATATTGATACTGTTATTGATAATAATTTCAATAAATCTTAATTGGGATTTTATTATCTCTGGATTAACTTTTCCTGCAAAGGGCTAAATAGTAAGGCTAAATAATAACTATACTTTGTAACTTAAGCGGTCTGTCCTAACTTTTCAGCTTGACTATCTTTAGCATGAATGCCTCAAAGATAATATATACATGAATGGGAGTGGCTCTGTTTCAACAAACCTTTATTTATGAAGATAGGCAACAGGTTGGATTTTTTCCCTTTGGTCGTAGTCTACCAGTGATTACAAAAGAAATTCTGGATATATTTTTGATCAATAAGGAAATTTATTCAGGTTAATCAGTAGCTACAAAGTTATCCATCAGATACTATGAATATTAAACTACTAGGCCTGTATTATTTAACAAACTGAATTCAAACAAATGTCTATAGTACAGAGATCTAATAGTATAGATTAGATAAAGAGAAGTAATATTCACAAATTTTTATGAGATCAGTATGATGTTGATGACAAGGCAGAAAGAGAGAAAATTATAAGTAAATATAATTTGTAGAAACATATGAAAATTAGAAATAATTATTGTCAAGTTCATTTTGACTATGTGTAAAAGAAATTAATGTATCACACACAGGTGAGTTTATCCCCCAAATGCAAAAATGTTAGAAAATCTATCAGTGTAATTCTAAATATTGATGTTGGAACAAATAACAGTATGATCATCTCAATAGACTGATGAAAAACATTTGATACAATTTATCACTCATTAATATTAAACATTAATGATAAAATAATCCATTAAACTTAAAAGAGATTTACAATTTCTTACTCTGATAAAGGAACACTACTTAAAATTAAAGAATATCACTGAGAAAATTTATTAAGTATTTCCTTTAAAGTTAAGAGTAGGGCAATGAGGTCTGTTTTCTCCGTTTAAATTCTATCTGTGATGGAAACTACTGGTTAGCACAAAAATGAAGGTGAAGTAAAGAAGGAGAATAAAAGTTATAAATGAAAAGAAGTTATAATCATCCACAGATCAGTTGTGATCACATAGAAGTCTCAAAACTATCTAAAAAAATACTGAATATAGAAATAAAGCAGTTTGGCTGTTCATAAAGTTGACATAGATGAATCAATGGCTTTTCTACATAACTTTTAGAAATTATAATTTGTAAAGATCACTTATACTAGGAACAAAAATATGAAATATCTAGATATAAATGCAAGTGATGTTTGTGATCTGTATGAAAAAAAACACTTTATTTAAAGTCATTAAAATAACTTTTAAAATAGTAGAGATATAAAGCACATTAGTGGGTAGCAGGACTCAATTAAACATGACAATTATTTTTTCAGTACTATACAAGACAAGAATACTGGAGAAAGTTGCCATTTTCTACTCCAGGAGATCTTCCAGACCCAGGAATCAAACACATGTCCCTTGCATCTCCTGCATTGGCAGGCAGATTTGTTACCATGTGTACAGCTTGGGAAGTCACACATATAGATAATGGTGCAGATGGTAAGGAATCTTCTTGCCAGTGCAGGTGATGCAAGATCAACACGTTCGATCTCTGGGTCTGGAAGATCTCTTGGAGAAGGGAATGGCCACTCACTGCCGTATTTTTGCCTGGAGAATTCCATGGACAGACGAACCTACAGGCAACAAGTTCATGTGGTCTCAAAAAGTTGGACAGAACTGAGCAAGTAACACTTTCACTTATATATTCTCCAGGCTTTTCTTCCATATAGTATTCCATTTAGTATTACAGAATACTAAATGTATTTCCCTGTGCTATACTGTAGGATCTTGTTGATTATCTATTTTATATGTAGCTTCCCTGGTGGCTCAGACAGTAAAGCGTCTGCCTGCCATGCAGGAGACCTGGGTTTGATCCCTGGGTCGGGAAGATCCCCTAGAGAAGGAAAAGGAAACTCGCTCCAGTATTCTTGCCTAGAAAATCCCATGGATGGAGGAGTCATTTAGGTTAAAGTCCATGGGATCACAAAGAGTCGGACATGACTAAGGGACTTCACTTCACTCACTTTATATGTAGTAGTGTGTATATGTTAATTCCAAACTCCTAGTTAATCCCTATTTTATCCTGCTGCTGCTGCTGCTGCTAAGTTGCTTCAGTCATGTCCGACTCTGTGCGACCCCATACACGGCAGCCCGTGAGGCTCCCCCATCCCTGGGATTCTCCAGGCAAGAACACTGGAGCGGGTTGCCATTTCCTTCTCCAATGGATGAAAATGAAAAGTGAAAGTGAAGTGGCTTAGTTGTCTGACTCTTAGTGACCCCATGGACTGTGGCCCACCAGGCTCCCCAGTCCATGGGATTTTCCAGGCAAGAGAGCTGGAGTGGGGTGCTATTCATCCCTAATGCTTACCATTCCCATTTGGTAACCATGAGTTTGTTTTGAAATCTGAATCTGTTTCTGTTTTGTAAATGAGTTCATTTGTATCATTTTTTTTTAATTCACATCTAAGTGATGATGTATGATATTTGTCTTTGTCTGAATTACTTCATTTAGTATGATAATTTCTATGTCCATCCATGCTGCAATAAATAACATTATTTTGTTCTTTTTATGGCTAATATTCCATTGTTTATATCTACCACTCTTTATTCTTAGGTTGCTTCCCTGTCTTGTGTTTTGTTGTAAAAACTGCTGCTGTGAACATTGGGATACATGTATCTTTTTGAATTATGGTTTTCTCTGAATATATGCTCCTGAGTAGAATTACTCGATCATAGGGTGGTTCTATTTTTAGTTTTTAAAGGAATCTCTGTGCTGTTCTCCATAGTGGTTGTACCAATTTACATTTCTACCAGTCACGTAAAGAGGGTTCCCTTTTCTCCACACCCTCTCCAACATTTATTATTTTAGATTTTTTTCATGAGTCTCATTCTGAACAAGTGTGAAGTGATACCCATTGTAGGTTTGATTTGCATTTCCCCTAGTGATTTATGATGTTTATTGCCTTTTAATGTGCTTTTTGGCCATCTGTAGACCTTCTTTAGGAGAAGGCAATGGCCTTCTTGCCTGGAAAATCCCATGGATGGAGGAGCCTGGTAGGCTGTAGTCCATGGGGTTGCTAAGAGTCGGACACGACTGAGCGACTTCACTTTCACTTTTCACTTTCATCCATTGGAGAAGGAAGTGACAGATACATGTAGATACAGGAAAAAATGTTGCAATACATGTAACTGACAAAGGATTAGTGCACAGATTATATGAAATGTGTTTCCAAATTNGTTGCTAAGAGTCGGACACGACTGAGCGACTTCACTTTCACTTTTCACTTTCATCCATTGGAGAAGGAAGTGACAGATACATGTAGATACAGGAAAAAATGTTGCAATACATGTAACTGACAAAGGATTAGTGCACAGATTATATGAAATGTGTTTCCAAATTTATAACAAAAATGTCTTTTGGAAATGTGGGCAAAAGATACATTTTGTTGAGAGAACCCCAAACCCACAAATATTATGAAAAGATTATCAATTGCATTAATACAATGGGAATCTGAATTGAAACCACAATCATATTTAATTTTACACCAAACTGGCCAAAAGAAATACTCTAATGATTCAAAAAGGTGGATGAAGGAAAATTGCATTCTGATCCAATTCTGTCTGGTATAGCCTCCTTTGAGAAAAAGTTGACTATACACTATCTAGTAAATAAAAAATGAGTTTAGCCCATGAAATTCCATTTCTAATTATATACTTTAGAAAGCTGTTTGCACAAGGAGACAGATATGCATGTATAATGTTACATGTAGCAATATTACAGTAGAAATGTTATATAAGTCACAAATAAATGTAGTATAATATACAATGTAATACTATATAGCAGTACAAATAACTATCTTAGAGCCACATATATTAACATTGATGTATTTCACAAACTATATTGAATAAAGACTTTTTTAGGGATAGTAAAAGAATAAAATGTGTCTGAGAATTACAGATAAAATATTTAGTTAAATGTTTTCTTTAAAGAAGGAGAGGGTGAAATGATGGAATTACATGCTGTACTTAAACTATCTGGTATGTTCATGATATTGTTTATATATTTCCTCTTGCCTAAAAAATTTCAGAATAGAATGTATAATAGAAGGAGGAAAGCTGCTTAAAATGTTTTATTTTTTTCCTTTATTATTGTATGGTCTTCCACTCTGTGNTTTGAAGATAAATTAGTTTATGTATATAAATTGTACAGAGAAGTACCTGACTCAGTGTGTATATTCAATCAGCTATTTTTTTTTTTGAGGATTTTTCCAGTATATATTCCTCTTTCTTACCCTTCCCTAACTCCCATGCTTTACTGCAGCCTATTTGAATTGCTTGACATTCTTTGAAAGTGCCATCAAGTTTAGCACCTCATAACTCAAAAAGCTGGGACAGGGAGAAGTAACTGATTTTGCCCAGGTTCACAGAGCCAGTTACTCTGGTGTGCTGAAGGCTAAAGTTCATGCTCTTAAGCACCACACCAGAGTACTTTTATTTATTGCCTTTGCTATATCCACCATCACAAACATCTAAACTTCCACCATTCTTGCTTGTCTGAAATTTTCAAGTACTTCATTATATATCTATCTTTCATATTAGACTGTTTTTCCTGTACTTGAAATGCTCTTCTTTCAAAAGTTTCCCTGGAAAATTCCTATGCCTTATTCTAGATTCTGCTCACAGGAATCCCTCTCTAAATGCAACTCTTGGCAAACACAATTAGTCACTTTTTCCTNTCTATCTTTCATATTACACTGTTTTTCCTGTACTTGAAATGCTCTTCTTTCAAAAGTTTCCCTGGAAAATTCCTATGCCTTATTCTAGATTCTGCTCACAGGAATCCCTCTCTAAATGCAACTCTTGGCAAACACAATTAGTCACTTTTTCCTTGTATCCAAAAGTACTTTGTGATTTCCTCTAATAGTATTTCTCAATTTGTCTCATCAGGCACAAATAAAACATATCACATATGAAATGCCAAAAAACCAGGTCATTGGTCAAATTTAGGGACTGCTATGAATATACCTTTTGTTACTTAGCAAAGTCACCAAAAATTGTGTGTGTGTGTTTATGAAATTATATATTTTAAAGGCTCAGAGAAAAACCTGAAGGAAAGATGGCAAATTTTCTTTTGTGTTCCAGATTGTAAAAGTAAACATTGAGCTATTATTTTGGTTAATACTTATTAAGTATTAAGGAACATCTTTTGAAAATGCTGCACTGTTAGTCTGTATTTTCCTAAATTGGGGTTCTTTTGCATGCCTGTGTCTTTTTCTTGGGTAATTGTAGTGTTTGTCTCTTGTCTTGGCTATCCAGTATTGGAACACCCTTCCTGTTTTGGCATAACACTTATATATTTGGGAAGTGACCTCACTTGCTTCCATGAAAGCGGAAGGAGCCATATTACCTTTTGAGATATAATTACCCAATTTTGTCTGGAAAATTAAGGGGAAAATCAGAAAAGTAGAGGGATATCTATTGCTATTTTAAACAGCACCTATGGCCATCAGTGACAAGTAGTACTGGGACCATTGTTTTCCTGTGTCGTTCAGCTTATACTGCACAATAAACTATGACAGAAATCTCAGTGGCATACAACAAAAGCACTTGCTTCTTACTCATGCGTTGCATGTTAACTGGGTCTCAGCTGATCTTGACTGTGCATGGCTGAACTTGGCTCCAGGCCATGCCTAGCATTTAGGATTTCTCCATATGGCTCATGTTTTCTGCGATAGCAGCATGCCTGGTGCATGCACTTTCCAGGCACATTGCAAGCCTTTGCTCTATCATGCCCACTAATATCCAATTGGATACAGCAAGTCACATGGCTAAGCCCAAAGTCAGAAGGCCAGGAAATACACTTTTTCGACCAAGAGACTATGGCAAGGGTGTGAATGTATAATGTTATTAGAAGGGAGTGGAGAATTGAGAGTATAATATAATCTGCCACACATCCTAAGCATAGGTGTCCGTGGCTGAATCTTCATTGAACCTTAATTACCTCTATTTCTTTGGGGAGTTTTTCTAGTCTTCCTGCTGATCCAGTGAGCTACTTTGATATTCTTCAGCAAACAGTGACATTTCAAAAATAAGACATCATGTAGGCATGTGGGAGAGTCTTTGGGTTCAAAGGAAGATCCTCCAAAGACATCAGGAGACCATGGCCTACCATGTATCTTAGTAAATCCAAATTCTGATTCATGAGTCTTCTCTTTGATACATAGACTTTCCTATCAGATATTTTGTTAGAGATAATATTGATCATTATATAGGGTTGATTATATATATGTGTGTGTGTGTATACATTTATATATGATTTTTAGGAGTGTAATTTAAAAATGATAAATATCTTTATTAGGATATAACTATTCTTTTTTATTCCAAATTTCTAGTTTGCAGTATCTTGTAAACCAAAATTTTCACTAAAACACTCACTTTCATAAATATAAATTGAAAGTGATGATATGTATGTTTTTTAGTTGCTTCCTTTTCTATTAAAAACTAGATTTGATGGAGGTCAGGTGAGGTGGTCTCCAAATTCTTACACTGGTAAGTATGAAGTAATTGAGTTTCAAACAGTCAGCAGTAACTGGGTTTTGTAAATTAATATTAGTTAATATCAATAGGCTTAATATTTGAAAGAGTACTACTTCACTTGAGGGAAGAAACATAGGAAGAAAGCTAGTTAACCACAAAATATGAAACCAAGATATGGGATGAAGAAAATTTCCGATATACATATGGGAAAAATACATAAGCCTGATGATCAATCCATATGAATTATTCTCAGTGCTCTGCCTTATGGTTGGAAATTTGAGCATGCAGCGTAAGGCACCTGCACATCTGTGACTGCCAGAGGGAAATGAGTGAAAGCACTACTGTCTATCCAAAAAGAAAATAGCATTTTAAAGTACCTTGTAATGAACGATAATGAGTTGATATGATTACAAGCTAACAGGCTCCATTACAGTGTACAGTGCCACTCTGGGGTCCATCTGATAGTCCTCTTTTTTCACTCCAGATTCACTCTGCTACTACTGTGTCCCTCTCTTTTTACTGTCAGTGTGTAGATCTACAGCTCTTTGTGTGCTTAATTTTGTCTTTAAAAAAAAAAAAAAACACCTTGTGAATTGTGATCTAGGTTGATGTTAGGTATTCAAAAAGTAAGTGTAAAATCAATGCTTTGTAAGCTCTGGGAAGGAATATTGACTAACTGGTGAGGAGCTGCATCACTGAGAGTCCTATTCAGTGGCCCAAGCTCATGTCTCCGTCTGCCACAAAACAGTACTCTTTCTTCAAAAGGCAATTCTTTTTCCCTAAATCAGTAATTCTTTGTGGCAGGTTAGGTGATGGAAGCTATGTTACTGAAGGTTTAAGCTTAGCTGAATATAACAGAAAACTTAGAATCAATTAAACAAGGTGCCTCAGCCATAAAATTAAAAGACGCTTGCATCTTTGAAGAAAAGCTGTGACAAACCTAGACAGCATATTANTGATGGAAGCTATGTTACTGAAGGTTTAAGCTTAGCTGAATATAACAGAAAACTTAGAATCAATTAAACAAGGTGCCTCAGCCATAAAATTAAAAGACGCTTGCATCTTTGAAGAAAAGCTGTGACAAACCTAGACAGCATATTAAAAAGCAGAAATATCATTTTGAAAAAAAAGATTCATATAGTCAAAGCCATGGTTCTTCCAGCAGTCATGAATTGGACCATAAAGTGAGAGTTGGACCATAAAGAAATGATGTTTTCAAATCGTGGTGCTGGGGAAGACTCTTGAGAGTCCCTTGGACTGCAAAGAGCTCAAACCAGTCAATCTTAAAGGAAATAAACCCTGAATTTTCATTGGAAGTGCTGATGCTGAAATTGAAGCTTCAATACCTCGGTTACCTGATGTGAAGAGCTGACTCATTGGAAAAGATCCTGAAGCTGGGAAAGACTGAGGGCAGGAAGAGAAGGGGTGACAGATGATGAGGTGGTTGGATGCCATCGCTGACTGAATGGACATGAGTTTGAGCAAGCTCCGAGAGATAGTGAAGGACAGGGAAGGCTGGCTGCAGTCCATGGGGTCGCAAAGAGTCAGACACGACTTAGTGACTAAACAAGAATAACAACAAACAAGGTGGGATTTCTCTATCTGTCAAGAAAGGTAAGTTAAGGAGTGTGTACATGTGAACTCACCTCAGTAGTGTCTGACTCTGCGACCCTATGAACTATAGCCCTCCAGGCTTCTCTGACCATGGAATTCTCCAGGCAAGAATATTGAAGAGGGCTGCCATTTCCTTCTCCAGGGGATCTTCCTGACCCAGGGACCCTCAACTCCTGTGCCTCCTGCACTGGCAGGCAGATTCTTTACACTAGCACCACCTGGGAAGCTCATATGTGACTATATATGTTACTATATAACCACATACATATATAGAAGGAGTGGACTTCCCTCTTGGCTCAGATGATAAAGAATATGCTTGCAATGTGGGAGATCTGAGTTCGATCCCTGGATTGGGCAGATCACCTGGAGAAGGGGATGGCTACTCACTCCAGTATACTTGTCTGGAGAACTCCATGGAAAGAGGAGCCTCTCAGGCTACACAGTTCATAGTGTCCCAAAGAGTCTGACACAATTGAGCAACTAACACACACACACACACACACACACACACACACGCACACACACAAGGAGTAGACCCTCCTAACTTCTTACATCACATTGTCTGAAATTTAGTCCACTGGCCAATGCTGCCTTCGAGGCACTAACTTAACTGGATATACTGACGCTCAACTAAGTAATAAGGAATAAGAGATAAATGGAAATAGTAGGTAATTAGCACTTTAGTCACACATCAAATCCGACAACAGCAGTCCTGGAAACTAATGGTAAGAGAATACTTTGCATGAAGAAAGACAAATGCAGCCAGTGATTGGAATATAATCTCATTTAATAAGAATCACAGATTACTCCAGGTGACTGTGGATCAGAGTACTTCGAACTGTCAAAGAATAATTATACTATACAGAGTTAAACAGACAAAGAAGACTTTAGCCATGAGAATTACAATAAAGGAGAGAGCTTGAGCTAAACTCCACTGAAACAAAAGATGGGAGATGTTTTAAACACTGTGTGAGCTAATGGAAAAATACTGAAAGGCATTGGATTAAGGGGAGGTTGGGCAATGTGATTAGCCTATTTGTGTATGCTAACTGGTTCCTATCAAAGTTAGATTCCTACCATCCCACAGAGACTAAGAGATGGGAGTGCTATCTTTCTTGATGATTACATTTCAAAGAGATGAGTCCCAGGTTCTTGAGACATTTCTAGGTTGTAAAAATGGCAAGAGGCTGGGAGAAAATTTTCATCAAAGGGGAGATACTCTGCAGCTCAGGAGCTTATTATGGTCAGAAAGAAACTTGTCTAAGGTTTAATCGAGCTGAGGGAAATGTTAAGGACCTCTTGGTCATTCTCATTGATATTGTTTGGAAATGCTAGATCTTGGCAATGATAAAAAAGCAGAATAAGTTGAAGTCATTAAAAAAACATTTTTTTTTTAAATTCTCAAGAGTCAGTATACCTCCTTGTTGCCTGTAACGTAGATACTCCCACTGCCCCTCCCCAGCCCTCCCTCTTTGGAATGTCACTGCAGGTGAGATTAATGCTGTGGACTAGTCAATGAAAATTTTAAGCATGTATGTTTAATATTCTGAAAGACACATATGAAGTCATGGTATCTGAACCATCATTAAAATGAAGAAGAAATTATGAAACAAAAGTAGGCAGAAAGGAAGCGAGATTAAGTGTGTATGAAGGAAAAGCAGTTAGACTTAAGGGAAATTATATTCACTGAGAGAAATATCCCATCTGCTTAATCCTGGAGAATTAGCCTATGATACCAGCTATTCATCACAGAGAGACAGAAGACTTTAATGATTTGAAAGATAACTTGAAAACTCATAAAAGAGTAGAAGAAATAGTAAAGAAGCACTATTTAAAGACTCAGATTCTCAGATTTAAAATTCACCTACGTAAGGACCAGGAAGGGTAAAGTCGTGCCTAAACATGCTGTATTGGTACCTGAGAACAGAGATACAGAGACAAATCTTGGAAAGGTAACAGAGTAAATTCTAGTTACCAACAAATGAAATATTAGAAAACCAACAGATATAAGAAGAAAAGGCAAGAAGTATTCTCTCAAAAGGATGAGAGACAATAATTGTGAAGCTAAAATATTATAGCTTGATAAGTTACAAATTATGAGCACAGGCAAATATATTTTCAGTCTTAACAAGCTTAAGTTCACTCAGAAAAAAATATTAAAGAATTTTTTAAATAAAAAAGTCAAACCAGCAAGTAGAAAAAAATGTTGAACATATGACAAATTATTTGTAAATGAATTGTAAAATAGTGCTAATTTTGTATTTTAAAAAGCATAGCTAAAATTTTCAACTGTTTGCAAAAATAATTTTGTTTTTTGCATTGTAAAATGTAGTAGAACTTTAAATGAATTAACATTTATAATTAAGGAAGAATGTTTTAAAGAATAACACAAATTAGAAATAGAATCTGTAGCTCTCCGAGCAGCAGGTGAAAGCAGAACGGTGGGAGGGAGGAGGCAAACTTTTATCAAGCAACCAGAAGGCATAAGAAGTAAACATATAATTAATCATAATATAAGTAAGCATTAAACTCATCACTTAAAATATTGGTACAAATGATTATGTTAAAAATTCAACTGCATTTTAGTTGAATCCAGGGGAACTTACATAAACTATTATAAAAAAATTCAGGCAAAACTTTT
>SJYV01049633.1:10289-24773 GCA_006410875.1 Neotragus pygmaeus
TCCCAGCATCAGAGTCTTTTCCAATGAGTCAACTCTTCGCATGAGGTGGCACAAGTACTGGAGTTTCAGCTTTAGCATCATTCCTTCCAAAGGAATCCCAAGGTTGACCTCCTTCAGAATGGACTGGTTAGATCTTTTTGCAGTCTAAGGGACTCTCAAGAGTCTTCTCCAACACCACAGTTTAAAAGCATCAATTCTTCGGCACTCAGCCTTCTTCACAGTCCAACTCTCATATCCATACATGACTACTGGAAAAACCATAGCCTTGACATAGTTGTCCTTAAAATCTTTAACTTATTGGAAGAATTACTCACAAGGTTTTCAAATGTGACTTCAAGTAGGTGGCAATATCTTCCTTGCCTGCCTGTGTGTATGCTAAGTCACTTCAGTCATATCTGACTCTTTGCAACCCTGTGGACTGTAGCCCACCAGGCAAGATGGGCTACAGAGATGAGATTCTCCAGACAAGAAGAAGGGAGTGCTTTGCCATTCCCTCCTCCAGGGGATCTTCCCGATCCAAGGATCAAACCCACATCTCTTCCATTTCCTGCACTGGCAGGCAAGGTTTGGCTAACTAGGATGATTGTATACTAGTTAGATTGTATACTAGCTATTCACTAAGAATGAACTAATCCTTTAAAAGATTACTAATAACTTCTACCCCATGTTACATTTCAAAATATCCTACAGTAGAATGCATTTAACCTATGAAATAAACTGTATAACTTGTTTTTTGTTTTGACCTCACCTCTCTCCATGATATATAGACTCAATTCCTAAATAATTGTGTGATGAAATATATTTTAAAAGCACAACTTGTTTCTTTAGAACATAATTGGTATAGGTTATTTCCAAAAGGAAATTTCCTTATCTGTTATTTGGGTGGAAAATTAAAAATTTTTTAAAATACCTTTTAGGTGATTTCATTATGGAATTCTGTAATACGAGTATGTCATTCATCCCCCAAAGCACTGGAATAAGGTATAAGTAAAATAGGAGTGCCATGGCCTTAAACAAAGTAATAAATTGTAATGCAAATCTTGACCTGTGGGTTTATATCTACTAGAGTTTGAAAAGATAAAAACAAACTGATTAATGAGGTAACAAATATATTATTGCCTTTAACTTCCAAAGTCCAGTACGGCTGTTGACTATATTATACCTCTAGGTTGAATTCATTCCAGAGGGAACTGGGCCCAACAGAAAGCATCAGTCATTTAAAGAATAATGATATAGCTTAATTATATTAGAAGCAAAGCAAGACACTGGTGTTCAATTGGCACTAGCAAGCGGAATAAAGTATTTCAAATACTTTGGGTCAGAGATTAGAAGATATATTAAAGATGTTCTTGATACGAGTGAGGTCCTCTTCTTTGAAACCAGATGACACAGAAATAGTTTTATCTAAGAAATTTGTAAGTTACATTGGCTTTTTATTTCTTTGAGGCAGAATCTATAAAATACTAAATTATTACCTTATAGTAAAGCTGCTATTTTAAGAATTTTAAAATAATATTGACTGCTGTCAGATCAGTTTCTAGATTTATTGACTTCAGAAGTAAATATAAACTGAGGTGAAGGAGAGGTCAGATCAATATTTATCTTGTGAATCAATAGATTCTGATATTACCAAAATTGAAGCTCAATAAATGTATGAGGTTGATACAGAGAAAACTTATCAGAAATTTAGTTTTGAAATTTCCTTAGCAAAATTGACTTGCCAGTTTTAAATATGCGATTTTATCATGCCATCAGGGTATACAGAAGAAAGTAATTTTACATAGTAATCCTGAGAACTTAAACTATATAACAGACATTGGCAACATTCCTGTGTAGTCTCCTCTTGTGTTGCTGGAAGAGGGTGTTTGCTATGACCAGTGTGATCTCTTGGCAAAACTCTGTTAGCCTTTTCCCTGCTTCATTTTGTACTCCACAGCCAAATTTGCCTGTTACTCCAGGTATCTCTTGATTTCCTGCTTTTGCATTCCAATCCCCTATAATGAAAAGGACATCTTTTTTGGGTGTTAATTCTAAAAGGTCTTATATGTCTTCATAGAACCATTCAGTTTCAGCTTCTTCAGCATTACTGGTTGGGGCATAGACTTGTATTACTGTGATATTGAATGGGGTGACTTGGAAATGAAGAGAGATCATTTTGTCATTTTTGAGATTGCACTCAAGTACTGCATTAGGTGGCTTAAAATTCAATATTTGGAAAACTAACATCATGGCATCAGGTCCCATCACTTCATGGCAAATAAATGGGGAAACAATGGAAACAGTGACAGACTTTATTTGGGGCGGCTCCAAAATCACTGCAGATGGTGATCGCTGCCATGAAATTAAAAGACACTCCTTGGAAGAAAAGTTATGACCAGCCTAGACAGTATATTAANTTCATGGCAAATAAATGGGGAAACAATGGAAACAGTGACAGACTTTATTTGGGGCGGCTCCAAAATCACTGCAGATGGTGATCGCTGCCATGAAATTAAAAGACACTCCTTGGAAGAAAAGTTATGACCAGCCTAGACAGTATATTAAAAAGCAGAGACATTACTTTGCCAACAAAGGTCCATCCAGTCAAAGCTATGGTTTTTCCAGTAGTCATGTATGGAATGAGAGTTGGACTATAAAGAAAACTGAGCACTGAAGAATTGATGCTTTTGAACTGTGATGTTTGAGAAGATTCTTGAGAGTCCCTTGGACTGCAAGGAGATCCAACTGGTCTACCCTAAAGGAAATCAGTCCTGAGCATTGGAAGGACTGATGCTGAAGCTGAAACTCCAATACTTTGGCCATCTGATGTGAAGAACGGACTCATTGGAGAAGACCCTGATGCTGGGAAAGACTGAAGGCAAGAGAAGTGGATGGCAGAGGATGAGATGGTTGGATGGCATCACCAACTCAATGGCCATGAGTTTGAGTAAACTCTGGTGTTGGTGGTGAACAGGGAGGCCTGGAGTGCTGCAGTTCACGGGGTGGCAAAGAGTCAGATATGACTGAGTAACTGAACTGATAGACTGATACTGAATGTTTCTGTCTCCATGAGACACATGTTTTTTCAATCATATGTTATCAAATTTCTTTCCTCATTTTACCTCTTATTTACCTGCCTCAGAAAGAAAAAAAAATTGGAAAATGTTTGCTGAAGAGGAATTTTGTTCAACTTTTGATGCAACATCATTTGAAATGTGGTTTCTGAGATGAACCATAATTGCTTGGTTTACTTGTATCTTCATCTTTATAGCTCCTGTGTGCTCCAAGGTACCAATATGTCTTAGTCCCTTCAGGCTGCTATAACAAAATATCATAGACTGGGTAGCTCATAAAGAATAGAAACTTATTTTTCATGGTTCTGTAGGCTAGAGGTCTGAGGTCAGGGTGCCAGTAGAGTTGAGTGAGGGCCCTTTCCAGGCTGTAGACTTCTCATTGTGTCCTCACAGGATGGAAGTGGGCAAGCAAGCTCTGTTTTCTATAAGGATATCAATCTCATGACCTAATCACCCCCAAAGCTTTGTAATGACTAATATCATTGCATTGGGCATTAGGATTTCAACATATGAATTTAGGGGAAAAATAAACATTCAGACTGTGGCACTTGCCTACTGTAACATAAAATTTTAATTTTTAAATTTTTATACAACTTTAAAGGTTACTTTCCAGTTAGTTATTACAAAATACTGGCTATGTTCCCTGTGTTATACCCAAGAGTTTTGTTATCTCCCACTTCCCATCCTTATATTGCCCCACCACTAGTAACTACTAGTTTGTTCTTATATCTGTGCATCTGCTTTTTTTTTAATATCCAGTAGTTGTATTTTTCAGGTTCCACATATGACTTATATCATACAGTTCTTTCTTTCTAACTAATTTCACTTAGCCTAATGCCCTCCATCCAAATCTATCCATGCTGCTACAAACAGCAAAATTCAGTTCTTTTATGACTGGGTAGTATCCCACTGTGTGTGTGTGTGTATCTCACACTTTTATTCATTCATCTGTTGATGGACGCTTAGGTGGTTTCCACATCTTGGCAATTGTAAGTAATGCTTCTATGACCACTGGAATGCATGTGTCTTTTCAAATTCATGTTGTTTATTATTTTTTCAAATAAATACTCAGGAGTGGAATTTCTAGGCCTTATAGTACACAGAGCCCTGGTGGCTCACATAGTAAAAATCTGCCTACCTATGCAGGAGACTCAGCTTCAATCTCTGGGTTGGAAAGATCCCCTGGAGAAAGCAATGGAAAACCACTCCATATTCTTGCCTGGAGAATTCCATGGGCAGAAGAGCCTGGCAGGCTATAGTCCATGGAGTCACAAAAGAGTCTGACGTGACTGAGCAACTGAACATGCATGCATGTTAGTTCTATCTTTATTTTTTGAGAAAATTCCATCCTGGTTTTTTCCACAATGACTGCACTGATTTACACTTCTACCAGCAGTGTACAAAGGTTCTCTTTTTTCCAAGTACTTGTCAACATTTGTTATTTGTGTTCCTTTTTTATAATAGTCATTCTGACGGATGCAAGTTGATATCTACTGTGGTTTTCATTTGCATTTCCCTGGTGATTAGTGATGAGCATCTTTTCATGTGCCTGAAAGCATGAGCATCTTTTTATCTTCATTTCCACTTTAGAAAAAATGTCTATTCAATTCTATTTTCAACTGAATTATTTTTTGATATTAAGTTATATAAGCTGTTTATGTATTTTGAATATTAATACCTTGTTTGTGTCATTTGGAATTATTTTCTTTCATTTGCTCTGTTGTATTTTTCATTTGCTTGGTGATTTCCTTTTCTATAAAAAGCTTTTACAGTTTTTCATTATTTTAATATTTTAATTTTATTGGAGTATATTTGATTCACAGTGTTGTTAGCTTCAGGTGTACAGCAAAGTAATTCAGCTATATATGTACACATAGTCAATATTTTATAGGTTATTTTCTCATATAGAGTATCACAGCATATTGAGTATAGTTCCCTGTGCTACACAGCAGGTCCTTGCTGGTTATCTGTCTTACAAATGGTAGTATGTGTGTGTTCATCCGAAGCTCATGATTTATCCCTCCCCTGCCACATTTCCACTTTAACTAGAAATTTGGTGACTTTAAATTTGCTTTTAATATCTCTAAGTCTGTTTATGTTTTGTAAATAAGTTCATTTGTGTCTTTTTTTTTAACATTTAGATTCCACATATAAGTGGTATTTGTCTTCCTGACTTCAGTTAGCATAATAATATCTTGGTCTATCCATATTGCTGCAAATGGGATTATTTCATTTTTATGACTGAATAATATTCCATTGTACGTGTGTGTGTGTATATATATATATATATATATATATATAAAATGTAAATCACCGGGCTTCCCAGGTCGTGCAGTGCTAAAGAATCCACCTGCCAGTGCAGGAGACACAAGAGACATGGGTTTGATCCCTGGGTCATGAAGATCCTCTGGAGGAGGAAATGGCAACCTACTCCAGTATTCTTGCCTGGAAAATTCCATGGACAAAGAAACCTGGTAGGCTACAGTCCATGGAGTCACAAAGAATTGGACATGACTGAGCAACTGAGCACGTGCGCACACGCACACACACACACACACACACAAATATTAATATACTACATTTTCTTCATCCATTCCTCTGTTGATATTTAGATTATGTCTATGTCTTGTCTGTTGTGATGCAATGAACATTGGGATGTGTGTATCTTTTCAGATTATGGTTTTCTCCAGATATATGACCAAGAGTGAGACTACTGAATCATAGGAATAGCTCTGAATTTAGTTTAAGCAAGCTTCATCCTGTTCTCCATAGTGGCTGTACCAATTTACCTTCTTCCCAACAGTGTGTGTGTGTGTTGAGGGGTGTGTGTCCCTTTTCTTCACACACTTTCCAGACTTTGGTGAGGGCCATTCTAACTGGTGTGAGGTGATACCTCATTGTAGTTTTGATTTGTATTTCTGATAATTAGTGATGTTGAGCATCATCTCATGTGCCTCTTGGCCATCTGGATTTCTTCTATGGAGAAATGTCAACTTAACTATTCTGCCCATTTTTTGATTAGGTTGTTTTTTGGATATTGAGTTATGTTAATTGTTTATTCTGGAGATTAATCCCTTCTCAGTCCCTTAATTTTCAGATATGTATTCCCATTCTGTTGGTTTCCTTTTCATTTTGTTTGTGGTTTCCTTTGCTGCACAGAAGCTTTAAATTTAATTATGTCCCATCTGTTTTTTGTTTGTTTGGCTTTCATTTTGATTATTCTAGGAGGTAGATCTAAAAAGATGTTGCTGCAATTTATGTTAACGAGTGTTCTTGTGTTTTCCTCTAAGAGTCTTACAGTGTCCTGGCTTGCATTTAATTCTTTGATCTTTTTTGAGTTTATTCTTATGTAGAATGTTAGAGATTTTTTTTTTAATATGTCACTGTTCAGTTTTCCCAGCACTACTTACTGAAGATACTTTTATCCATTGTATATTGCAACTTTTGTTATAGACTATTAACCAGAAACATGAGTTTATTTGGGGACATTCTGTCCTGTTCCATTGATCTATATTTCTTTTTTTGTGCCAGTACCATACTTTTATTATTACCATAGCTTTGAAGTGTAGTCTGAAGTCAGAGAGGCTGATTCCTCCTGCTCAGTTTTTCTTTCTCAAGACCGTTTTGGCTCTTTGGGGTCTTTTGTGTTTCCATGTAAATTTAAAAAATTTTTGTTCTACTTCTGTGAAAATGCCATTAGTAATTTGCTAGAGACTGCATTGAATCTGTAGATTGCCTTGGATTATGTAGTCATTTTAACAGTATTGATTTTTCTAAATCAAGAACCAGGTATATCCTTCCATCTGTGTCATCTTTTGATTTCTTTCATCAACATCTTATAGTTTTCAAAGTACAGGTGTTTTTTCTCCTTGGGTAGGTTTATTCCTAGTTATTTTATGCTTTTTAATGTGATGGCAAATGAGATTATTTTCTTAATTTCTCTTTATTTCTTGTTGTTAGTGTATAGGTATATAAGTGATTTCTGTGTATTAATTTTGTATTGTGCCACTTTACTGAATTCACTGGTGAAGTCTAGTAGTTTTCCAGTAGCATCTTAAATTTCTATGTATAGCATTGTGTCATCTGTAAACTGACAGTTTTACTTCTTTTCCAATTTGGATTTCTTTCTCTTCTGATTGCCATGGCTAGGATTTCCAAAACTATATTGAACACAAGTGGCAAGCATGAACATCCCTGTCTTGTTCCTAATCTTTGAGGGAATGGTTTCAACTTTTAGCCATTGAGAATAATGTTAGCTGTAGGTTTATCATATATGGCTTTTATTATGTTGAGGTATGATTCCTCTATTTTCATTTTTTGGAAAGCTGTTATCAAAAGGAATGTTGAATTTAGTCAAAAGCCATTTCTGCCTCTGTTGAGATAATCACATGATTTTTATTCTTCACTTTGTTAATGTGGCATATCACACTGATTTGTGGCTTTTGCAGAATCCTTGCATCCCTGGGGTTGATCCCAGGGATGATTATGGTGTATGATCCTTTTAATTTATTGTTGGATTTGGTTTGCTAGTATTTTGTTGAAGATATTTTCGTCTATGTTTACCTGTGATATTGGCCTGCAATTTTAACTTTAATTAGGTCCCATTTGTTTATTTTTCATTTACTTTAGGAGACAGTTCCAAAAAATACTGCTACAATTTATGGTAAAGACTGTTCTGCCTGTTTTCCTCTAGTTTTGTAATATCTTCACTGCTGTTTAATTAGCAAATCCATTATTTCCTCATAATTCCTGATTTCAGATTCTTGAGTCTTCTCAATCCCTCAGGTAAGTTCCAGATATTAAAAAGTTGGTCCAATGTCTATTGAAGGCCACATGTGGGTAGGAAAATATAAATGAAAAATTCACAGAACATATAATCTGTGCCCTTCACACTCTTTGTTCATCAAATATGGAATGGCAGAGCATTCTAGACACTGAAAAATATTTAGAAAGCATTGTGTAGTTAATTAAGGATTGTTAAATTGCAAAACATGTGCACGAGGCCCAGAGATATGAAGTGTGGTCACATCAGGGAAGACTGTTGAGATCCTAAATAAAATAAACAAAGAAAACCCAAGAGAACAGAGAAAAGATGAATTTTTGTCAGAACGTTTTATGAAATGAATATTTTGATTTAGAAAATTATCACAGAAAATACTTGCAGACAAATTTACAAAATCTTACATACAAATTCCAAGCTGGAATATGACCTTCGTTATTACAGATTGTCACATTTTCCCCAGTCAATAGGAAATTTGTCCTTGTCTCAAATTCTGTATCCTAATGACTAAGCTCTTCTCTTCAGTCATACTTATTTCAGCTTTTAGAGAACAGAAAATGTGATTTATGTATTCATTATACCACCTTCAGTGCCAAGGAAAATACTTTGTTCATAGTAGGTCCTTCTTCAACAAATGTTATTGGTCAAATAAAACTTCAATGAAAATGTTCATTTCTGCGGTACATCAGTACTGTCTACAACTAAAATTGGTTGTTAATGTATTCCCTGAAAAGTTTCATACCTAGATGTCTATGAAAAAAGATACTGCTGCATTTCTTAGTTAAACTTGTTTTATTTTTATTCTTTCTTTTGTGTTCCTAAGGCATTTTGGATATGACTCCAATACAACATACATCACAGTTTAAAGAAATATTTATCTGTCCACTTGCTATACTAGATTATGTTTTTCTGAAGAGAATGGACTGTATCTTCTTTTCTTGGCATCTATGGAAGGAAATGTTAGATCTTAAGTATCGGTGACTCAATCTTTGTTGAAATAGAATCCTTAAATATAGAAAATTGTGATAAATGAGTTATTATAATGAAACACATTCTACCAAATGAGGAGGAAAAACTTTTAGGACTGCTTCTTTTTGCTGTGAAGACACCTCCTTAATTTGTGAAAAGTAGGAGGGAGATAGAAGACTGTAAATCCTTTGGTTTTTAACATGTCCTCTAATTTTGGCAGATTTTATCAGGTCTTTTGCACATAGCTGATTTACTTTCAAGTACGAAAACAAATTCTCATAGATTTACAGGCCAGGTGAAAAAACTTTATATTTTAGTGTGAATGCTAGTAAATTTGAAGTACATGCTTATCTGAATAATCCAAGCATAAACTAACAAGAATTACTTAAAAAAAAAAAAAAAGAATGCAGCAAAGAAGAGACTGGTAAGTGTTAGCAGGTAGAGAGACGGGACCAAGAAGAAGACAACCATTTCAAGGTATAGAAGTTCATTGTTAACTTGACAGACAGTTCTAACGGACAACATTGAAATGCTTCTTTGAAACTTAGGAGCTATGCTTCACTCAGATGTGAGGATTGTGTGTTTTTCAAAGTGTGGTCTGTGAGTAGGGTGACCATGTTATCATCCAAACCTAACACTCTCAAGAGTCAAAGGGGGCATTCTTAATATGCTTACCCTTAACATTAAGAACCAGCCTCCCTGGTGGCTCAGATGGTAAAGAATCTGCCTGCAATGCAAGAGACCTGGGTTCCATCCCCAGGTTGGCAAGATTTCCTGGAGGAGGGCATGGCAACCCACTCCAATATTCTTGCTTGGAGAATCCCCATGGGCAAAGGAGTCTGTCCTGGTGGGCTACAGTCTATGGGGTCGCAAAAAGTCAGACACGACTTAATAACTAAGCACAGCACAGCATTAAGAAGAATGCTGGGGTAACCCAGTTCAGTTGGGGTAGATCATCACCTTGAGTAGACCACTTGTGTCCACTCCAGGACTATTGCCTGGAAAATCCCAGAGACAGAGGAGCCTGGTAGACTACAGTCCATGAGGTTGCAAAGAGTCGGACACAACTGAATGACTTCAAGGGTATTTTAAAACATGAATTCCGAGCTTGAGTCTAATCTCACCGCATAAGACAGAATCCCTAAATCTGGACTGGGATTCCACTTTCTAGTAAGTACTCTAGATGGTACAAATGTACATTTTTATATTGCAGAAGTTGGAGTTGAAATGATTAGCCAAAAAAGGTGAAATTCTACAATCTACCCCTTCATGCTGAGTTCACACTTGCCAGAGACAGTTTTACTCCTAACAACACCTAATATGTCAGACTCATGGTTCAGTAAGATTTGAAAGACTTATGGTATAAAATTTTATAATGGGGACACGTATTGACCTACAGATCCCCTATTTTATAATTATGGTACATAAAATCAGGCTAAGATGAATTCTAGCCTTCATACAAATTTAAATGCTTTTCCTATATACCACCAAGGCCTCCTGGTAACACCCCTTCTCCCACAAAGAATATTACTCCCAATCCCTAGGATCCCCAAAACAGTAACTATACAATAGAAAAAGACAGTTTCTGCCCTTAAAAAAATAAGGAAAAAAAACAGAATCTTGAAAGCAAGTATTTTAAAATCACAACTCTTAACTGAAAATACTTCAAGATCACATTAACTTAACATACATTCCAATAGATTCAACTAAAATATCTTTCTCAGAAAATATATATTCTCAGAAAAAGTTTTTCAAAGTCTGTCACTATGGCACATATCACTCACTACAGTGATTTCTATCCTGTAAAAGGCAGAGCACATCAACCAGAACCCAAGAAGAAATAAATTTATATTCAACTTTTCCAAAGCATGACTCTTATTGTGCTTTTTTCTAAAGAATGCTTATCTGCCAAGAAATAAACAAGGGCAGGAACAACCAACTATAACAAGAGGAAGGTTGTTATTTTAGCATCACTTGTGATATATGCAGATTTCTATATTCAAAATGAAAACATTAAAATTACAGCTAAATGTTTAAGTATTATTTGACCTAAAATAAAGAAAATAAATTCACCAGTTGTAGCTTCTCAAAGCTGAAAAGACTGTCTCATCTAGAACAAAAAATGAACCATTTGTTTGATATCATTTTTGATGAATTATTAATTTTATCACAGCTAAGATGACAGCTAATATTAGAACATTGAATTATTAATTTTCAAATGTGCAATAAAAAAGCAGAATAAACATAAACTGAGAAGTGTTTTACGTATGGGTTATATTGCTTACATATTCTATTTAAGAAAAATACCAAAGGAAACAGAAGGAATTAAAAATCTTGTCAACACTTCTGATGAATTCGTTTACTCAGTACTTTCTATGCCACTTTAAAATATAAAGCACAAATAACATTGCATACTGTCTGATAATAAATGTTATTATTGAACACTAAAGATATACATTATCCATATTGCAAATCATCTTTGTGTAGTTCCAAGCAGGATAGTTAAATTACAAAGTGCTAAAAGAGTGAGAAACATCTGTGGTCTTAAAAAATTCACCTCTAATCTTTCCAGGATTATTTTATGGAGAGATGAAAATTGTTTCTTCAGAACAGCTTTCAGTTGGATTTTTAGCCATTATGTTTTGTCATGATAATTATTCCTGTTATTTCATAGAATAAAACTTAACAGAGCCTCCGGTCTTCCTCAACTGTTTAAAGTGGTGAAGTTTCAGTCCAAAAGTAAGGATAGTATCTCAACAGCTCTGTCCCAATAGGGACCAGTGCTATATCCTGTCAAATACCTTCCCATGAACCTCCCCTGAGCCTTCAAAGCCTTAACACTCGACTTCTGAATAGGAAAGCGTTTTCTTGGTATTGGTGTCGTAAGCACTCCAGCAGTGTATAACAGAATCACTGCTCAGAGCAAAGGGAAAATTATGGAAGATACAGAGGGGAATGTAGACTGATGGATATTTTTAGGACATGATTCCCTCTCAGAAGGAAGAAACCAGTTGCTCATCCCAGAGTTCACAGGATTTAATCTGGATAAGGGGTAATTTTTTATATATCCATTTAAATATTTGTTTTAAATCTGGCCATTTGATATTCAGGCACATGGAGCAGGGAGTGCAAAAAGGAAGATAGTTTCACAGTAGGTAGACTTTTTTTTTTTCTTTTCAGTGATGTAGGACCCCAGGTAATAAATAATGACTTACAGCTTTTCTAATTCAGATAAAAATGATTTTAGCCAGATATGCTTTTGTGATAATATTCAAATCAATCATTTTAATCACTCTTTTTATACTTCACTATTGCTATACATCCGCTAATGAAGGTTCTATGTAACCTGTTAGATTATTTTATCATTTATTCTATCTTGTAATTAAAACATATGCTTTATATAATACATATCAAGTGACAAGCTAATCATCCAGTTCATATATTAAAGGAGAATTAGCTTTTGCTTTCTAAGCCTTCTTACTCTCATCAACTCTGTAAAATATTATATACGCATCTTTTTTTTTTTTTAAGGTTAAATAACTTGCCCAATATGGCATAACTGTCTGTGTGGATTTAAATATTTTTTCAGGTAATATATCTCCCCTTTGAAAATTCACAATATATGTTAAATTATTAAATTGTCTGAAAACTCAATTTTGTGTAAGTTAACCTAGCACGCGCTACGTTGTCTTTACATAATTCATGAAGTCCTTTGTAAAAACCCCTGAGCTCTGTACTATTACTACATTTACTCTAAAGGGAAATGAGACTTAAGAAGTGAAGTAAATTTCTGGTCACTAACAGAACTGGGCTTTGAACTCAGAATGGTGACTCTCAGCTGTGATTGGGTATTATGGTCATGTGATAGACTATACTGATATAAGCATGTGAAACACAACATTCTAAACTGAAAATATTGAAATTATAGTCAAGAGACTAGAGTACTGTGGCTCCTGGATTCATCAGGAAGAAGAAATTTCAGGTGCATCCTTAAACAGAAAGGAGAATTGAATCAACTCCCTTCTAGAATATGGTGGGTGCTCCCTTCTCCCTGAAAATACTCATCTTTGAGTCTCAGATCATTTGATTGTCTCACCCAATATCCCCTCCATGTTACAGGTTTGTTTGTTTTTTTTTAACAGATGACATAGGTTTCTCTCTCTCTTTGCTTAAAGGCCTACTTTTACCCAATAACACTCCTGACATAATTTCTGAGGATTTCCGTATCCACATAGTCATAGATGATCTTACTCATACCCTGGCCTCTTTATTCCTTGACCATCTCTCTACCACTGACTTTGGCCTCTGGTTTATTTCAGTTACCCACTCCTAATGTCCTATGTTATATCTTGCTCTTACCTATAACTCAGCTGTTTCTATAATCAGTTCAAACCCTCTCATTCTTGCAGAACCGTGGCATAGTCTTAGAGCTAGTTTCTCAGCTCTAACAGTTCTTCAGATACAACCATCACACCATGTTTTCATTTTTCCTAACTCCCCTAAATCCTAACATATTATCATATGCAACTTAATTCTCTAACCATTATCATAAAAATTCCCTAACATATACCCTCATTTTGTTTGCTCTTTTCTCTTCCTAGCACTTACTTGACAATTCCTCGATCTTAATTTAAACTCAGGTGAGCCCTTAATATTGTCAGGCAGTCACACTCCTTTCCTCTAGTGCTTTCATTCTCTCAAATTCCTAAATGACTATTTATGACCTTTGCCTCTTTGCTCCATTTCCAACAACTCATCCCCCATCATCACTAACATGGATAACAGCCTTGCTTCCCTATTTTAGTGTGAAATCTGAGCAATCAGAAAAGTACTTCCTGGGACTCCCACTGCCATATTTATTCACCCACTACCTACTCAGTCTTTCCTCTTCTTTCTATGCTCTTGGCTAAAGCCAAACCATTAGATCTCATACCTTCTTGTATAATGAAGGATCTCACACCAAAAATTCTCTATTTTATATACTTATTATATTATATAAATATTCCACTTGGTCTAATGTGTCATTTAAGGCCAGTGTTCCCTTATTTATTTTTCTGACTGGATGATTTGTTTATTGATGTAATTGGTGTATTAAAATCCCTTACTATTATTGTGATACCATCAATTTCTCCCTGTATATCTGAGACATGTATATCTGAGATAAGAAGGATACAATAAAATGATCAAGGAATCAATTCAACAAGATATAAAAGAAATGTAACTATATAACATTATAATATTATTATAACATTATTATATATATAACAATATAACGTACCAAAAATAGAAATCTCTGAATACATAAAACAAATACTAATGGAAGTATAGGAAGAAATTGACAGCATCTCTCCCCTTTTTAATTATGAACTTTTTTCTCCATTCTGGATCAGTTCTAACAAAATACAAAGATGCATTAAATTGCCCCACATTTTATCTAAAAAATAAATGCTTCTTTTTATTTTGCCCTCCAGCAACTAGTCCATTTCTCTATTTTCCTTTACAGTAAAATTCACCAAAGAGATGTCTATATTCACTTTCTCCAGTGTTTTTCTCTTTTTCTTTGAACCCACTGCAATCATGCTTTTACAACCACCTTTCTAACAGAATTGAACAGTGCCCAATATGCTACTGGAGATCAGTGGAGAAATAACTCCAGAAAGAATGAAGGGATGGAGCAAAAGC
>SJYV01049635.1:0-19046 GCA_006410875.1 Neotragus pygmaeus
GGGCTGCCGTCTATGGGGTCGCACAGAGTTGGACACGACTGAAGCAACTTAGCAGCAGCAGCAGCAGCTTATGTGCAAGATGGAATGGACAGTGGTCAGCGGGTGGGAGAGGGAGCTGGAAGGGGAGGTACGTTATCCAGCAAGTTTACACCACGGGCCACTGGAGAGTCACATCTGGGGACACTGAAGAACAGTGCCGGTCGTCCGCCTCAGAGCTCCCCTCTGATCGGGGGACCTGCACCCTCCGCCGGGTCAGCAGACTTATCCCCTGCAGGGCCGCATAGGAGGGCCACATGGAGCCTCTATCACATATTTTTCTTTGGTTGTTTTGTTTTATATATTGTTGTTCAGTCGCTCAGTTGTGTCTGAGTCTTTACAACCCCATGGACTGCAGCACGCCAGGCTGCCCTGCCCTTCACCATCGCCTGGAGTTTCCTCAAACTCACGTCCACTGAGTCAGTGATGCCATCCAACTATCTTATCTTCTGTTGTCCCCTTCTCTCCTGCCATCAGTCTTTCCCAGCATCAGGGTCTTTTCCAGTGAGTCAAGTCTTCACATCAGGTGACCAAAGTATCGAAGCTTCAGCATCGGTCGTTCCAGTGAATATTCATGGTTGATTTCCTTTAGAATTGACTAGTTTGATCTCTGTGCAGTTCAAGGGACTCTCAAGAGTCTTCTCCAAAACCACAGTTAAAAAACATCAGTTCTTCTGCGCTCAGCCTTCTTCATGGTCCAGCTCTTATATCCACAATGACTACTAGAAAAACCATACCTTTGCCTATACAGACCTTTGTCAGCAAACTGCTGTCTCTGCTTTCTAGTAGGCTATCTAGGTTGGTCATAGCTTTTCTTCCAAGGAGCAAGTGTCTTTTAATTACATGGCTGCAGTCACCATCTGCAGTGATTTTGGAGCCTAAAAAAATAAAGTCTCTCACTGTTTTCATTTTTCCCCATCTGTTTGCCATGAAGTGATGGGACCAGATGCCATGGTCTTAGTCTTTTGAATGTTGAGTTTTAAGACAGCCTTTTCACTCTCCTTTTTCACCTTCATCAAGAGCCTCTTTAGTTCCTCTTTCCTTTCAGCCATTAGGGTGGTGTCATCTGCATATCTGAGGTTATTGATATTTCTCTTGGCACTCTTGATTCCAGCCTGTGCTTCATCCAGCCCAGCATTTCGCATGATATACTCTGCATATAAGTTCAATAAACAGGGTGACAATATACTGCCTTGATGTACTCCTTTCCCAGTTTAGAGCCAGTCTGTTGTTCCATGTCCAGTTCTAACTGTTGCTTCTTGACCTGCATACAGATTTATCAGGAGGCAGGTAAGGTGGTCTGGTATTCCCATCTCTTTCAGAATTTTCCCACAGTTTGCACACAGTCAAAGGCTTTAGCGTAGTCAGTGAAGCAGAAGTAGAGTTTTTCTGGAATTCTTTTGCTTTTCCTAGATCCAGTGGATCTTGACAATTTGATCTCTGGCTCCTCTGCCTTTTCTAAATCCAGCTTGTACATCTGGAAGTTGTCAGTCACATACTTTTAAAGCCTAGCTTGAAGGATTTTGAACTTTACCTTGCTAGCATGTGAAACGAACGCAATTGTCCAGTAGTTTGAACATTCTGTGGCATTTCCCTTATTTGGGATTGGAATGAAAACAGACCTTTTCCAGTCCTATGGCCACCGCTGAGTTTTCTAGATTTGCTGGCATATTGAGTGCAGCCCTTTAACAGCATCATCTTTTACGATTTGAAAAAACTCCACTGAAATTCCATCACTTCCACTAGCCTTGTTTGTAGTAATGCCTTCTAAGGCCCACTTGACTTCATACTCCATGATGTCTGGCTCTAGGTGAGTGATCACACCCCATGGTTATCTGGGTCATTGATACCTTTTTTGTACAGTTCTGTGTATTCTTGCCATCTCTTATATCTTCTGCTTCTGTTAGGTCCTTGCTGTTTCTGTCATTTATTGTGTCCATCTTTGCATGAGATGTTCCTTGTTATCTGATTTTCTTGAAGAGATCTCTAGTCTTTCCCATTCTGTTGTTTTCTCTTTCTCTTTGCATTATTCATTTAAAAAGGCTTTCTTCTCTCTCCTTGCTATTCTCTGAAACTCTGCAGTCAGTTAGATGTCCTCCTTTTTTTGCCTTGCCTTTTGCTTCTCCTTTTTTCAGCTATTTGTAAGCCCTCCACAGACAACCATTTTGCCGCCTTGCATTTCTTTTTCTTTGGGATGGTTTTGGTCACCACCTCCGGTACAGTGTTATGAACCTCCATCCGTAGTTCTTGAGGCACTCTGTGTATCAGATCTAATCCCTTGAATCTGTTTGTCACTTCCACTGTATAATCGTAAGGGATTTGATTAAGGCCATACCTGAATGGCCTAGTGGTTTCCCCTATTTTCTTCATGTAAGTCTGAATTTGGCAGGAAGGGGCTCATGGTCTGAGCCACACTTAGCTTCAGGTGTTGTTTTTGTTGACTGTGTAGAGCTTCTCCATCTTGGACTGCAAAGAGTATAATCAGTCTGATTTTTGTACTGATCATCTGGTGATGTCCATGTGTAGAGTGGTCTGTTTGTATTGTTGGAAGAGGATGTTTGGTATGACCAGTGCATTCTCTTGGCAGAACTCTGTTAGCCTTTGCCCTGCTTCATTTTGTACTCCAAGGCTAAATTTGCCTGTTCCTCCAGGTATCTCTTTTTTTTTTCCCTCCAGGTATCTCCTGACTTCAAATTTTTGCATTCCAGTCCTCTATGGTGAAAAGGGCATCTCTTTTGAGGGGATTGTTAATTATAGAAGGTCTTGTTGGTTTTAACCCTTTTAAAATGTAAAAATCACTTTGAACTCACAGACTACATGAATACAAGACATGGACTGTAGTTTGCCGACCCCTAATCTGTACAGTAATAACATGAACCACCGACTGGGCTGCTTCCAGCTAGCATTAATCCTCAGTTGGCGCTTGGGGCCCGTCTCTGTGAGGCAGAGAGGCCTCCAGCAGCAGTGGAACACTCTCAGGTGAAGAGATGCCAGTGCTGGCAGCTGGAAATTGAGCCAGCATGTCCAGATATCAGAGAGCAGCAGGCCCTGGAGAGGTGTGTGGGCTGGGAGGTGGAGAGATTCAGAGTGACTTGTACCTGATGAGGAAACGAGTGATTTCAGGAGGAGAAGCAGGAAGTCTAGCTAGGCTAGTGCATTCATTTCTCCACATAAGAGTTGATAGCTGTTGCTCAGTCTAAGGGGAGGCCCTGGAGATGGTGAGATGTGGCCAAGTCTGGATGTATTTTGAAGGTGGAGTCTTTGGGATTTTTCTGAGCACCAGGTGTGGAGTGTGAGAGAGCGCAAGCTCAGAGTGCTTGGCCTGAGCAGCTGGATGGGTGGAGCTGAGAAAGGAAGTTCAGGGAGGGGTTTGCAGACTCGGTTCCTTCCCTGTGCCCCTGTAAGGTCAGAGTAAGCCACGACATAATCTGGCCCTAGAAACGAATTTGCAGAAGCAGTGTGGGGTGGTGGTAGAAACCTCCAGTTTCTGTCTTTGGTCTTTTTATTCTGACCTTGATAAACTGAGTGCTTTTGCTTGTAAAATTGCCTGACACTTTTCTTCCAAGCATTCCTTTTGGTCTCACAGTTGGTAGCCATGGACGGTGATGATTACCTTGCACTTTGTATTTCTGTAGAATCTTTTTCTTGTGCTTATATTAAAAGGAATTTATGGTCATTTTTGAAAAAAAAACAAAACTGTAATACCAGGAAGTATAGCATGATGTTAAGAGAGTGGACTCGGCCCAGACTGCCTGTGTTCACATACTGGTTCTGTCCCTTTCTTTGGGGGGAGATATAGCTTCTGCATGCCTCGTTGGGCTGTGGTGAGGGTTAAATGAGCAAAAAGATGGAAGGCACTTGGCACATCACAGGTTCTCAGCGAGAATTAGAATCTGTTGTCATTGTTACAGAGACAGAAACAGACAGGTTCACGGTCAGTGGTAAGGACCATTTGGGGAGGAGTATGGGGCACTTTGGTAGCTCCTAGAAGGAGAGGCCAGAGAAGGCAATGGCACCCCACTCCAGTGCTCTTGCCTGGAAAATCCCATGGACGGAGGAGCCTGGTGGGCTGCAGTCCATGGGGTAGCTAAGAGTCAGACACAACTGAGCGGCTTCACTTAAACTTTTTACTTTCATGCATTGGAGAAGGAAATGGCAACCCACTCCAGTGTTCTTGCCTGGAGAATCCCAGGGACGGCAGAGCCTGGTGGGCTGCTGTCTATGGAGTTGCACAGAGTTGGACACGACTGAAGCAACTTAGCAGCAGCAGCAGCAGGAGTTGAGGCGTTATTAACCNCGCCTTGCATTTCTTTTTCTTTGGGATGGTTTTGGTCACCACCTCCGGTACAGTGTTATGAACCTCCATCCGTAGTTCTTGAGGCACTCTGTGTATCAGATCTAATCCCTTGAATCTGTTTGTCACTTCCACTGTATAATCGTAAGGGATTTGATTAAGGCCATACCTGAATGGCCTAGTGGTTTCCCCTATTTTCTTCATGTAAGTCTGAATTTGGCAGGAAGGGGCTCATGGTCTGAGCCACACTTAGCTTCAGGTGTTGTTTTTGTTGACTGTGTAGAGCTTCTCCATCTTGGACTGCAAAGAGTATAATCAGTCTGATTTTTGTACTGATCATCTGGTGATGTCCATGTGTAGAGTGGTCTGTTTGTATTGTTGGAAGAGGATGTTTGGTATGACCAGTGCATTCTCTTGGCAGAACTCTGTTAGCCTTTGCCCTGCTTCATTTTGTACTCCAAGGCTAAATTTGCCTGTTCCTCCAGGTATCTCTTTTTTTTTTCCCTCCAGGTATCTCCTGACTTCAAATTTTTGCATTCCAGTCCTCTATGGTGAAAAGGGCATCTCTTTTGAGGGGATTGTTAATTATAGAAGGTCTTGTTGGTTTTAACCCTTTTAAAATGTAAAAATCACTTTGAACTCACAGACTACATGAATACAAGACATGGACTGTAGTTTGCCGACCCCTAATCTGTACAGTAATAACATGAACCACCGACTGGGCTGCTTCCAGCTAGCATTAATCCTCAGTTGGCGCTTGGGGCCCGTCTCTGTGAGGCAGAGAGGCCTCCAGCAGCAGTGGAACACTCTCAGGTGAAGAGATGCCAGTGCTGGCAGCTGGAAATTGAGCCAGCATGTCCAGATATCAGAGAGCAGCAGGCCCTGGAGAGGTGTGTGGGCTGGGAGGTGGAGAGATTCAGAGTGACTTGTACCTGATGAGGAAACGAGTGATTTCAGGAGGAGAAGCAGGAAGTCTAGCTAGGCTAGTGCATTCATTTCTCCACATAAGAGTTGATAGCTGTTGCTCAGTCTAAGGGGAGGCCCTGGAGATGGTGAGATGTGGCCAAGTCTGGATGTATTTTGAAGGTGGAGTCTTTGGGATTTTTCTGAGCACCAGGTGTGGAGTGTGAGAGAGCGCAAGCTCAGAGTGCTTGGCCTGAGCAGCTGGATGGGTGGAGCTGAGAAAGGAAGTTCAGGGAGGGGTTTGCAGACTCGGTTCCTTCCCCGTGCCCCTGTAAGGTCAGAGTAAGCCACGACATAATCTGGCCCTAGAAACGAATTTGCAGAAGCAGTGTGGGGTGGTGGTAGAAACCTCCAGTTTCTGTCTTTGGTCTTTTTATTCTGACCTTGATAAACTGAGTGCTTTTGCTTGTAAAATTGCCTGACACTTTTCTTCCAAGCATTCCTTTTGGTCTCACAGTTGGTAGCCATGGACGGTGATGATTACCTTGCACTTTGTATTTCTGTAGAATCTTTTTCTTGTGCTTATATTAAAAGGAATTTATGGTCATTTTTGAAAAAAAAACAAAACTGTAATACCAGGAAGTATAGCATGATGTTAAGAGAGTGGACTCGGCCCAGACTGCCTGTGTTCACATACTGGTTCTGTCCCTTTCTTTGGGGGGAGATATAGCTTCTGCATGCCTCGTTGGGCTGTGGTGAGGGTTAAATGAGCAAAAAGATGGAAGGCACTTGGCACATCACAGGTTCTCAGCGAGAATTAGAATCTGTTGTCATTGTTACAGAGACAGAAACAGACAGGTTCACGGTCAGTGGTAAGGACCATTTGGGGAGGAGTATGGGGCACTTTGGTAGCTCCTAGAAGGAGAGGCCAGAGAAGGCAATGGCACCCCACTCCAGTGCTCTTGCCTGGAAAATCCCATGGACGGAGGAGCCTGGTGGGCTGCAGTCCATGGGGTAGCTAAGAGTCAGACACAACTGAGCGGCTTCACTTAAACTTTTTACTTTCATGCATTGGAGAAGGAAATGGCAACCCACTCCAGTGTTCTTGCCTGGAGAATCCCAGGGACGGCAGAGCCTGGTGGGCTGCTGTCTATGGAGTTGCACAGAGTTGGACACGACTGAAGCAACTTAGCAGCAGCAGCAGCAGGAGTTGAGGCGTTATTAACCTGGACTTTGTGGGGAAAGGAAGGACTTCCTGTGGAAGGAACTGAGGCTGAGGCTTGAAACTGAGTTATCTTGAAGAAGAAGGGGCAAGAGTGGTCAGGCAGATGCAGAGCCTCAGAAGCAGAAGGGGAGTTGTATGTGGCTCCAGGGCAAGGTTGGAGAATGACCATGAGCCATTTTAAGCATCTAAGGTCTGTGACTGTTTCCGAATAGATTTCATCCTAAGAAAGTGGATGCTCTGGGGTGTGCTGCCCTTCTTTTTTTTCCTGCTACAATGTTTTGTTGTTGTTTTTGTTTAGTCGTTAAGTCACGTCCAAGTCTTTGGGACCCCATGGACTGCAGCATGCCAGGCTTTCCGGTTCTTTACTATCTCGCGGATGTTGCCCAAGTTCATGTTCATTGAGTCAGTGCATCCTATCTAACCATCTCATCCTCTGTCGTCCTTTTTGCCTCTTGTCTTCAGTCTTTCCCAGCATCAGGATCTCTTCCAGTGAGTCGGCTCTTTGGATCAGGTGGCCAAAGTATTGAAGCTTCAGCATCAGTCCTTCCAGTGAATATTCAGGGTATTGATTTCCTTTAGGATTGACTGGTTTGATCTCCTTGCTGGAATGTCTAAACTCCTGGAATTCACAGATGTTTTAAATATTTCAAATCTTGAGAAACAGGCTGCCTTCAGTTTAGTGAGTGTGTTTTGAGCAGCTACTGTGTGGAAAGTGAATGTAGATAAAGAAAGCGTATGGCCTGCCTTCATCTTCTAGTAGAGCTAAAGCTCCAGCAGCCTTAGCTCTGGGCCCTGGACTCCTCTGTACACCCAGGGGTCAGCCCAGCCCTTGTGCAGAGTTTTCCCCAACAGAACCTTAGCTGAGTCCAGAGACAGCCCTTGATACCTGCTTCCAAACAGGTGAACCTTAGCTTTTGGAAGCAGCAAGAGAGAAGCAACTCTTCACATAAAAGGAATTTTCAATAGATTAATGGCTGATTTCCTCTCAGAAACCATCAGTTTAGTTCAGTCACTCAGTCTTGTTCGACTCTTTACAACCCCATGGACTGAAGCATGTCAGGCTTCCCTGTCCATCAGCAGCTCCTGAAGCTTGTTCAGACTCATGTCCATTGAGTTGGTGATGCCATCCAACCATCTCATCCTCTGTCGTCCCTTTCTCCTCCTGCCTTTGGTCTTTCCTAGCATCAGGGTCTTTTCCAAGGAGTCAGTTCTTCGCAGCCAATGGCCAAAGTATTGGAATTTCAGCTTCAGCATCAGTCCTTCCAGTGAACATTCAGGACTAATTTCCTTGCAGTCCATGGGACTGTCAAGAGTCTTCTCCAGCAACACAGTTCAAAAGCATCAGTTCTTCGGTGCTCAGCCTTCTTTACAGTCCAACTCTCACATCCATACATGACAATCGGAAAATCCATAGCTTTGGCTAGCCAGATCTTTGTTGGCGAAGTAATGTCTCTGCTTTGTAATATGCTGTTTAGGTTGGTCATAGCTTTTCTTCCAAGGAGCAAGCATCTTTTAATTTCATGGCTGCAGTCACCATCTGCACTGATTTTGGAGCTCCCCAAAATAAAATCTCTTACTGTTTCCATTTTCTCCCCATCTATTTGCCATGACGTAATGGGACTGGATGCCAAAATGTTGAGTTTTAAGGCAGCTTTTTCACCATGGAGGGATTTAAAGTCCTGAAAGGAAAAAACTCAACCAAGAGTTATATCTTCTGCAAAACTGTACTTCAGTAATGAAGGAGAAATTAAGCCATTTTCAGATAGACAAAAGCTAAGCAAATTTGTTACCACTGGACCTGCCATACAGGTTGAAACCATAAGAGAAAATAAACACTAACAAAGATGATTAGTATTGCTGTGCTTTTGGTTTGGTTTGTAATTTCTTTCTTTGTCTTGTGTGATTTAAAGGTCATGTGTATTAAATGTAACGTAAAAGCTATGTTAATGAGAATAAATGTATAAAGTGTAATCTGTGACAGCAACGATATCAAAGGAGAAAGATCAGGATGTACTGTCAGAGTGTATACTGTGGATGCAAAGCTCTCAGTCTGCTTATTTTCAGTTGTCTTATTTTCATGATTGCTGGTCCTTTCTTCTGCCTGCCCAGATTTGCTTTTGAACTTCTCTGTGATATTCTTCAGCCGAGATTATTACACGGTTTTGTTGTTCCCAGTCTTTGTTGTTGTCTGTGGGCTTCTCCCTGCTGGGCTCTCTTGTTACAGAGCACAGTCTCTGGGGCGCATGGCTTCAGTGGTTACGGCACTTGTGCTCAGCAGTTAGAGCTCGCAGACTCCAGAGCGTGCGCTCAGGAGTTTCCTGCAGCATGTGGAATCTTCCTGGACCAAGGATTGAGCACGGGTCCCATGCATTAGCAGTGGATTCTTAATAATCACTGAACCACCAGGGAAGTCCTATAAGATGTTAATAATAGAATTTCCAAAGTAACTACGGGTTTCCCTTGTAGTTCAGCTGGTAAAGAATCCACCTGCAGTGTGGGAGACTTGGGTTTGATCCCTGGGTTGGGAAGATCCCCTGGAGAAGGGTGAGGCTACCTGCTCCAGTATTCTGGCCTGGAGAATTCCATGGACTGTATAGTCCATGGGTTCCCAAAGAGTCGGACACAACTGAGTGACTTTCACTTTCAAGGTAACCACTAAGAAAATAACTTCTAAGATATATAGAACAGGAAAGTAGAAGTCAATCGAAGTGGCACACTACAAAAAATCAACCCCTCCCTGTTATTTTTTTATTTTTTTTTAAAGCAGTGGAGGAATTGACGAGCAAAAATCATTTGACAAACAGAAGACAAATGGCTGCACAGCATAAGTCAATCCTTCTCTGTCGGTATTCACATTAAGTATAAGTGGATCAAACTCTCCTACTAAAAGACAGTTTGATTTAAAAAAAAATCTAGACTTCCCTGTCTAGCTCTGTGTTTCTGTGCACACCTCTTCATGTCTACACACAGGCTGAAAGCACCTTTTTGGTTTTTTTTAATGTATTCCTTACTCTGTCTTAGTGTTATGCATGTTATGTTGATAAAGCAAAGCATGTTTGTTTAAACTTGCATTAATTTTTAAATCAACACTAATTCTGAACAGAGCTAACCTCTCAAGCTTCAACTTAATTTATATTGATTTTTTTTGACTTCCTGATGTACAGCAACCTATATCTTTCTTATTATAGGCCAAAAACATAAAGTGTATTCAATGTAATACTATAATTTACAATTTAATTATAATCAATTTTTGATTTCCCAAATTAATTACCATTTATATAAAATTATATTTTAGACAATTTAAAAATATTTAGAAATAGTTTTATTTTCTGATACAGGCACTGTTATACTCCCTTCAGGAAGGAAGCCTGACAATCTGACATTTAAAAGATATATGACTAAACAGAAACCCTATGAAGTTAATGGGTTTAAATTTAAACCATTTTCAAGGATTATTTTTTTGGAAAGTTTTTTTTTTTCTTAAGGGTCTGATTCAGTTCAGTTCAGTTGCTCAGTCATGTCCGACTCTTTGCGACCCCATGAATTGCAGCACAGCAGGCCTCCCTGTCCATCACCGTCTCCCGGAGTTCACTCAGACTCACGTCCATCAAGTCCGTGATGCCACCCAGCCATCTCATCCTCTGTCGTCCCCTTCTCCTGCCCCCAATCCCTTCCAGCATCAGAATCTTTTCCAATGAGTCAACTCTTTGCATGAGGTGGCCAAAGTACTGGAGTTTCAGCTTTAGCATCATTCCTTCCAAAGAAATCCCAGGGCTGATCTCCTTCAGAATGGACTGGTTGGATCTCCTTGCAGTCCAAGGGACTCTCAAGAGTCTTCTCCAACACCACAGTTCAAAAGCATCAATTCTTCGGCGCTCAACCTTCACAGTCCAACTCTCACATCCATACATAACCATAACTTTTCTTCCAAGGACTAAGCGTCTTTTAATTTCATGGCTGCAGTCACCATCTGCAGNAGGCAGGAGGCTTAAGTCCAAATCCTGAGAACACCAGAGAACTCCTGAATCCAGTGAACATTAATCGATAGGAGCTCATCAAATGCCTCCATACCTACACTAAAACCAAGCACCACCCAAGGGCCAACAAGTTCCAGAGCAAGACATACCACACAAATTCTCCAGCAACACAGGAACACAGTGCTGAGCTTCAATACACAGAGCTTCAATATACAAACCCATTGACATCTCATAACTTATTACTGGATACTTCATTGCACTCCAGAGAGAAGAAATCCAGCTCCACTCACCAGAACACCAACACAAACTTCCCTAACCAGGAAACCTTGACAAGCCACCTGTACAACCTCACCCAGAGCGAGGAACCTCCACAATAAAGAGGAACCACCAACTGCCAGAATACAGAAAGGCCACCCCAAACACAGCAAAATAAACAAGATGAAAAGGCAGAGAAATACCCAGCAGCTAAAGGAACAGGATAAATGCTCACCAAACCAAACAAAAGAGGAAGATATAGGGACTCTACCTGATAAAGAATTCAAAATAATGACAGTGAAAATGATCCAAAATCTTGAAAACAAATTGGAGTTACAGATAAATAGCCTGGAGACAAGGATCGAGAAGATGCAAGAAAGGTTTAACAAGGACCTAGANAAAAAAAAAAAAAAGAATCTGCCTGCCAATGCAGGGGTCACAGTCCGGGAAGATCGCATATGCCGTGGGAAAATCCCACATGCTGGGGAGCAGCTAGGCCCATGAGCCAACTGCTGAGCCTGTGAGCTGCAACTGCCGAGACCCACAGACCTAGAGCTTGTGCTCTGCAACAGCGCTGAGAAGCCTGCAAATTGCAAAGACGAGTAGCACCAGCTCGCTGCAACTAGAGAAAGCCTGTGTGTAGTAGCAAAGACCCAGTGCAATAACACAAAAAGGCAGCACAATTTGTATATTTAAGACAAGTGTCTGAGTGCTCTCTGCTCTTGCCTGCGCTGGGGCTCTGTTGCGGCACCTGGGCTCTGGGTTGCAGCACACAAGCTTCTCTTGTTGCAGGGCACGGGCTCGAGAGTGTGTGGGCATGGTGGTTGTGGCCTGCAGGCCAGCTGTGGGGCCTGGGGAGACACTGTAGGTATCCGCTACACTTTGGACATTAGAACACAAAGAAGTTGCAAGGAAAAGGATGGAAAATGATATTCCATGCTAAATGATACCCAAACGAGAGCTGACGTGGCTATGTTGTTACCAAACAACATTAACAAGTTTATTAGAGGCAAAGAAGGAGGACACTATATATTGATGATATATTGATTATATTGATATGTTGACACTATATATATGCTTCAGTGTAACAGGAGAATATAATGATTATAAACCTCTTAACACCTCACAGACTCCTAAAATATATAAAGCAAAAATGGACAAAATTGAAAAGAGAAATACACAGTTCTTCAGTGACAGTGGGTCTCTGCTTTCAGTGATGGATACAGCCAGACAAAATCAACAAGGAAAATGAGCAACCTTGAAAGCAACGAGACTAGTACACATTCTTCCCAAGTGAATACGTGTTAGATCACAGTTAGACCCAGTGTTAGATCACAACAAGTCTCAATAAATTTAGAAAGACTGAAATCATACAGAGGATCTTTTCCAGTGACAATGGAATGAAACTAAAAATCAAGAAAAGGAAAATTGGAAATATGTGCAAATTATCCAGGTGGCCAATAAGCATATGAAAGATAAGCATACATTGTTTGCTATATATTGAAACCACAGAGCTATACCAGCACCCCCTCCTTTAAATGGTTCCAATTGATTGGACTGACAAGATCAAAAGGTGGAGCAGTTGAAACTCCCATCGTGCCGCCAGCGGGAACATAAATTCAAATAAGTACTTTGGCAATCTGGTGTTATCCACAAAGCTAAACGTGTGTATGCTCCACAACCCAGCCATTTCGTTCAAGGGATATACCTTACAGAAACGAGTGCTTACATAAGAACGAGTGTATACATAAAAATTTCCATAATTTCTCTTCTTAATAGTTTCAGGGGAAACAGCCAAATGTTCCTCCTCAACACTAGAATAGATAAATGCACTGTAATATGTTCACTTGGTGGAACAGTGCGTATGCATGAAACTGCGTATATGTGAAACTGCCTGCACCAGTGTGGATGAATCTGGTGGATGTAAGTTGAAACAGCCAGTCACAAAGGAGTACGCAGTGGAACGGGTGATTTTAGTTATATGCCAGAAGAAACGAGCAGAGCTGATTTGTGATTATAGAAATTCTGATAGCGGTTTGTGGTAGACAATGCACTTCATTAGCGCACAAGGCCACCTTCTGAGGTTCTAAAAATATTTTGTAGCTTGATCTACATAGTGGGTACACAGATGTATGCATGTGTAAATATTCATTGCACTCACTGTATGCTTAAGATTTGTGCATTGTATTACATAAAACTTAGTTAAAAAAAAAATTTTTTTTTAACACATGTGGCATGCAGAACTTCCTTGACCAGGGATTGAACCTGCATTTACTGCAGACTCCGGAAGCTCAGAATCTTAATCATTGGCTCACCAGGGAAGTTCTTAAAAAAAAAAAGTTTTAAAGAAATGAAGTCAGAAACAAAAGCACATCCATTTGCCAACTTTTTGATGTTAGTCCAAGCTTTTTCCTTTGCCAGTGGTGGATCCATTGTTTTTGATTCAGCTTGGTCTAGTGTAAACCATACCCTCAATGTGTTATACACAATCTTATGGTCTGTCCTTTTAAACTGAAGCAATTTTCACAGCAGTCTGAATCAGCATCCTTCTGGATTTTTGGTTCTCTGTTTTTTTGTTTTGTTTTGTTTTGTTTCTTTTTTGGCCACACTGCCTGGTGTGTGGAACTTCCCTGACCAGGGATCCAACCTGTGCCCCCTGCAGTGGAAGCGTGGAGTCTTAACTACTAGGCCACCGAGGAAGTCCTCCCCCAGTTTTTTCTTATTGTCTTAACGTGTGTCTGATATGACCAGAAGTTTGTTTAGCATCTTGCCTTTATTACATCTCTAGACATTTTCAGCCAGTAATCTATTTGATTAAGTAGTTTATGAATTGGGTTTCCTGTGACCGAAAAGGAGCTTGAAAATTCTAATTTAGAGGCTCCTGCGTTTCCTTGTAGCCCTGAAGTTTGATGACTAGTATTTTGTACGTTTGTGCAGTTCTAGCACAGGAGGTGAGTGCAGCTGCGGTGATTCCTGTGTCACTATTATCTCAGCATGGATTCTACCTGCCATCATGTCCTGACTCTTCTGTCCTTTTTGTCCATCCCAGCTACCCACTGCTGAAGCTGCCCTTGCCAGGAACAGGACCCGTGGAATTCACCACTCCTGTGAAGGATTACTCACCCCCACCTCTGACCTCTGACCACAAGCCTGGAGAGCCCAATGAGCAGCCAGAGTGGGTAGGTGCTCAGCGTGTCCTGAGGAGCGCCCTGGGCATTGGGTGCGGATTGGCCGTGGCAGGAGTTCTGTGTGGAGTGAGGGTAGTCAGCTTCTGATGGGCGAATGCTTAACACTTGAATCACTTTATAAAGGCACTGAAAATGTTTAGCTTACGTTTATTAGTACCTCCAGTCACACATTCCTGTTTTGAAAGGAAATGCTGAACATCATGGAAGGAAGGGGACTGTTCTAGAAAAGCTGGGTTGTGGTTGCCGTAGCTGCGGCCGGCTGGGTCTGGGTCCATACTGTGGGTGCTCGGTCCAGGCAGTGCCCTGGCAAACAGGACCTCCTCCTTGAGCCCAAGTGGTTGCGGGAACCACTGAGTATCCCTGGAGAATGTTTTATCTTCTGAGTCCCATCACCATTTAATATTAGCAGTGAGCACTTAGCTTTTTCAAATCGGGTAGGTGCTGTTTTATCCTCACAGTGCAGTCAGGTAAAGCATGCAGGTTCTGCTTGTTTACCTGTTTTGCAATTGAGGAAGCTGGGAATGGCAGTGTGCCTTAGTTTCAGTTTAGTTGTCGTGGTGTCAGCACTGGGTTAGAACTCCAGATCTCCTGACCTGAAGCCAGCTACTACTTCTGAATCGTGCTCTCCTCAGCCAGCTATCTCTGAGCTGAGCATGAATGCAAAACAGGAAGAAAACCTATAGGAATGCAAAACCTCCAGGTGAGGGTCTGGGCTGCAGGATGTAACTTGCAGGAACTCTGGACTCATTATTTGAAAACCTTACAGGAAACGATGAGCTCATCCTGCCGGCTTATACCTGCCAGCTGTGGATGACATGTTCTTCCCTCACTTGCTGGGCCCTGGTCCCGTGGGTTGGTGCCGGGCTTGCTGAGTCTGTTGTTGAGGAGCAGAGCCCAGCTCAGGGCACACAGCTCCTCTTCTCCCACCCTCTCTGTGCCAGTGATTGCACATTCCTTCCTGTTGCCTTTCTGGTTAATGTAGCAGCCAGGTAACTTGATGTCAACTTTGCTCTAATGTTGCTAAAGTAGAGATCTGGTTAGATAGGTGTGTGTTATGACTACACATGGCTTTAGGAGGAAGTGCAGAACACAGGCTCAGTGGTACTCAGCCACGAAGGTTAGCGTGAGCTGATGAGGAGGAAAATAGTTCATAGCTTCATGTCTCAGCTTGGCACTGCTCACTGTGGGATCAAGCCTTTTGTCTCCTGTGAGTGAGTGCGTGAGTGAAGTTGCACAGTCGTGTCCAACCCTTTGCGACCCCATGGACTGTAGCCTACCAGGCTCCTCTGTCCATGGAATTTTCCAGGCAATAGTACTAGAGTGGATTGCCATTTCCTTCTCCAGGGGATTTTCCCGACCCAGGGATCGAACTCAGGTCTCCCACATTGTAGACAGACGCTTTACCGTCTGAGCCACCAGGGAAGTCCTTTGTCTCCTTTACTCTCTCTTAAAAAAAAAAAAAAATTATTTATGGCTCCGCTGGGTCTTTGCAGCATGCAGGGTTCTCTCTAGTAGAGGTGCACGGGCTCAGTTGCCCAGCAGCGTGTGGGGTCTTAGTTCCTCAACCAGGGATCGAAACCGCGTCCCCTGCATTGGAAGGCGCATCTTAACCACTGGACCATGAGGAAAGTCCCTCCCTTAACCTCTTGATGGGGTTTTACCACATAACGGAGTTGATGGTTCCTGGTCACAGTGGGGTAGTCTGCATTTGTGACTGTTTCGTGACCAGTAGAGTTCAGTGGGCCTGATGGTACAGTCAGGTGTCTATCCAGGGTCAGGGGTTCACTTGTTTGTGAGCCTTTCCACTTCCTTGATGTCCTCTTTTGGCCTGGGATGATGACAGTGTGGGGGTACAGAATAGCTTGAGGGTTTCTCTTTCTCAATGCGGTCCCCAGCCCCTGAAAAGTTGAGAAAGAGACGCAGGCCCTGGCTCACTCACCTGGTGTCAGACCTCTCCGTGGTCAGTTACCTCACCAGGATTGAGTGTTGTAACAGTAAAGGTCAGCAATGCAGGACTTGTAAGGATTGCTTTAATTATAAGGAACAGAAAACTCATCCCAAACCTGGGGAAGTGAGAGGGCATTTTGGGGTCATAGAACTCACCCACAGGCAGGACTTAGCAACGGACAGCATGGGTTAGGCCCCAGGAGGAGTTCATCCCTCAACTGCACCCCCTCTGGGTCAGCTCAGTGTCCTCTCCCTAATGGGGGCTACAGCAGATTCAGCCCTGTGGGTGCCCTCTTGGCTCTGCATGGGATTACCTGCCTGCCCCTACCCGAGACCCTGTGAGCAGGGCGGTGCTTTGCTGGTTGGCCTCATCACCACACTGCGGGTGAGAGAGGCTGTTTTCAAAGGAAGATTAGGAAGTGCAGGCCCTGGGCAGCACAGCACAAGCGTCCGCTGCTCACAGCAGGAAGCTGTGATGTCCTTCATTCCTCATCCATTCCTTTATTATTCAGCACGTTTATTCCTTGTCTTCAGTGTGCCTTCCTCGGAGGAGACGCAGGGTGCTTGGGAAGAGAACATGGAGATTCTTTTGTCAACAGCGCAAGGGAGCCAGCCCCAGGAGCTCCCAGTGGTCAGTGCTGACAAAGAAGATACATTTTGCAGCAAAATACATACATAGCTGAGCCCGTATGATTGAATAACTAAGTGGAGGAGAATAGACAAATCTGAGCAAAAAATTCTGAGTTTATGTAGCTGCTCTGCCCTCAGAGAGGTGGAATATAATCCCCCTCCCTTCACTGTGAACTGCGCACAGTGGCTTCCTTCCAGAGAGTGCCAAGTGGAAAGGGGAGGAGAGAGTGGCTTTCCAGTGGAAACCCTGATAGGTGGCTCTCGACACGGTGTTGGGGGTCACCATCAGCAGTGGTGAATCAGGTTGATGGTATGTACCTTGATGTGTGACAAGAAGGGTGCTTTAATCTCTATGTTCTTCCTCCGCAAACACCATAATCCCAGTCTGATCATGAGAAGAACATCAGACAAATCTGTGAGGAGTGGTCTACACAGTCCTGACCAGCGCTCCTCACGACTGTCAAGGTCATCAGAAAAAAAGAGTCCAAGAAACTGTCCCAGCCAAGAGAAGCCTCACAAGACAGGACAGCTGGATATATGGTATCCTGGACGGGATCTCAGGAGAGAGAAAGGACATGGGGACAAGCTGAGGAAATCTGGTTTCCTTACTTTGCCTTGGTGATAGCTTCTCAGACTTGCCTTGTTCTCGATGACGTTGACAGTTTCGAGGCGTGTACCTCAAGTGGGGATTTGTTTCTATCGCTCTAGACTAGTCTCAGCTTGTGGGGTTTTAGAAGGAAGACTACAGAGGTCAGGTGTCATTCTTTTCACATCTGTCAGCCTCCTAAAGTATTTTTAAAATTTCTATACAGTAAAGTTCAGTCTTTGTGCTCTAAAGTTCTTGGTACCATCAGGGTTTTTTTTGTGGTTTTTTGTTTTTAGTCTTTTTTTACAGAAGTATGGAACAATCTAGTTGTGGTTTTCTTTTTTAAGAATTTTATTTATTTTTGGTTGCGCTGGGTCCATGCTGCAAGTGGGCTTTCTCTAGTTGCATTGGGTGGAGGCTGCTTTCTAGGTGCAGTATGTGGGCTTCTCATTGTGGTGCTTCTCTTGTTGTGGAGCACAGGCCCTGGAGTGCCCGGGTTTTGGTAGTCGTGGCTCTCGGGCTCAGTAGTTGAGGCACATGGGCTTTGTTGCCTCACAGCATCTGGAATCTTCCTGGACCAGGGTTTGAACCCATGTCTCCTGCAGTGGCAGGTGAATTCCTAACCACTGGACCGTCAGGGAGGTGCTTAGTTGTGGTTTTAAATTTGCATTTTCCAGATGAATATTGTTGAGGTCTTGTTGTATTTGCACATCCTCCTTTGTGAAGTGTTTCAGTATTTTGCTCAATTTGAGCTGAGTTGTGTGGATTTTTTTTAATATGCAAAGCTATTCAAAGAAGTATATTGATAATGGAAAAAGTGCAGTAATCTAGATGTCCTTTAAATAGAGAAATAACTAAATTATACTACACCCATAAACTTGAATGTACCCATTAAATAGATTTTTAAGCTCAACAAAGTAGATTAAGTAAGAAAAGCCAAAGATAAAACAGTACATGTACTATACCAACCGTTTAAAAAATACATGCATAGGAAAAGTATTAACTGCTCAGTCATGTCCGACTCTGTGACCCCATGGACTGTGTAGCCTGCCAGACTCCTCTGTCCATTGAGTTCTCCAGGCAAGAATTCTGGAGTGGGTTGCCATTTCCTACTACTGCAGGGGATCTTCCCAACCCAGGGATCAAAACCAGGTCTCCTGCATTGCAACCAGGGAAGCCCTGGTGCGTAGGAAAAAACTAGTATCAAATCCATTAAAATGCAAACAACACTTACTTTTACAATAGACTTGCATTGTTTTTACCAAGGGCTTCCCTGGTGGCTCAGAGGTTAAAGCATCTGCCCGCAATGTGGGAGACCTGGGTTCGATCCCTGGGTCAGGAAGATCCCCTGGAGAAGGAAATGGCAACCCACTCCAGTAATCTTGCCTGGAGAATCCCATGGAAAAAAGAAAAATTTTTGAAAAGATTAAACGCTAGCACTTTCTCTAACAAACTTTCCCTGTTTCTTGTTTAATGTATCTTAGAAAGGAATTTGTACCAAGAGAATAGTTTATCATTCTTCTTAACTAACATGTTAAACATGGACAGGTACAAGTTTTCAGCGATATTTAATTGTAACTGGCATTTTTGCCTCTTAAGTGATTCCTCCCCCACCACCCTTAGGAAAAGTTTATATTTAGAATTGTTGCAGGATAACTGTCTTTCCATGTGAAGACTTTACTTTTTAAAAATGTATTTTTAATTGGAGGATAACTGCTTTACAATGTTGTGTTGGTTTCTGCCATACATCAACACGAATCCGCCATAGGTAGGCATCTGTCCCCTCCCTCATGAACTTCCCTCCCAGCCCCAGCCCCGTCCCACCCCTCTAGGTTGTTACAGAGCACTGTTGAGCTCCCAATACAGCAGCTTCCCACTGGCTGGCTGTTTTACATACGGTGATGCTTCAGTGCTCTCTCTCAATTTGTCCCACCTTCACCTTCCCCGGCTGTGGCCGTAAGTCTATTCTCCATGTCTGCATCTCTGTTGTTCGGTTGCCAAGACA
>SJYV01049638.1:10689-43638 GCA_006410875.1 Neotragus pygmaeus
AAGAGGGTGACAGAGGATGATATAGTTAGATAGCATCACTGACTCAATGAGTTTGAGCGAACTCTGGGAGATAAGAAGGACAGGGATGCCTGTCATGCTGCAGTTCATGGGGTCCAAAGAGTTTGGCATGACTTAGTGACTGAACAACAAAAATTCAAACAGAATAAAGAGCATTTACATAAAAAAGACCAATAACACAGTGAGCATCATACTCACTGTGAAAATTTGACAGTCTTTCCTCTAGAGTCAGGAACAAGACAAGGATGCCCACTATCACCACGTCTATTTAACATGGTGTTGGAACTGGTAGCTACAGCAGTCAGACAAGGAAAAGAAATAAAAGACATCCAGATTGGAAGATAACTAAATCTGTGACTATTTGCAGATTTCATGGTACTATTTCTAGAAAACCCTAAAGTTTCCAACAAAAAATTGAAACTAATAAATAACTTTGTAACTTTGCAGGATACAAGATTGATATACAGAAATCTATTGCTTTTCGAAACAGTAATAATGAACTATCAGAAAGACAAAAAAAAATCTGGTTTAAAATCACATCAAAAAGAAAAAAACACTGTAAGACATTAACAGTAAGTGGTACTGGCGAAACTGGACAACTACATGTAAAAGAGTGAAACTAGAACATTCTCTAACACCATACACAAAAATAAACTCAAAATGGATTAAAGACCTAAATGTAAGACCAAATACTATAAAACTCTTAAAGGAAAACATAGGCAGAACATACTTTGACANGCAGTCAAGAGATACCTGGAATAACAGGTAAGTTTTCCCTTGGAGTACAAAATGAGGCAGGGCAAAGGCTCACAGAGTTTTGCCAAGAGAATGTTCTGGTCATAGCAAAACCCTCTTCCAACAACACAAGAGATGACTCTACACATGGACATCACCAGATGGTCAACACTGAAAGTCAAGACTGATTATGTTTTTGCTGCCAAAGATGGAGAAACTCTACACAGTCAATAAAAATAAGACCTGGAACTGACTATGGCTCAAATTATCAACCCCTTATTGCAAAATACAGGCTTATATTGAAGAAAGTAGGGAACACCACTAGACCTTTGAGGTATGACTAAAATCAACTCCCTTATTATACAGTGGAGGTGACTAATAGATTAAAGGGATGAGATCTGGTGGATAGAATGCCTGAAGAACTATGGATGGAGGCTTGTAACATTGTACAGGAGGTGGTGACCAAAACCAGCTCCAAGAAAAAGAAATGCAAGAAGGCAAAGTAGTTGTATGAGGAGGCCTTACTAATAGCTGAGAAAAGAAAAGAAGCAAAAGGCATAGGAAAAAGGGAAAGATATACATAACCAAATGAATGATATACCTAAGAGAATACCAAGGAGAGATAAGAAAGCCTTCTTAAGGGAACACTGCAAAGAAATAGAGGAGAACAACAAAATGGGCAACATTAGAGGTTTCTTCAAGAGAATGGGAGATACCAAGANACACACACACACACACACACACACACAATGGAATATTACTCATCTGTAAAAAGAAAAAAATTCTGCCATTTGCAACAATGTGGATGGACCTAGAGTGTGTTATGCTTAGTGAAATAAGCCAGATAAAGACAATTACTCTGTGTGATCATTTGTATGTGGACCCTAAAAACTGAAACAAACAAATGAATATAACAATAGAGGAATAGACTCATAGATATAGAGAACAAACTAGTGGTTACCAGTGGGGAGGGAGAATGGGAGGGATAAGATAGGGATATGGGATTCAGACATGCATACTACTATGTAGAAAATAAATAAGCAACAAGGATATATTGTACAGTACAGGGAAATATATATCTGTTATTTGCAACAACTTTTAAATGGAATATAGTCTATAAAAATATTTACTCACTGTGCTATACATCTAAATAAATATAACATTGTAAATCAACTATACTTCAGTTTTAAAAAGAATCATAGAAGACCCAAAGAGGGAAGAACTAGAGAGGAACTCTTTCTAGAATCAGTGGGAAAGGTTTTAAGAATTCTGATGTCTAGGTGCCACCCATGGTGTCCCAGAGCAAAAATCTCTTGGATTTAACCCAACACAAAATCTTGCACAGTGGACCCAGCTCAGGCACTTTTAGGGCTCCAGGTGGTTCTGTAGAGCTGCCTGCTTTAAGAGCCAGTGCTGACTGGTTCCCAGATTCACTGGACCTGACAACTTTAGTTAAGTAACATGAGAAGCGCTTGTTGACCAAGCAGCTGTCTGGAGGAATTTTCCTTTGCCTGGGTTTCCTAAGAAAGCACTTAGGTAAAATAATGACATCTGTGTGATTCAGCAGAAAATAAAATTTGGCTTCTCATAGTTTAAATCAAGAAAAATTATCCAAAAACAACATTCCTGTAGACTCTGGGCAAGTCACTTTAATCTGCTTTTCTTCTCTGCAAACAGTCATAAAATATGAACCCTTTTTGTCTCTTAGACCTTTTATCAAATGTCTAGTATAGATGTGCCAAGAATGACACTAGGGACTTTCATAAACACAAATCTAATGATTATTTTCTAGGGCTGTGGTTTGAGCAATTGTTAAGACAATCATTGCTCTCTCTCTCTCTCTGCCCCCTAAAATTTAAACGGAGTATGCTGAAAGTGCTTTAATAATTTGAATGTATAATCCTGGTAGATTTCACCCCAGATCTCTAATTAATAAGTAAGCAGAATGAGCTATGCGATACATATAGTGCAAGACATTGTACTGGGGGTTGTGGCGCTTTTAGAGGTGGTAATAATGGTGCTGGTGATGCTGGTAACTTACACGTTAGTTAGATTTTTTAATTGGAACCCTACAAAGTATGAGGAGGGTATACTCCTGTCCTTATTTTACAGAGGAGGAATATAAGATTGGAGAGGCTGATGAACTGCCCAGATTCACCAGCTAGTAAGCCATGCACCCGGGCTTTGATGTCACATCCCAGGCTCTAACTCACCAGAGAGCTTTGCTTCAGGAGTTCACGGTCTGTTAATATATTCCCTTGCTTATCAATCTGTGAATGAGCCAGATGGTGTATATTTTAAAGTTCATGAAAAAAAAAAATTGGAGTAATGGCTTTAAACACGGAAGTATCAATAAGCCCGTTCCTTAGTGAGATTCAATATATAGTTCAATGTCAAGGACAGTATCTGTTTGGTTAAATAAAGCTCTGAATCTGAGACCTGTATTACTGAAAAAATATTGATCATGTCTTGTCCCCTGCTAGGGAACATAACATGGACTTCACAAATGTGAAATTTAAACACCTTGTCGCTTACTTACAGTAAGCACTTGCTGTGATAAACCAAGGAGACGTCAAGTCCAACAGAAGTGTTTTTTTGACAGAATGTCTCTAAGCAGAACATTGATCCTTGATGTTGCCTGTAGTTGTTCCCCATTCACATTAGCTCAAGATGTCTTTTTTAATTAGCTAAAAGAGATAGAGGACAAAAACAAAGATAAAAACCTTTACTCAAGGCAAAATTTCTGTTCAATATGGTTTCTAGTATAGTGATTATTCTGCACATTGTCATATAAATGTGGCCAAACAGACTACAAAACCAACAGAGTACACAGCTACCAGAATAGTAGTCATTTCTCTCTCTTTTTTGCATTTAAGTAGTAGTTTAATAGCACTGGCCTATAGATATATCTTTAATAAACCCACTAATTGCTCAGTCGTGTCCAACTCTTTGCAGCCCCATGGACTATAGCCCGCCAGGTTAGAATACTGGAGTGAATTGCCATTTCCTCCTTCAGGGGATCGTTCCATCTCAGGGATCCATTCCTCGTCTCTTGCATCTCCTGCATTGGCAGGTGGATTCCTTACCACTAGCGCCATAAGGCCCACTTTCAAATGAAGCCTCACCCAGCACAGCTAACAGACATGTATTTGAAAGAGAAAGAAATACTAAAGGATTCCTTCTAGAGATTAATAACTGCCCTTATATCATAATTGGTAATTTCCTAAGGTTTTTCACATGTCAGATACATTATCTGACACTCAGTGTCTGTTTTAAGAAAGAGCTAACTGACTACTTATGGTCATGTCACATCAATGAACATGAACATCAATCCTGAGGGGCAGGAAGCTGGAACTAGGGCCCCACTTATGTACTCTACTTCCAAATCTGTCCTTTTATATCCTTGTTAATTTAAAAGGCTCAACTGAGAAACAGAATCATAAATAGCCGAGAATCCTCTCTGATTAGTGCATGTGGTCAAGCAGCTCCTCCAAAAACCAGAGGCCTGGAAGCAAGGCAGTCCTCTGAACTTGCACCAGTTTCTACTGTCCACAGTGGATTTTCCAGGGGAACATTTCAACTTATTCACTGGGATAATGGCAATGACTTTGTGCCCTCTGTTTTAGGTACAGGGCTTCCCAGGTGGCACCAATGGAAAAGAACCTGCCTGCCAATGCAGGAGACATAAGAGACACAGGTTCAATCCCTGAGTCAGGAAGATCCTTTNGCCGAGAATCCTCTCTGATTAGTGCATGTGGTCAAGCAGCTCCTCCAAAAACCAGAGGCCTGGAAGCAAGGCAGTCCTCTGAACTTGCACCAGTTTCTACTGTCCACAGTGGATTTTCCAGGGGAATATTTCAACTTATTCACTGGGATAATGGCAATGACTTTGTGCCCTCTGTTTTAGGTACAGGGCTTCCCAGGTGGCACCAATGGAAAAGAACCTGCCTGCCAATGCAGGAGACATAAGAGACACAGGTTCAATCCCTGAGTCAGGAAGATCCTTTGGAGGAGGGCATGACAACCCACTCCAGTATTCTTGCCTGGAGAATCCCATGGACAGAGAAGCCTGGTGGGCCATGGTCCATGAGGTCACACAGAGTCAGACATGACTGAAATGGCTTTGGAGCAGCAGCAGCATTGTAAATACACATTTCCCCCTCGGTTTGCTAAAGGTTTGACTTTCAGATGAACAGGTAGGGCCCACTAACTTGTAATCAATTCATTGGCACAACTTTTTGGTCTGCACGACCTTCTTCTGTCTTGTGGAGTAAGTGGTATTTTACAACTGACAACATGTCATTGCTAAGCACAGTCTCGCTGTCTGCTGAATGCCTTTGGAAGGTGCACAGACTGAATAGCTAGAGCTGAGATGCCTCTCCCAGTGGGTGAAAGTAGACAGGTCCCTTTCTTTTTCTTCTTTTTGTATTTATTTGGCTTCACTGGGTCTTAGTTGCGGCACACAAACTCGTAGTTGAGGCATATGGGATCTAGTTCCCTGACCAGGGATAAAACCGTGATCCCCTGCATTGCAAGCTCGGAGTCTTAGCCACTGGACCACCCATAGACAGTCTCCTTTCTGAGTGAGTTATGTAGTCAGGGGCACACACACACACATCCATGGCTTCTAAGCCTGCAGGATTAGATAGGCTCTGATGCTGTCTCCCTCCTGTCTACCAAGGTGGGCACTTGTGCAGCTTGGGCTCTCCTCAAAGGCTCAAAGACCCAAAGCTGAGCCCTGTCACCCCTTCCAGGGCCCTCACCACCCCTGCCACGCCTCCCCTTGGCATTCCCAGCTGCTCTGCGCCTCTTCTCCCAGACTCTTCCGTGAGTCCTGCACCACTGTCCAGAGTGCTCCAGAAGCCACGAACATTCTGTCTGAATGTCCTCGCAGCCAGAGACCATTGGTGAGAGCTGATCCAGGGCCACAGACACACAGACTGGCCAGCTGGTCACCACCAACGACCCACCAACTTTCAGGACAAAAACCGATGAAGCAAAACTAGTGAGAGCGCTAGTCACTCAGTCGTGTCCAGCTCTGTGTGACCCTGTGGACTGTGTAGCCTGCCAGGCTGCTCTGTCCATGGGATTTCTCAGGCAAGAATACTGGGGTGGGTAGCCATTCCCTTTCTCCAGGGGATCTTCCCAACCCAGGGATCAAACCTGGGTCTCCCACATTGCAGGCAGATTCTTTACTGTCTGAGCCTCCAGGGGAGCCACAGGAACCCTTCAGTCCTTCAGCCCCCCTTGCAGGGTCTTCTCTCCCGGGCTTCTCCATTCTATCAGGGCCAGACACTAGGTATAGAACTCAAAAAAACAGTTAAATGACTGGCCCTGGAAGTAACAAGCCGGGTCCCCACACGAAGTAGCTCTTACCTGGGACACGATCCACGCCCTCCCAGAGAGCCAAGCACAGTCTCAGCATGGGGTGGGAGGGCCAGTGACTAGGGCTTCCCTGCAAAGGAAGCTGTAACCCTGCCCAGCACCCTCTGGTGGGTGTCCCAGGACCAGGTGTCAGGACTTGGACATCTAGAAGGTGGTCTCAAAAGCCTTTGCTGTATCTTTCTTAGAGACAGAGTGAAACAGTCAAAAGAACCATTTTCAACATTTGATCTCACATTAAGAAAATGAAGCCGAGCAGCTATTCCCTGTGACTGTATCGCCCTCTGGTGTTCAAAATGTAATGAACTGTAAACAGGAATTTCAGCTTCTAAACAGTCCTCACCCCAAGTCACCCATTCTGTTTAATATCCCTGGACTTCTCAGGTAGCACAATGGTAAAGAATCTGCTTGCCAATGCAGGAGACGCAGGAGACCGGGGTTCAATCCTTGGATGGGTGAAATCCCTGGAGTTGGGAATGACAATTCACTCCAGTATGCTTGCTTGGAAAATTCCATGGACAGAGGAGCCTGGCGTGCTACAGTGGGGTCACAAAGAGTTGGACATGACTGAACACACGCACAGACAGATAACTCATCGCTGACGCAGCTTCCTCAGCTACCTGAGATTCTGAGAAGCATCAGGAAAAACACTCATGGAAATATCAGGGTGGGGCAAGGCATGGCTGGAGGGGACACCGCCCTTTTGCTGCATTCTTCTGGAGCTGAAGTTTTGCAATAGTGTCGAGTAGCTAGGCATTTGGGGGGTTTAAAACATAGCCTTATACAAATCTGTTCTGAAGTTTCTGTCTGAAGGGGGAAATTTAGGGGCAGTTGCTGCAATTCAGAGATCTCACACCCTTTGACTGGGCCAGAACAGAAGACCCAAGAGCTCCAGGCAGCAAATCCACAACCAGCACACCAGTGCCTGCTTGCTGCTGCTGGGGGAGGCAGAGGCCAGGAGCCATTCCTGCTCTCTCTTGCTCGCTCTTTCTTTCTCTGGCACATCACAGAGGTCCCGAAACACAAGATCTTAGTCAGGTGTTCCTCAACCAGCAAGATGGGGTAAGTGTTTTAAAGGCAGGAGCACACTGCAGTCTGAAATGGCTGCACTGGCCTCACCCTCAGCTACCTTGAATTTACAGCTTCTCGTTAACAGTTAGAAGAGGAGACAACTCATCTACACTTAAAAGCACACTCCAGGGTATATGCCCAGTAGTGGGATTGCTGGATCATATGCTAGTTTTATTCCTAGTTTTTTAAGGACTCTCCATAATGTTCTCCATAGTGGTTACAACTATTTGCATTCCCACTAACAGTGTAAGAAGGTTCCCTTTTCCACACACCCTCTCCAGCATTTATTGTCTGTAGACTTTTTGCGGGTGGCCATTCTGACTAGTGTGAGGTGATACTTCATTGTGGTTTTGATTTGCATTTCTCTAATAATGAGCGATGCTGAGCAGCATGTGTTTATTATGCACTTGTATGTTATCTTTGGAGAAATATCTGTTTAGGTCTTCTGCCCACTTTTTGATTGGGTTGTTCATCTTTCTGGTATTGAGCTGCATGAGCTGCTTGTATGTTTTGGAGATTAATTCTTTGTCAGTTGTTTTGTTTGCTATTATTTTCTTCCATTCTGAGGGCTGTCTTTTCACCTTGCTTGAAAAAGACTCCTGTACCCCAGTGTTCACTGCAGCACTATTTACAATAATAGCTAGGACATGGAAGCAACCTAGATGTCCATCGGCAGATGAATGGATAAGGAAGTTGTACATATACACAATGGAATGTTACTCAGCCATAAAAAGGAATGCATTTGAGTCAGTTCTAATGAGGTGGATGAACCTGGAGCCTATTATACAGAGTGAAGTAAGTCAGAAAGAGCAAGACAAATGTCATATATTAACGTGTATATATGGAATCTGGAAAGATGATACTGACGATCCTACATACAGGGCCGCAAAGAAGCCACAGACATGAAGAATAGACTTTCGGATTCAATGGAAAGAGGAGAGGGTGAGATGATTTGCAAGAAGAGCATTGAAACATATACATTACCATATGTAAAACAGATGACCAATGTGAGTTTGATGCATAAAGCAGGGCACCCAAAGCTCTGTGACAATCTGGAGGGACAGGATATGGAGGGAGGTGGGAGGGGGGTTCAGGATGAGGGGGACACATGTACTTATGGCCAATTCATACTAACATATGGCAAAAACCCATCACAATAATGTAAAGTAATTATCCTCCAATTAAAATAAATATTAAAAAAAAAAAAAGCACACTCCACAATCCGAGGCAGCTGACAAGGAGGAGCAGATGACCATGCAGGACAGACGGGCTGGGGAGGGGAGAGGAGGGGTTCCCTGGGAGCCAGAACACGGGAACAGGGACCTTCCCTCCAGAGTTCTCCCTGGGGAACTTCCACCAGTCTGGTGCCCAGATGGGATGGCATGGCAGGTGTGTCAGTTTCTAGCCATGCTGAACAAGCTAGTACAAAGTGGATGACTTAGAACAGCGGAAGCGTATCATCTCCCAGTCCTGGGAGGCTGAAGTCTGCCATCGAGGTGTTGCGGGCCAGGTGGGTTTGTTCCGGCAGCTCTGAGGGAACAAAGCTTGCGGCACCCTCTTGGCTCCCGGCCTTGGGCCATCCTTGGCCCGCCTGTCTCTGCCTCCATCGCCGCCGTGTCCTCCCTGCTCCGACTTCACACGGTGCTCCTCTCTGTGTGAGTCTGTCTCTGTGGCTCCTCTTACAGACTACAGTCATGTGGGATGAAGGACCCAGCCTGCCCACTCCAGTATCCTTGCCTGGAAAATCCATGGACAGAGGAGCCTGAGGGGGCTACAGTCCATGGGGTCACAAAAGAGTCATATGACTGAGCGACTGAACAGCAACAACTCCTACTCCAGGACGTCCTCGTCGTAACTGACATCTTAATTACATGGGCAGAACCGTACTTTCAAGAAGGTCACATTCATACATGCTGGGGATTACGATGTTTCTCCTTTAGTGACACAGTTAAACCCACAACAGGACTGTAAGGCTGGGCAAATTGGAGGTTCTCATTAGGCCTATTCAGTGGTGTGCTAGAAAATATTCAACAACCAGATTTCCAGGGGAGACAAAGCCCTAGTGGTGAAGTGTTTGCAAATTTTCTTGGCAAGACTATTCCCTCACAGGCCTGCTTCAAGCTACCAACATAACACTCAGCTTGTCAAAATTCCAGAAAATTTAACGACGTGCATCCCTCATCCACTGGTGCAAGCCAACTCCCACATGCTGGTGAGCCTACAATATTTTAAAATGTCAATAGCTAAAAGGAGTTTTCCAAAACAGTTTGTTCTATATGTTTACATGGGCTTCTCTTGTGGCATAGTGGTGAAGTGTCTTCCTGCCAGTACAGGAAATGCAGGTTTAAACCCTGGAGGAGGGCACGGCAACCCACTGCAGTATTCTTGCCTGGAAAATTCCATGGGCAGAGGAGCCTGGAGGGCTACAGTCCAAAGGGTTGCAGAGTTTGACACGACTGACCACACACACACATAGGTTTACCTGTTGAGGCCAAGGTGCCCCTACAACTTTTGATTATCTATACATAAAGTGACCACTTCATGTATACTGCATATCAACTTTTAAATCTGAGCATGCTTTGGGGCCATTCTATTTTGTGGGGCTCCCTACAGAATAGCAGCAGCATTCTCCTTCCAGCTTTCCAGATACTCTGCCCCCCACCTCTGATGTCCTTACCATCCACTGGGTATCCCCGAGCCTATCAACTCACCCACGTTCCTCGGGATCTTGGCACTCGGCTCTCACTCTCTCCACCCCAAGTCTTGTCACTGACCTTTGACCTGGGGTCCTTCAGCTCCCACATAGGCCTCCTAGCCAGCACACCCTCCCTTTTGACGCCTTGTTCAGATACCTGGATGTTCTCCAGGTCACAAACCTTGAACTCCAGCCTTACCCACTACTGCCTACCTCACCAGCTAACTTCCCTGTGCTCATGGTACTACCATCTCACTAGTACCCCCCAGCTCTCCAAATCTATCAGTTGTTCCTTTCTTGTGCCCTCTCCCTGTTCAGCCTAGATACTGTAGCTATAATATTCCCTTGTCCATGCTCCCAATTCCTTTCACCACCCCAGCCAACATCCAGTTGCGCATCCACGGCTGAGGCAGATGTCAGCACCACAAACCCATGATCTCTGTTACCAGCTGCAACCCTGCCTCATACCCTTTGTGTGTCTTGTGGCCAAGTCCTGGACGACTCTTTGAGACCCCGTGGAAGGCAGCACGCCAGGCCTGCCTCTCCCTCACTATCTCCCAGAGTTTGCCTGTGTGTCCTAGGGGAACCCTAATTCTTTCACCATTATCCATCACTCTCATCCCAAACTTCTTCACTTCCATCAAAAGACATTATGTCCCACTCGGGAAAAAAACATAGAGTACTTGATGGTTAAAGGTATTTTCACACACGTTCATTTGACCTCCACAGAAAATGGGTCAGGCAGGCAGGGAAAGAGTTCTTATTCCCATTTCATAAGCCAAGAGACTCCTCTGAGGCTTGGATGAGTTTCATGTTAACACTGGACAGTTACTAGCAAAGCTTTGGTTGGTGGACAGGTCTCCTAGGTCCAAGAACCTCGAGTCAGGCAGTGAAGTGGATATTTGTCCAAGGGCACGAGCAAGTCCTTAGCAGCCAGGATGAGCAACCATGTCTCTGCGTACCTTCCAGATTCTTTACCCACCTCTAGGGTGTGCTGCCTTCACAACAATGGCTCTATTACTCTCAAAGCACCTGAAGTTCATTCATCCTTTATGTTTGTGTATGTGTGTTAGTTGCGCGTGCATGCGAGACTGCGTGCTAAGTCATTTCAGTCATATCCGACTCTTTGTGACCCCATGGACTGTAGCCCATCAGGCTTCTCTGTCCGTAGGATTCTCCAGGCAAGAAAACTGGAGTGGTTAGCCATTCCCTTCTCCAGGAGATCTTCCCCACCCAGGGATCAAATCTGCATCTCATGCATTGCAGGCAGATTCTTTACTGTCTGCGTCACCAGGGCAGCCCCCCTTTTAGGTTAAAATTTTTTTTAAGTAGAATGATCTTGAAAACAATAAGCAATGTTATTTTACTTTTTTTTTTTTCCAAGTTGTTCCCACCAAGGACTGTCTCTCTGTGTAAATATCTGGCGATGTCCTCAGAGCCCACAAGCACAGCTGCCCTCAGCTCTTGTCATCAGCTTTGCAGGCTCTGGAGAAAGGCCAACAACAAAACAAAGGCAGCCAGACCAGAGATCGAATCTAGAAATGTCATCCCATATAGCCCAAATGCACGCCTGTTTGGCCTGCCATAGAGAATCCTCTGGGTGGATCCCTGCAAACTAACAGTCAAGCTGAGTTTCTGTGAATACGGGATATAAGCCAAAGCCACTTCCATTGGGAATGGGGTCCGTAGTGTGTCATTCACTTCAATGCCAGACAGGTGGGAATCTCAGCCCTTTCCAGGCCCTTCCAGTAAAACATGAGGACTAAAAGGGATCTGCTTCTGTTCATAAGAAAGGTCCATCGCATCCCAGCATCTCTAGCAATCCTTGCTTTGTTTGTGCTGCTTGTGTTTGTTGTTGTTTAGTCACTCAGTCTCGTCCAGTTCTTTGTGATCCCATGAACTGCAGCACGCCAGGCTTCCCTGTCCATCACAAAATCCCAGAGCTTGCTCAAACTCATGTCCATTGAGTCGAAGGTGCCATCCATCATCTCATCCTCTGTCTCCCGCTTCTCCTCCTGCCCTCAGTCTTTCCCAGCATCAGGGTCTCTCCCACTGGGTCTGCTCTTCGAATCAGGTGGCCAAAGTTTTGGAGCTTCAGCGTCAGTCCTTCCAATGAATATTCAGGGTTGATTTCCTTTAGGATTGACTGGTTTGATCTCCTCGCAGTCCAAGGGACTCTCGGGAGTCCTCTCCAGCACCACAGTTTGAAAACATCAATTCTTTGGCGCTCAGCCTTCTGTATGGTCCAGTTATCATACATCAGTGTACATGGAGGCAGACGCGCAAGAAGGGTGCTGACCTCCCTTGTTGTCTGCCATAGCCTGCATGTCTTTCTGCCCCTCGGCTGCTGCCTTGGAGATAAACTGTTCTTCACCTGCCCCTGCAGCCCTGCCCCCACCCCCTCAGAACTGATATCTCTGGGGAACACTGGCCAGAGGGACAGATGACTCAGCCCGTGACTGTAAACTTGGGTAAGACACAAGAGGAACCTCTGATTCCTCCTCTCTAGGAACCGAGGTCTGCTGTGACCTACCCAACTCAGCCTCACTGTTAGGACTGCCTATGTTGTCCCAATGAAGGGGACTCGCAGGAAGCAGCCCTGAGAGGGGACAGAGGACTCCCCTTTATACAAGGTTGGTTTAGGGGCTCCCAGTACAGTGCTTCCTGACAGTGCTGGTGGAGGTAAAAAGTACAGAGCAGCAACTTGTAAGCTGAGGAGCAGACCCAACAAAGGGAAAGCCCAGGCCTGTCCCATCTGTGAATCAGCAGGTGGCACCCCTGTAGAATTTTTGATTCATGTGCATTTTATCCTGGCCTTATGGGCAGATTTGGGGGATGGGTAGAACAGGATGAAGGGCTTCCCACATGGCGCTAGTGGTAAGGAATCTGCCTGCCAGTGCAGGAGACAAGGATTCGATCCCTGGGTTGAGAATATCCCCTGGAGGAGGGCATAGTCACCCACTCCAGCATTCTTGCCTGGAGAATCCCATGGACAGAGGAGCCTGTTGGGCTACAGTCCATGGGGTCGCAAAGAGTTGAACATAATTGAAGCGACTTAGCACACACACCCTGAAATCCAAGTTGGGGAGGAAAAAGGGTCTGATTACTATTTACACTATGAAGCGCAATAGAGGATAAAATGCCCACCAAGTCTTTGAAAAGCAAAATAACAGGAAGACCATCAGGAATAATAGTTATAGGCATAGATGTCTATTCACGAAGATTTATTGGATACCTAATGAGCCCCAGAGACTCTAGCATATGAATGAAAGAGATCTGGAGCCTGTATCAACCACAGTGTCCTCTAAAAGCTAAGTGTTTGGAGAGTCCTTGGCCAGCCTTATTGAAAGCATCATCTCTGAGAAGAAAAAATATTTGCTACTCTGAGCTTAACTCTGATTGGCAGTGGGGCTCTGACATTTTAGAGTTGATAACCCGCCTTGCTGCACCTGTATAAGTATAGTTCTAAGCACATTTCATAGATTTAGAGAAAAGACTGATCTTTTTGCCCAAGAAATATGATCTGATGAGCCAGGTTGGCCAGTTGACTCCATGATGGAAGAAAATTTAGCTTGTGATAAATTCATGTGGCTGCAGAGGGAGTTCTCTTTCTTTAGATTTGAAAAGAGGTGTGTGAAAGGAGAGAGTGCCCCCAGAGTGTAGCCAGGAAGAGTTTAAAGCAGCCACCGCGTGAGGAGCTGAGGATAGGGTACAAGGAAAAAGACACTTCAAAACCAAGTTTGACTTTGATGTTAATCAACAGGGGGTTTGTGAGATCACCCTAGGAGCATAGCCATAGTAGACACTGAGAATGAAGCTGACATAAAAATGGTATAACACAACACAGTTTCCCATTTTTTAAAAAAAGGAAGGCCTATGTTTGGGCTTCTCTGGTGGCTCAGATGCTAAAGAATCTGTCTGCAGTACAGGAGACCTGCAGTACAGGGTTCAATCCCTGGGTCAGAAAGATCCTCTGGAGAAGAGAATGGCAACCCACTCCAATAATCTTTCTTGGAGAATTCCATGGGCAGGGGAGCCTGGCAGGCTACAGTCCACAAGGTCTCAAAGAGTCGGATATGACTGGAGCAATTAACACACACAAGGCTTCTGTATAGTGATCTCATTTTAAAAAGTAGATCTATGCATCTGTGTATACACTTACGTACACAGAGATGCAGCATGCGCATAATACATACTCAGACACATTCGTATATGCACAAAACCTTTCTGGAGAGTATGTAAAACTTGCAGAATCTCCATGGAGGAAAAGGACTGGGGCCTGGGGGGCGGGGGGAGAATTGTTTTTCATAGCGTAGCCACTGTTTAATTTTTTTTTTTACAACATACATGTATAACTTTTCAATTAAAACACTATTTTTTCATTAAACTATGTTTGCGGAAGAAGCACCAAGAAGGGCCCCCTGCTTTGAGTAGCTGTGCGCTGTCAGCGTTTCACACCCCACCTCAGTAGCTCTGCCGTCTAGTCTTGTCTGTGGCCGGTCTTCTCCTTTCTGGCCATGCTCCACACCACTTCCAGTTTTCTCTTTCAGAAACGTAGGTGGGATGGGGTGGGAGGTGGGAGGGAGGTTCTAGAGGGAGGGGACATATGTGTACCTAGAGCTGATTCATGTGGATGTATGTCGGAGTCCACCACCATATTTTCGGCAAATTATCCTCCAATTAAAAATAAGCTTAAGTTAAAAAAAAAAAAAAAAAAGTAGGGTTACCTAAGGCAAGAAATCCTTGTTGCCTCCTGTTTCTTTCAGGATAATATGAAGTCTCCCTGGCGTGAGGCATTATCGGGAAGTGATGCTGCACCCAGGACAGTGTCTGCTGGGCCTTTTCCGGCTGCCTTCCTCCACCTCTCCCCCAAGCAGCCCAGGCCCGGCCGGCCCTCCTTCTAAGGCGTCCGCAGGCCCCCTGTCTTCCTCTCTTTCCACTGCCGCTCATCTGGACCCAGTTCATCACCTCCTTGGTTTACCCTGCCAGCGTCCTAATCGAGACTCCTTTCTCCAGTCTCTCTTCGTTCTCATCTTTTCTCTGAACACTACATTCTTTTAAAATGCAAGTAGTATCCTGTCCCTCCCCTGCTTATAACCCTTTAGAGTGGCCCGCTGATGTCAAGCTGAAGTCCCAGCTTTTTAGCAAGGCTAGCCTCTGCATCTTTCTCCAGAGCCATCTCCTCCCAGCTCCTTCCCCTCGACTCAGACTCAACTTCCACCAACTCCTGTGAACTGGTCAGAAGAGACAGAATGTCTCCTCTGAGTCTTTGACATGCTGTGTGCTCAGTGGCTCAATCATGTCCAACTCTGTGATCCCATGGACTATAGCCCACCAGGTTCCTCTGTCCATGGGATTCTCCAGGCAAGAATGCTGGAGTGGGTTGCTATGCCCTACTCCAAGGGATCTTCTCAGCCCAGCGATTGAACCCATATCTCCTTCATTGGCAGACAAGATTCTTTACCACTAGCACCACCTGGGAATCATCTCTGACATGTCTTAAAACATTCTTCTGCTCCCTTCTCCCTGGTGTTCCAACCACACCCAGCTTACTCCTTCAGCATAGAAAGTCATACATAATAAGAATGTCATGAGGAGATCATAAATAATGGGGGAAGAATGTGGTCACCCCTGTGAGGAGGGCTCATGCAGGATTTTAGCTGTCAGAAGAGACCTGCATAAGAAAAAACACAGGGGCAGGAAAGTTCTGGGCAGGCTGGAGAAAAGGAAGCAAAGGGATCCATCCAGTGCACAGGGGGGAGGACCAGGTGAACAGGTGGCCGAGGAGAGGCGCGGCCCAGGGAGGCTAGAGAAAGTGAAGGACCTCTTGAAAGCCAAGATGAGTTAGGGAAGAGTGGGTTGCCATGCCCTCCTCCAGGGGATCTTCCCAAACCAGGGATCGAACATGCGTCCTTTACATCTCCTGCATTGGTCAATGGGTTCTTTACCACTTGTGCCACTTGGGAAGCCCAAGATGAGTTCAGTCCTCATTTTTTTAAACAGTGGGAAACCTGAACTGTTTTAAAACTGGCAAGTGACAAACTCTAGTGTTTGTTTTAGAAAGATGTGACCAGCAGAGTACAGAGGAATGAAGCTGGGGAGATGACTTACCCCAGGAGACATGATGGGAAACAGCTTGGTCCAGGGCAGCAGCCAGCAGAACCAGCAGGAAGTGATGGATTCCAAAGAGATATGGAGCCATAACCTCCTGGGCCTGGTGGTCAAGTGCCAGGGAGGACTCACGGTTCCAGCCAGAATAGCTGGGAATGTGCTGAGGTCATGGGCCGAGATGGGAGTCACAAAAGGAGATCAGATTTGGAGGAAGATAATGAATCAGATTTAGAATATGTTGACTTGGGGTATAAAGTCAGGGAGCCCAGGCCCATAATTAAAGTCCAACACAACTCTGGTTGCGGCAGGTAGGCCCTTTCACAGAGAGCACCTATCAGGGTGGGTTTCATCCTTCCTGGAGTGTCATGTTTCCATGACTCCAGTTTCCTTGTCCCAAAGCAACCTTGTGAACTGTTCGTATCACGTGCAAAGAAGAAGTTGTGAAAGCACAGGGACAGAGTGGAGATGAGGGCTGAGCGGGACAAGACCCACTGTGCTGGGGCCAAAATTTGTGCCAGAAAATTGTCTTCCTCCCCAAGCTTGCATCAGTCACTGTTCTGTTTCTCCTCAAAAGTTCTCTCAAGTCCTAACTGTGCTGTGATGAGCAACCTAAGCACTGGAGACAACTTTGCCTCTGCCCTGGGCAATCTGAAGTCCATAAAATCATTTCTCACATGGTTATGCAGTTCTTTCTTTGCTTTTGAGCTCTTCACAGGCATATATCTCGTCTCCTCACCTAAATCCTTAATTGTTAAAAGAAACCAATTTATGGCAAACATTGCATTTTGTTATTGCCACTGTGCCTGGTATACTGGTACATCGTCCGTTGTCAAAAACTACAGATTTGATTGACATTGAATTCATTTGGAGTAGAAAGAAGAAAGGATAATAACCACCTTGGAAGGACAGGATACAAGAAGTTATATGCTGGTGAGAAGAGTTAGATAGTGTCAGTTCCTAGCATACAAAGAACTGATTCAAACACGAAAGGAAAGCTTTCACCTCTGTTGACGGAAATGGCTTTGCATTCTAAACATGCTTGAAAGGAGCAGAAGAATACTGGCACTAGAGTTGTCAAGTGAGTGGTCTTCTCAACTGGCTAACAAGTCTGTTTTTCTTGGACCACCTTTTGTTTATAAGCAGTATTGGTAAAATAATATAATAGTTAACTATACTACATCGTGGGGCTTCCTTGATGGCTCAGCAGATAAAGAATCTCCTGCAATGCAGGAGACTTAGGAGATGTGTGTTTGATCCCTGCACTAGGAAGATACTCTGGAGGAGGAAATGGCTACACACTACAGTATTCTTGCCTGGGAAATCCCATGGCAGGAGCCTGGTGGGCTACAGTTCATGGGTTTGCAAAGAGCTGGACACAAATGAGTGACACACACACACACACACACTACAGTCCATGGGTTTGCAAAGAGCTGGACACAATTGAATCACACACACACACACACACACACAACCAGTACGATCACCCTTCATCCTACACTGGGGAACTGGAGGAATGGGCCCTACCACTCACAGCGTTCAGTAGAGAAACAACCGCAAGAAGTGGAATGACTCAAAACTGATTCAGAGTCTTCTCCTGAAAGCAACCCAAATCTCGCCTCTGGAGATTGGCAGAGATGAGGGCAGAAGGCCCTGGGGTGTCTGCTTTTCACTCCTGCCAAGGGCTCCATTCTCCTTCCTTTTAGAGCACATCTTGCACCTTCTGTGATTCCCCCAAGGGCAAGGTAAACAGCAGGAGAGTTCCTTCTTGGCCCTGGTGGCAGCAGTGCCTGTTGGCTCCGGGTCACATTCCTTTCCAGACTTCACAGACCTTGGGTTACAAAGGACTCGTTGCACAATCCTTGGGAGAGTGGGTATGGGGGCTGGGCTAAGTTGAAGGGGAGTGTCTGGCATGTGTCAACCATCCAGGTGTGGCCGGTTGCCAAGGCTCCCCAGGTGGTGGCATTGAGAGAGGGAGGGGGGGGGGACAGAGAGAAGGAGAGAATCAAATGTCTCAGGATCTCTGGTGAGGCAGATTCCCTTTCTCTTTTTTCTCTCCCACAGCTGTTAATAACACTTGTCAGGATGCATTTCTCAGGTGGAAAGCTTTTCAAAACTACCGTCGGCATACCTGTGTTTCAGCTTACTGGAGACATTTGAAAGTTCAGAACCCACAAGGGAGAATCTGAAACGAAAGCTCCTCTTATCTCTCCATTTTTCATAGTCAAGCTTTCTCCTACCATTTTATGCGATAAGATGTATAAAATTACTCAATCTATTGCACAACTTTTGAAATGAATATGGAAGCTGAAAGACATTACCACAGCTTTGTTTAAACCCTATGCCATGGTGGAATCTTCTTTCCTGTTGGTAATCATTTCATAAGTCTCTTTTATTAAAGACAATCTGTCTGGAAAACCAGAAAGCTATGGAAGATCCTTATAGGATAAATGCATTTTAGTGAATTAAAAAACAAGCTAGTGACCTAGAAAATATTAATCAGATCTTTGGAGCTGGTGGCTATACAAATGAGGTCTGTTCTTACATCAAACAATTCTTCATTTCATTTTCTTTCAGATTTGGGTACTTTAGGCTGATGTTAATACACTTGCAATGAATTCAGTTGGAGAAAACTCTGAGTATCTGTATCAGCGTGTGCTTGGACTCAAACTTACAGATGGATTAGAGCTGCAAGACATAGACAACTCTACATAAAATGAACTCTGAACATGCCTAAGATTGCTCCTAAATTATCAATAGCTCTAAACAAAATGTTAATTCATGGTTTAAGTCAGGAAAGGCTCATATAGGAGACAAAGTAGGTAATAAAGATAGGTCAGCTACCACGGATGGTGTAAACCTCCATGCCTGCCAGATTAAGTTTACTCACATGTGCATTTACAGAGTACACACATACATACCACAGAGTATACACATGCATGCACATAAGCAAAGTCTTCCCTGGTGGCTCAGACAGTAAAGAATCTGCAACACAGGAGACATAGGTTCAATCCCTGGGTCAGAAAGATCCCCTAGAGAAGGGAATAGCAAATAGCAACCCACTCTGGTATTCTTGCCAGGAGGAGTCCATGAACAGAGGAGCCTGGCAGACATGACTGAACAACTATTACTACTACACACAAGAAAAGTGATCTACCTAAACTGGAAAAGGCCACAGAAAGTTTGTATATTTAATAGAAAGCAAAATGCTCATTAACTGCATAAATGCCTTTTTTTTTTTTTTTAAATAGACTACTTCTAATCAGGCCTGATGCTGGGAAAGATTGAAGAGAGGAGGAGAAAGGGACAACAGAGGATGAGATGGCTGGGTGGGATCACTGTCTCGATTGACATGTGTTTGAGCAGGCTCCAGGAGTTGGCGATGGACTGGGAAGCCTGGTGTGCTATAGTCCATGGGGTCACAAAGTGTTGGACATGACCGAGCGACTGAAATGAACTAAACTGAACTGAATCAGGTCAGAAGGCAGAGTAGAAAATCCGTTTCCCTGGATTCATTTTCATTGTATTCTCAGCCTTTTGAATGAGGTCTTAGGTGCTTTCTCTTGACCTTGGTCAAAGCTTGTTTTGTTTGGAGCTGAAGGCTGGGTGAACTTTGGTAAATAGTGTTACCTACCTAGAGTACCTGAGTTTACCAATAACCGCAGTAAGGTGATAAAAGGAGATTTCCTTACCTTAGAATATTCTGACTTAGAAATTAAAATAGTCCAAGTGTGAACCAGTAAATTCCTTCAGGATGAATTGGGGCAGGGAGTACTGAAGAGGCCACAGGCTGAGAGTGAGAGGATTTAAGCCTTAGTCTCAAGATAGCACTAACTAGCTCAATGGCCTAAGTCAAGATATTTAACCTCTCTCTGCTGGTTTCCTTTTCTGCAAATTAGGACATTAGAATGGATGATCTTTTAGTTACCTGCCCACCCTCACCGCCCCCACCCCGCAACTCTAAAAGTCTGTGGTGTGTGACTAACACAAGGGTCAGAGAACATTATAGTCAATAAATGTATATGTAGACAAGTTAGAATATTCTGTGTTTTGTGGATGTTATTTTAGGTTAAACTTAAACATAGTTTTCAGGGCTTCCCAGTTGACACCAGTGGTAAAGAACTGCCAGTTCAAGAGACGTAAGATTTGTAGGTTCGAAACCTTCATTGGGAAAAGATGCCCTGGAGGAGGGCATCAAACCCAGTCTAGTATTCTCACCTGGAGAATCCCATGGACAGAAGCCTGGTGGGCTATGGTCCATAGGGTCACAAAGAGTGGGACACGACTGAAGCAACTTAGCACAGCACAAATGCAGTTTTCAATGACAATAAAATGAATAAAGTCTAAACACTGGACCAATGAGCTTTTGCTTTCCAAGGACTTGAGATGGGGTCATAATCTAATTGTGAAAATCATAGTGGCTTCTCTAGATGGAAGTTGAATATGTGCTAGAGTCAATGTGCAAACACATTTTGTTTTTATCTGAGCCTCTGGATTTATTTACATGCTTCGGATTACTACTTTTATGGAGCGAGTGAATATTAGCTTTGCAGCTGAGATATATTTATTCCCAGGGTGTTGGAGGTCAGAGTGTTAAAACTGTGTGCTGTGGATAGAGACTGGGTCTCCCCACCTTGTCTGTTCCTCTTGGGGTCCCTGGCGGGCAACTAATCTACCTGTCAGAACATTGGACTGCTGCTTCCACTTGAGAAAGGAACATGGCAATAAACTTGGATCTCGCAGGCGAATCTCAGCGTGCCTGCCCGAGCAGTCCTGCACTTGGCTCTGGGGTCGTGGTGTGCCGAGGGCAGCCAACGTGGATGAGTCAGAGCCTGGCACCCACCCCACCCTCCGCCCTCCTGGTAAACAGAGCAGCTATTTGCCGTCACTCAGAGCCTCCCAGGGCCTCGAGACTCCAGGAAGAAACAAATAAGCTAGAAGCCAAAACCCCAAGGCAAGGTAAAGAAAACAGAACTGTCTGCCTCCCCAGCGATGATTTCACTAGTGGGAGTTCTTTAGGGGGAGGAGTGGTAGACAGTCTCAACTGAACTGTTTTACTTTCTTCTCAACCAGAAGGCCCTTCTCTTTCACTGTTTCTGGGGGTGACCTTCTGCCTTTTAAGCCTTGAAACTTCAAAAGCAGACTTGAGAATCAATATTGGTTGCTAATCCATAATATTTTTTCCCTCCCTTTTATTTTGTTTGCATTTTTTCATACAGCCTTCTATTAAAATACTTCTTTCAGTTAGCTTGTTTTTCATTTAGTTTATTCTTCTCCATAGAATTTCATGGACAGAGGAGCCTGGTGGGCTATAATCCATGGAGTCACAAAGAATATCTTACTCATTTGGGGCTTTCCAGGAGGCACTAATGGTAAAGAACCTGCCTGCCAGTGCAGGAGACATAAGAGACTCGGGTTCGATCCCTGGATTTGGAAAATCCCCTGGAGGAGGGCATGGCAACCCACTTCAGTATTCTTGCCTGGAGAATCCCAAAGACAGAGGAACCTGGAAAGCTACGGTCAGTCCATAGGGTCACGCAGAGTCGGACACGACTGGAGTGACTTAGCACCCACTCACATCATTCTGGGGAGAAGCTTTTAAAAGAAGAATACCTGGATAAAAGAATTGACATCACCAGGCACTAATTGAAGACGGTTTTAGAAAGTAATTTTACACTGACCTGTTGAGGTTCCCTTGCCTCTTTTGCACCCCTCAGTGGATGAGGAGAGGACTAGGCACCAACCGTCTTGGAAATGTCCTTGTGGTCTGTCTTCATAGTAGGAAGTCGGTGTTTGGAGAAAATGCCACAGCTGTGTTTCTGCTGGGAGCTCATGTGGCATTTGGTCTGCTCATTTGGATCCTTCACATTGCCTGAAAGTAACTGGCGCCTCATCTCTGTGCTTACACTCTTACCTCTAAGCCTGGAGAAACACCTATCTTGTAGTCTTGTCCTCTGAATAGCCATTCCCTTCTCCAGGGATCTTCCTGACCCAGCGGTTGAACCCAGGTCTACTACATTGCAGGCAGATTCTTTACTGTCTGAGCCATCAGGGAAGCCCCTTGTTCCTTTAAATACAGTAAATTTGTTCTGAGTTTAGCAAATGTCACGTACCTGAACCGGAGTCATGGCTGGCTGATTCCTTCTAGCTCCATCAGGTAGCATCCCACCTTTAATATATCAGATAACTTCTCCTTCTCAGTAGCCAGGGTTGAGCCTGAGCTGGACATTGTGATGTCACAGAGTGGAATCCTTACTCCTCCCAAAGGCCCATCTGGGACCAGCCAGTGGAGCACTTCCTCTCCTGCCCATGGTAGGAGGTTGGGAAGGTACACCCCCTAATCTCTAAACTGACCCACGGAATGATAGAATCTTAAATGTGGGCAGATGTAGGAGACCTCATGACTCAGTTTTGGTCTAACTACTTGACTTTGAAGCTGGGAAATCAAGGCCCAGGGTGGTTAAGTGTCAGAGATACGTCTCAAAGCTGGGTGCTTTCAGTGTTGCCCCCTACCCTTCTGAGCATGCCGTTTTCACTCTAGGCTACACTCTCTGGATCTTGTCAACATCACCATTTTCTGATAAGCACCTCATGAGGCTAATTCTTACCTGAATCCACTCACAGAAAGAGACCATTCGAATAATTTGAAATATAGAAAGAGAACAGAGTCTCAGTGAAAATCATTCATTTTTCCAACAATGTATAGGCTGCCAGAAATAGCAAATTCTCATCCTAGCCTGAACTCAGAAATCCTGAGCTAGCAGACCAATCCTAGATTAACCAGTAATGTGACTTCTGGGTAACCCGATGTTGTCCATGAGATCTGATGATAAGGAGAAAAGCTCAAAAGCCCGGGATTAGTGCTGCTGCAGTGCCAAATCACGCCCCAGTGTTTGCTGAGGAGGGCACAGAAAGGAATAAGCTGTAAAGAGAGAGACTCTCAGTGGAATTTATTTCTTTCCTTTCATACGCTTCACTTTCTCTAGATACTGTCCCCATATGGTATTCAAATATTACCTACATTCATTGCATGAAACGACTTGTATTTGTGAAGCTAGAGAATTGTGCTTTCGAAATCTCTCAAGGTGGGACTAGATATTGCACTCTTATAATACCAACGACTAACGTTTTATATCATGCTTTAGCATTTACAAGCCACCTTCACATACATTGTTTCATTTCATCTTCACAGCTCGGTGAGGCAGTGTATTTTTAGTACCTTTTTATGGGTGAGAAAATTATAGCTTACAGAGGTTGTGACTTGCACAAGATCACAAAGCTAATTATGTGAAAAGGGTAACATTGACTACAAACCAGATCTTCCAACCAAACTTTTCCCCCACCATAGGGCTTCTACAGGGATGGGAGGAATTGTCCTCTCTGAACACACTTGAGGGCGATTCCACTAAGCAGTCCTTGGAGAAATGAAGAAGAAATTATTCCTATGGATCAAAAATACCTCTTTGCTAACCCCCTAAATGTCTTCATAAAAACTTGGAGAAATGATTGAAAAAGAAAGTGAAAGTGTTCGTCACTCAGTTATATCTGACTTGGTGACTCCACGGACAGTAGCCCACCAGGCTTCTCTGTCCATGGAATTCTCCAGGCAAGAATACTGGAGTGGGTTGCCATTTCCTTCTTCAGGGGATCATCTCAACCCAGGAATCAAACCCAGGCTTCCTACATTGGCAGGCAGATTTTTACTGTATGAGCCANCTTCTCTGTCCATGGAATTCTCCAGGCAAGAATACTGGAGTGGGTTGCCATTTCCTTCTTCAGGGGATCATCTCAACCCAGGAATCAAACCCAGGCTTCCTACATTGGCAGGCAGATTTTTACTGTATGAGCCACCAGGGAAGACCATAATTACCTAGAAAGGGAAAGTGAAAGTCACTCTGTCATGTCTGACTATTTGCGACCCCATGGACTATGCAGTCCATGGAATTCTCCAGGCCAGAATGCTGGAGTGGGCAGCCGTTCCCTTCTTCAGGGGATCTTCCCAACCCAGGGATCAAACCCAGTTCTTCCACATTGCAGGTGGATTCTTTACCAGCTGAGCCACCAGGGAAGCCCCATAATTACCTAAGCCAGACCTAAATCCATTTAACATGTAAATGCAAAATTTTTTTGCCCAGCTTTCATATAATATATGCTGATTTCTCCAGAAATGCAGCTACCTCAAGGTAGCTTGTACAGGTAGCTTGTAAAGAATGGTAGACCATTCTTTATCTTGTTCAGAACTTTACCAAAAGTTGTTCGCAATTTTGGAAAATCAGCATCACCAATGGCCATGCCACTCACAGTATTTCAGTTACCTTGAAGCTTGTCTGTTTGTGTCTGTACTCTCAACCTCACATTCTCATTGAATCTCCCATTAGGTCCACCATAGTAGTCAAGACCAGCCACCTAATTCACTAAAATATATATATTTTTTATATAAATTATTCTCTCTTGTTTCTCCTTCTTTATCTAGGATAGAGCATTATACTGATTTTTATTAAATTACATAGATAGGCTATCTCTGATTTTCATTTTGGGATTGGACAAGGCCAGTTAAAACTTTGTCATTGAAAGGGAACACTGGGACTGATAGACCTCACTGTCATCGACTGCAAGGAGTTGCTTGAAACATTCATGGGCACAACTAAGGATCTCAGTGTAATCCACGTNAGGCTATCTCTGATTTTCATTTTGGGATTGGACAGGGCCAGTTAAAACTTTGTCATTGAAAGGGAACACTGGGACTGATAGACCTCACTGTCATCGACTGCAAGGAGTTGCTTGAAACATTCATGGGCACAACTAAGGATCTCAGTGTAATCCACGTAGCCTTCATAAGAGTTGATGATCACAGTGGTACCTTCTTTAGCCTTACTAAAGGCAACAGTATCTCCAAAGTTACAGGCTCAATATACTAGTTGTATTTTTTAGTTACAAACAAACAAAAAGTACAACCATTAAAAATGTTTAAAATGTGTTTATGTAGCACTAAAAAAACACTTTATGCATCAACTGTGGCACATATTACATATCATGCTTTAGGAAATACATGATTTCATGCTCTAGGAAATGCAAGATTTTCCATTTTAATGATGCAGAGGAATGCCCAGAAGACAGTAGTGAGCAAAAAAAAAGAAAAATTTGTGCAAAAAAGTAGGTACTATTTTAAATAAATACAAGTATTGGGAAAATTGAAAGAGCTACACCAAAATATTAACAAGGGTTATTTCAGAATGGGAGACTGTGTGTGATTCAGTGATTTTGCTTGGCTACCTTTTCTAAATGTTTTAGAATGGACATGTATTGTACTTAAATTAGGAAAAAAGGCTATTTGAAACAGAGATATGGCACATTTATGTTCATATATACGTCTCTGTAGTGCCTGACTTCTTTAACAAGCATTATGACTTTTGCTATTAATATTTTAAAAATCTAATATAGCAGAAAATAAAACAGAAAAATGTTAAAAGGAATACACTTGTAAATATAGTGAATAAGTATCAAGTTTTCCTCAGTTGAGCCAGAAATGTTATAACAGGTTTTTATATAGTGCATGGTGTGTACTAAGTCACTTCAGTCGTGTTCTACTCTTTGCAGTGCTATAGNTAAAAGGAATACACTTGTAAATATAGTGAATAAGTATCAAGTTTTCCTCAGTTGAGCCAGAAATGTTATAACAGGTTTTTATATAGTGCATGGTGTGTACTAAGTCACTTCAGTCGTGTTCTACTCTTTGCAGTGCTATAGACCATAGCCCACCAGGCTCCTCTGTCCATGGGATTCTCCAGGCAAGAATATTGGAGTGGGTTGCCATCTCCTCCTCTAGAGGATCTTCCTGATCTAGAGATCAAACCCAGGTCTCCCGCATTGCAGGCAGATTCTTTACCAGCTGAGCCACTAGGGAAGCCCAAGAGAGTCTGGAGGGCTTGTGAAAATACAGATCACCAGCCCTGCCTTCAAGAACCCCAGTTCTGAGGCCTCAGGACATCGCTTTGAGAATTCCGCCCAGAAACTGGAAGCCCTACAGGCACTATCACAGAGCCAGGAAACACAGTTTGGGACCCTGGACTCAGCAAAGCATTTGCATATTAAGGAATTTTGTTCTTTCTTTGCTTTTCCATTTTCTTTAATTAGGATTTCTTTCCACAGATAATGTTTATTTTCCCATGAAAATGCTTGTTTTCGTCTGTCCCCTCAGGGTTCTCCAAGGTTAAACGACATCAGTTTTCCTTTATTTTGTACTTTTAAAATATGAAAATGTTGTAGATGAACATGATAGCTGACTTTAAACATGCCTGCATTAATTTGATTTCAATGATCTATTGAACACCAGTGTTAGCATGTAATTACCAGGAGCTAAAACTCCAAAATAGGTAAAGGATATTAACACACTGTGTGCTAGAGATTTTAATTAAGCCTTAGTGACTCTGAAGCCGGACATTTCTTTAAGGGATGTTATGAGAATCAACATGATCTTGAAAAAGTAAATCTAACTCCAGGCCTTTTTCCAAGCCAAACTACTTGTGCTTATTAGAAATGTAAGCATGCCTGGAGAATCAGAAAGATATATGTTGCTAATGTTTACTCCCACGAGATCCACCTCATGTGCTCATAAAAATTGTAATATTTTCTCAAAACAAAGGTAGTACTGTACACCCCTACATAATTCATTTTTAAGTAGTGCTAATGACATTAGTAAGGGAAAATGTCAGCCAAGCTGCAATAAAACATTTCCAGGCCAATAAAAGTACTGTAGCTGAGTCGAATGCTTTAAAATTACTGGGTTTGAAAGGTTAAAATAATAAGTGATCACAGATCCAAGAAATAAAATGCTCAAGTCATTAGCAGAGACATTGTCTACTGTGTCATAACTAAAGTTGTAGGGACTCCTCAGTGTAGATCCTGTAAGGTGATCCTTGGGGACCCCCTTTGCTATGTGACTCCTCTCTTTCTGAAGAACAGAAAGTTATATACAGGACCAATAACGCCGACATCTTAGGAAATTTTTAAAAACTGTATTTTGTTTTGTAATGTATTTGTGTAATCCCATTTTGGCATAATAACCTGTTCTTTCAGAAAAGAACAGGTTTTAAGCCAAATACAAAGGCACACTATGAAGATCTACTACATCTCCAAAGACTAGGGCTGATATTGATCTGATTGTCTCACCAAGGCACCTTTTCAGAAAATTTTTCCAAATTTTTTTTCAGTTCTACCTGTGTACTGCCAACGCATTATCACCAGCACATCTTCCTCCACCCTCCTCATGCTTGTGTGCTCAGTCACGTGACCCCGTGAACTGCAGCCCTACCAGGCTCCTCTGTCCATGGGATTTCCCACGCAAGAATACTGGACTGGGTTGCCATTTCCTTCTTCACTACCGCTTACACCCATGAAAGAAGCAGACACGATCATGGCTCAGGAGTTAAGGAATATATCATTTATTGAGCTTTGTGATTAGGTACTTAACATATACTTTTTCTCACCACTCACCTGTGATCTGGATGTGCTATTATTGCCATTAATTTTTAAGGACATAGTTCAGGGAAGTAAAAATTTCCTTGAACTCCGTGGTAGTGAGTGGAGACGAGACTGAACCTGAGGAATACCTGACTCCAGAGGTTGTGCTCTCTCGCACAGACTGAATCATCCTAAAATGAGGTCTATTGCTTACATCTTCTCCTACTTTGGAGAATTATGTTTGGCCTTAAAAGCTGAGCTAGAGTTTCCAAGAGGAGCACAAATAACCAAGAGAAAGTGAAAAGTCTGAATAAAGACCTTTAGTTTCAACAATTTCTGTTAACGAAAACCTGAGAGCTAGCAAATAATCCAAAGTTAGTGGTTTCCTACATGTACTTTGTACAACGAAATTGTTTCTAGGTCAGTTAAAATTTTGAAACTGAAGTGTTTCTAGTTCAATTGAATTAAATGCATTGTATGTGCATGCGTGCTAAGTCGTATCCGTCATATCCGTCATATCTGGCTCTTTTGCGACACTATGGGACTGTAGCCCGCCAGGCTTCTCTGTCCACGGGATTCTCCAGGCAACAATACTGGAGTGGGTTGCCATGCCCTCCTCCAGGGGATCTTCTCAACCCAGGGACTGAACCCACATCTTTTATGTCCCCTTCATTGGCAAAGGGGTTCTTTACCACTAGGGCCACTAGGGAAGCCCATTAAATGCCTTGCAAGAACTAATTATCTAGCAAAAACATGAAGCTTTGTTGAAAAAGAGAATATTCACATCCTAACTTACTTCCTTTGTGAAGTTGGGATTTCCTCTTCATAATCCATCCACTTCCTCAAGTGTTCATTTCAAACCTATCGTGCACAAGGCACCATGCCAGATGCTACAGGGATGCATTGAATACAGACAGTGTCCTCAGCGAGCTTAGAGCCTAATGGTGCAGGAGTTAAATAGCAAAAAACAAACAAACAAACAGACTCTACTACAGAAAGCAGTGTATAAGTATCGTAAGAGAATTATCATCAAAGTGCCATGAGATGTTAAAGGAGAGAGAGCTGACATCTAGGTCTGGCAGTCAAGGAAAGCTTCATGAAGCAGAAGACATATGAAATGAGTGAAAGGATGGGTACTTTATTCATTCATTTATTTTATTCCTTCGTTTATTCTTCATTATTTATTTTTGATTGCGCTGGGTCTTTGTTGCTGCTCGAGGGCTTTCTCTAGCTGCGGCAAGCGGGAGGTACTCTCTCATTGCAGTGTTCAGGCTTCTCATTGCAGTGTCTTCTCTTGTTGCAGAGCACAGGCTCTCGGTCATGCAGGCTTTGGTAGTTATGGCACGTGGGCTCAGTGGTTGGGGCACACAGGCTTAGTCACCCCGTGGCATGTGGGATCTTTTTGGACCAGGGATCAGATCTGTGTCCCCTGCATTGGCAGGTGGATTCTTAACCATTGGACCACCAGGGAAGTCCAGGATGAGTAAGATGAGAGTGACAGGTGAGAAGGAATTTCTGGGCACAGCTGAGTTAGAGCTTGTCTTATCAATAATTCTAATCAAGTCAAAGTCTTAGTGCTACAAAATGCAATTCGGGATATTCATTTATTTGTATCCACCCAAAGTCTTTGAGAGAAAATATGACTAATCCACACATATAACAGGATTTTTAAACATAAAAATTATATAGGAATACCTCCAGTTCTGTGTGACATTATGGACTGTAGCCTGCCAGGCTCCTCTGTCCATGGGATTCTCCAGGCAAGAATACTGGAGTGGATTGCCATACCCTTCTCCAGAGGATCTTCCTGACCCAGGGATTGAACCCACATCACTTACATCTCCTGCACTGGCAAACAGGTTCTTTACCACTAGCTCCACCTGGGAAGCCCAGCAATGGCTCACCTCTTGGTAAATCTGCCTTTTCTCCCCTTTCTTTACCACAAATAGTTACCCCAGGTAAAGAAAATCCTAACACCATACAGACTGCTCACACTACAAGTGGTCTGCAACCTCAGTTATGTCCTCAACACAAGGCAGCTCTTCTATTGTCCATTTCACAGTTATTGTTAACCTCCCCCAATCTCCAGAAGCCCTCTGCCTTACCTATTTCCCTCTCACTCTAGGCAGTGAACCTTATCTCCTTTGTGAAGAACTCAGATGTCATTGTGTTATCTCTCCCAAGGGAACCCCACACCTCTCTGAACACACCCATATCTGCACCCTCTCTTCACTCCTTCCTTCAGCTCAGTTGTAAACCCATCCCTTCTCCAGATCAATGCTGATACCTCTGTGCCCTGAGCCCCATTCAGGCTAAAATAATTGTTTAGCAAAAACTTAATTATATTCTTTGCAGCCAAAGATGGAGAAGCTCTATACGGTCAGCAAAAACAAAACCAGGAGCTGACTATGGCTCAAATCATGAACTCCTTATTGCCAAATTCAGACTTAAATTGAAGAAAGTTGGGAAAAACACTCAACCATTCAGGTATGACCTAAATCAAATTCTTTATGATTATACAGTGGAAATTAGAAATAGATTTAAGGGACTAGATCTGATAGAGTGCCTGATGAACTATGGACAGAGGTTCGTGACATTGTACAGGAGACAGGGATCAAGACCATCCTCATAGAAAAGAAATGCAAAAAAGTAAAATGGCTGTCTGGGGAGGCCTTACAAATAGCTGTGAAAAGAAGAGAAGTGAAAAGCAAAGGAGAAAAGAAAAGATATAAGCATCTGAATGCAGAGTTCCAAAGAATAGCAAAAAGAGATAAGAAAGCCTTCCTCAGTGATCAGTGCAAAGAAATAGAGGAAAACAACAGAATGAGAAAGACTAGAGATCACTTAGAGAAAATTAGAGATACCAAGGGAAAATTTCGTGCAAAGATGGGCTCAATAAAGGATAGAAANGTAGCCCGCCAGGCTCCTCTGCCCATGGGATTCTCCAGGCAAGAATACTGGAGTGGGTTGCCATACCCTGCTCCAGAGGATCTTCCTGACCCAGGGATTGAACCTACATCTCTTATGTCTCCTGTATTGGCAGGCGGGTTCTTTACCATCAGTGCCACCTGGGAAGCCCCCCTAAGGCGGGCTGCTGCCGCCGCCGCTGTTAAATCACTTCAGTCGTGTCTGACTCTGTGCGACCCCATAGACGGCAGCCCACCAGGTTCCACCCATGGGATTTTCCAGGCAAGAGTACTGGAGTGGGGTGCCAGTGTCTTTTCCTAAGGTGGGCACTGGACCCCAATTCCAGCAAAGAGTGCTGTTATTTCAGATTTAAAGCATGTGTGCATGCAGCTTGTGTTTGCTGACAATAAACGAGAGAGGACAGTGCCCCAGGAGTGTGTGCTCGATGTTTTAATCTGATTTTTCACCTGCATCAAAAGAGTTCCTTAAAAATATCAAGTGCTGGCTTTGGAAATAAAAAAACATAAAAATATAACCTTAGCCGAGCCCAGCCAACATGTTATTAGGTCCCAAATGAAGGCAATATTCACAGGGGTAAATGAAACATAATGAAATGTGTGTGAATACATGTGTAGCTATATAGCCTCCCGCCCCCACGCACACGTCAGCTCTATAAAGCAGTGAGGGACACCCGCCATGGTGCCTGGAAAATAGGAGGCAATGCTTAATAAATACTTACTTGTTGAATTCCTTCACTCATTCCACAAACACCTATGGAGTGCCTACTACATCCCAGCCCTGTGCCAGATACTGGAATGCAGCTGTGAACACAAAACAGGGAATGAAGGAAACCATTTTTATAAATCGATTGGGCCTTCCTGTTTGAATAGGAGCTGCCTCTTTTTAAAGCAGTCATTACTTTACGCAACTAAATTCCACCAGTTTTCCCACCTCAGCCCGTTTTGAGCTTGCTTCTTAGGGAACTCCCTTCAAGGCTCCCTGCACACACAACATCGAACCTCCCGGAGCAGCCCATCTTCCTCCTGTCCTTCCCAGCTATGTCTCTTCATCAAACTGCCAACACCATCTTGGATCAAAACCAAGATAGCTGCCTTCTGCACCAATCAGGAGGCCAAAAAGTGTTCTAGGGAAATTAGCAGCATTACTGGAGTAAGTCTGGAGCTCCTCAGGGTAACCATTTTATCAGGGGACGCTCAACTGTCTGCAAAAGCTCCAGTCCGCTTATTAAAATGTCAGCGTCAAACTCTATATTAAGCAGGCGTCCTTTCTTTTAAAGTGCTTTCTCTTTTTAACTTCTGCACCTGCCACATGCCCAAGGCAGTGAAAAACAGATAATGAGGCCCAGACTTCGGCTGTGAGTTGTTCATCACCTGAACGGAGGAGATCACAGAGAAGATGATGGCCAAACACCTGCTCTGGCAGGTGTGCCTGATGGGCAGGGATCCATCAGGCTCATGGTTGCAAGGGGCAGAAATTCAGCTTGCACCCTCTTGGACCAAAGGGGAGCATATAGGTCCCTGGACAAACCATGGCAGGTGCAGGCGCTAGAAATGAGGGGCCCAATGCCTTGGCTCTCTCCACACCTCCTCATGGCCCCTCTGCATCAGCTTCACTGTCCCAGACAAGGTATGTTCTCACAGGTACATCTCTGCCCTGACACCAGAGACAAGAAGGCTTTCCTTGCATAGTCCCATCTGGTACAGCCCAGGAGACCTGTGGTCAGTCTGGCCTGACTCACATGGTCACCCAGGGATTGGTAGTTCTCGCTCGATCCCCATGGCCAGAGGGAAGGTAATTACTATGGTGAAAGAAGGGAGAAACTGACAGGGTGGCAAAAGATACCCACAGGAGCTGGAAAGGACACAGCAGGTAAGGGACCTGGATGCAGATGTAGGAGCAGGAAGGCCCATGTGGGGTTGCGGAGGCATTCAGGCTCATGGGCAGAGGCTATGCCAAACCCGCACAGAAAGTGTGTTAGTCAGTCAGTCGTGTCTGACTCCATGGGACTCCACGGACAGCAGCCTGCCCAGCTGCTCTGTCCATGGAATTCTCCAGGCAAGAATACTGGACTGGGTAGCCATTCCTTCTCCAAGGGATCTTCCCGACCCAGGGATCAAACCTGGGTCTCCTGCACTGCAGGTGGACTCTTTACCATCTGAGCCACCAGGGAAGCCCTGTATAAGTGATGGCCAAGTTGAAGAGCCTCTACCACTGAGGATATGCACAGCCCCTGAAGGAAGCCAGTCTTCTGGGTACACAGGGCGGGAGGGCCCAGGGCTTTCCACCCAAAGCTAGTGCAGCTCAGCTGCCAAGAGACACTCTCCTCCAAGGCCCCTGCCCATCCATCCCATCCCACCTTCTGTACGCCTGTCTAATCCCCAAGGTCCGTGCTCCCACCCCACTGAAGCCCCCCTGGACCAAGCAAAGCAAGAGACCCTCACAGCAGAAGTCAGATGACCTGTGCTTCATCCAGGCCAAACCCACACAAGCCCAGGCTCACCGAGGGTTGCAGCTGCTCTCTCTCCGCCCATCACACCTCTCCTCTAGCAGAG
>SJYV01049638.1:53033-186473 GCA_006410875.1 Neotragus pygmaeus
CATTGGAAGGACTGATGCTGAAGCTGAAACTCCAGTATTTTGGCCACCTGATGGGAAGAACTGACTCATTGGAAAAGACCCTGATGCTGGGAAAGGTTGAAGGCAGGAGGAGAAGGGAACAACAGAGGATGAGATGGTTGGATGGCATCACCGACTTGATGGACATGAGTTTGAGTAAGCTCCAGGAGTTGGTGATGGACAGGGAAGCCTGGCATGCTGCAGTCCATGGGGTTGCAAAGAGTTGGACATGACTGAGCAACTGAACTGAACTAAACTGAAAGTTTTGAAGATTCTAAAGAAGAAATAGCAAAATGACCACAGTTCAGAAGGCTTTGACTCATATTAACAAGAGTGGAATGAAAAGGATTGATTCCTTTTTTGGTGCAAAACATGTTTTAAAAAATTGGAAAGATTTGAATCTTTGAAAATGAAATTGAGCAAGAAAGAAAAAAAGGATATTTAATCACAAGGTATATTGAAGTAGCAGAGCAAGTAACAATTAACAATGGGACTTTGTTACCATCCCTAGGTCTACAAGAGTGAAGCAAGTACAGATACTGGAACCTGAAGCCACTAAGCTGTAGGAACAGGTCCCTTGACAGGGCCATAGCCTTCAGTAGAGATAGCCAACCTGAGAGGATCCTACATAAAGAGACTGGGAGATAAATAACCTAATCTCTGATCTCCTGGCCACACTCCCATCTTGAAGCTAGAGGGGAAGAGCTGGACAGAGTCCATTTAGTCAGCTGGTGGAGAGAAGGAGAGATCTAGGGGCAAGTGGAAGATAACTAACAGCACTTGGTCTCCTTCTTCATCTCTGTTGGTGTCTTTCTGGGCAGGGTCTCAGCTCAACACCCTTACAGCTTTCAATCTGTGGGAAGAAAGCTTCTTGTACAAGTTTTCCAGAAGCCCAGAATTTACTCTCATTAGCCTGCTTGTATCACCCAGTTCATCTCTAATTCAATCCCTGTGGCCAAAGGACAGCTGAGCAGGTCGTGATCACCTGAATACCCCTAGAGCTGTGAGAGTGGGACCAATCCCATAGAAATACATAGTATCCAATGGGACAGCATAGTTCCCCAAAGGAAAATTCAGATGTTGTTAACAGAAGAAGGGGGAATACACAGGCTAGACAGGTGAGAACAGCCGATGAGCACTACAGTACCTGGATGATTCATAAGCCAGCCCTCGGTAAAAATGTAATGACTAATTGCATTGATTGGATGCAGTATGTTTTGAGAACAATTCGTTGCAGATAGTCAGAGGTCAGTAAACATTTGCAAAAATCTGTTGGACTATAAGTGTTCATAACCTATCTGTGCATGCTAAGTCGCTCAGTTGTGTCTGACTCTTTGAGACCCCATGGACTGTAGCCCACCAGACTCCTCTGTCTGTGGGATCCTCTAGGCAAGAATACTGGAGCTGAGTTGCCATTTCCTCCTCCAGGGGATCTTCTAATCCAGGGATCAAACCTACATCTCTTATGTCTCCTGCCTTGGCTGGTGGGTTCTTTACCACGAGTGCCACCTAGGAAGCCCCTCATAACCTATGGACAGAATTACTTTGCAAATGACTAGGGGACATTTCTGAATCCAAAGGATGTTTTTTCCACTTCCAGTCTCTATAGCCATCCTTATATGAATATTCTTGTTTGTAGAAATCTGTATTTACACCCCAAACACTGCCTCTATTCAGTGATCTGAATTATTTTGTAAACCCTGTTTATTTCTTTTCATTAGACCACAGTCTTGAGAATTTCTGGCTTGTTTACACACATCATCAAAGTACTTTTTATAAGACTCATTTAGCAAAAGATCATCATGAAAGAGACAGTAAACTAAGATTAGTGAATAGTTTAAATTTAACTGTTAATGAGGCTTCTTTGTTTCTGCCCATTAAAGATGACTGTCAGTGTTCCTAAGAGCTATTTATTAGGCTGATAAAAAGTGAATAAAGTCAAGCTGCCTTTATCTGATCTCAAAGGTGAGCTTGTAAAATTAATTCTTCTGATGTTTGCTTGTCATTCAAGCATAACTTTTCTTCTATCCACACCCACTGATTTTCTTGTTCAGCTCCAGTAAACTTTTGGCAGTAGTTCTGTCAATGGCTCTTGGGATAAGAAATCCTGCCAGTAGGGTCTAAGCAACATTTTGCAGGGAGGGAGAGCAGGAATCCAGATTGTTCTAACACTGAAAATCAAAGAATTTCCAAAATATAAGAATCACTATTTTTAGAGTTTTAATGCCACTGAAAGTTTCATATAGGGAACCTTTCCCTTTTATGTCCCTTTATTCTAGAGAGTAATGATTTTAGTGATGCAGTCCATAAATATTTATGCAGTGGACAAGAGAAGCATGGACCCCACTTTAATTGAACAGTCTCCTGTAGAGGATCCCCAAACACGTTGCCACCTGATGCAAAGAGTCGACTCATTGGAAAAGACCCTGATGCTGGGAAGGACTGAGGGCAGGAGGAGAAGAGGGCAACGGAGGATGAGATGGTTGGATGGCATCACTGACTCGATGGATATGAGTTTGAGGAAGCTCCAGGAGTTGGTGATGGACAGGGAAGCCCGGCGTGCTGAAGTCCATGGGGTCACAAAACATCAGACACAACTTAATGACCGAATGAATACATGGATGATGGGTTTGCCATGGGGTCTACAGATAAATTTGTGTGGGGTGTTGCACCCACTGCCCAATCATTCTTGCCCGGGACACACCAGGGAGAGTGGGAGAGAAAGCCTAAAGTTATGAAGCAACCATCTTTCCATCACCTGTGCGAACAAAGGCAAACAACAATATGAAGAGCTCCTCAAACTTCACACATTCAATTTCGGAATACATGACACACAGCAAGAGAGGGAGATTTAACTTCTTATCTCTTTCATAGACATTTCATCTGTCTAAATCCCTGCCCCTTTAAGCCTTTATGACCATTCCAGATCAGAGTGATCTTCTCATCCCCTTTCTCTCAAAACCTGTGGTGCTCAGACCTGACTATATACTCTCTCTCACAGTATATATCTGATTTTTAGGTGTCGCCCTATGCTCCTTCGTGGCAAGGGCCAAATTGAATGCTTTTTTACATCCCCTATGGCCTAAATTCTGGGGCAAAACGGGAGCTGTATAATCACAGGCTAAAGTAACAGAAATGCTTTGCTCAGGTTAATATTAAACTTAGTTTGCATTCTCAGTCCATAAACCACTCAGTAATTAGAGGGTCATTTGTACTGAAGCAGCCTTAAATGTAACAGCGATGAAAAAGATCTTGTCTGGTGGCTGGAGGAAGTAGAGCAACCTTATAAAAATCTAATGAATTGAGTCCAACCTAACCCAAAGAACATTAAAGCTGAAACAGTTCGTACAAAAATCTTTCGGTCCACATTTCACAGAAAGGAAACCAGAGTCCTTAGAGGCTGTGGCTTGCTCAAGGTTACCTTGAATTAGTAATAGAAGCCAGACCAGTAACTACAGTTCTGGACCAAATTATTGGGTAAAGAGTCAAGTTAGGGGTTGGTTAGATTCAACTTTGTGTTTTCCAAGTCATCATAATAGCAACCATTTTTCAAACCCGTTTTATTGTTCCTGGAACTGTATCAGATCCTTCTTAGATAGTAACACATTACATCATTTAATCTTCACAACTCATCTGAAGGAGACACTGGATCAGCCAGAGTTCCTCCTGAGGAACAAAACCAGTAGGAGATAGATATCAAGAAATATGTTTATTAGAGAAATTTAAAACAGTGAGATACCACCTTACACCTGTCAGAATGGCTATCATCAAAAAGTATACAGACAACAAATTTTGGTGAGCCTGTGGAGAAAAGGGAACCCTAGTACATGGTTGGTGGGCATGTAGATTGATGCAGCCACTGCCAAAAACATTATGAAGTTTCCTCAAAAAACGAAAACTAGAGTTACCATATGATCCATCAATTCCACTCCTGGGTATATATACAAAGAAAATGAAAACACTAATTTGAAAAGATACACTGACCCCAATGTTCAGAGCAGCATTATTTTCAGTAGCCAAAATAAGGAAGCAACTCAAATGACTATGAACAGATGAATGGATAAAGATGTGGCATATATATATATATGAGTAAAATAAGTCAGACAGAGAAAGACAAATACACTATGATATCACTTACACGTAAAACCTAAAAAATAATACAAACGAATGTAGACACAAAACAGACTCACAGATAGAGAAAAAGCTAGTGGTTACCAGTGGAGNATATATATATATGAGTAAAATAAGTCAGACAGAGAAAGACAAATACACTATGATATCACTTACACGTAAAACCTAAAAAATAATACAAACGAATGTAGACACAAAACAGACTCACAGATAGAGAAAAAGCTAGTGGTTACCAGTGGAGAGAAAGAAGAGGGTGGGACAAATTAGAGGTATGGGGCTAAGAGACACAAACTGCTATGTATAAAATAGATAAGCAATAAGGATATATTGTTTGGCACAGGGAATTATAGCCATTACCTTGTAATGCATTTTAATGGAGTAGAATCTATAAAAATCCTGAGCCATTACGCTATATACCTGAAACTATACTTCAGTTTTGAAAAGAGATTTGTTGCAATTGGTTTACATGATTTGGGGAGATGACTAGGAGAATTCAAAATCCATAGGGAAGCATAGCTTGGGGTTTGAGGACAGAACAAAACTGCTGTCCACAAGTAGACTTTCTTCTTCCAGGAAGCCTCAGCCTTACTCTTTTATTTTATTTTTATTATTTTTTAACACTAGAAACATTTTGTATTGGAGTATAGCTGATTAACAATGTTGTAATAGTTTCAGGTGAACAAGGAAGGGATTCAGCCATGCATATACATGTATCCACTCTCCCCCAAACTCCCTTCCCATCTAGGCTGGCACACAACATTGAGCAGAGTTCCCTGTGCTATACAATAGGTCTTCGCTGATTATCCATTTTAAATATAACAGTGTGTACATGACTATCCCGAAGTCCCTAACTATCCCTTCCCCGCAGCAACCGTAAGTTCATTTTCTAAGTCTGTGAATCTCTTTTTGTTCTGTAAATTCATTTATATCATTTCTTTTTAGATTCCACATATAAGGGATGTCATATGATATTTCTCCTTCTCTGTCTGACTTATTTCACTATGACACTGTCTAGGTCCACCCATATTGCTGCAAATGGCCTTATTTCATTCTTTTTAATGGCCTCAGCCCTACTTTTAAGTCCCTTCAATACCTTCTGGGGGTGTGTCAATTCACGACCTTCTCCTGCTCTGACTCCTGTCTGCTGGAAGTTTGGTTCACTTTCTTAGCCAGACAAAAGAGGACACATTGGTTGATTCTGGCTCTTGCTCTGTTATGTTTTCCCTACCTCATCTGAATTCAGATCTCTTTGCTAAAAAAAGTATTTCTGTCTTCCTGAAATAATTGTAAGAAATGGTCTTGTGTGTGGACACTCCGAGCATATTCCCCCAAAGTCCCTGTCCTACTGCTTCCTAGAATATCAAAGGTTTTCCACACGGGCAAGAGCATTGGACCTGCTGGAATTCTTTTGTCTCCCTTGACTTGAGTAGGCCAAAAGGCAAGTTGATTACCACTTTCGTGTTTTTGTGATAAGGGCAGTCACAATGCCAGGTCCAAAGACCAAGTGGCACCCCTTGATGTTACAGTTTATCCGTCCAAACTTGAAACCAACCATTTTAGAAGAACTTCATGGCCTTGACATGAACGGCACCAAGTGAAAACTTTACTTTCTTTTTCATTGGAAAGTCACAACTGCATGTCTTTCCTATACTACCCGCCTGGCATCCTTAAATACATCTCACGATAGCATCTCTGCACCTCATCCAGGGGCAGCTAGGAAAAAACATAGACTCAAAATCTCAAAGATCCTAGGCATCTCCACCATGTGGTCCCACACACTTGAGCCCTTTGTGGTTATCTTGTCTCCATCCCATTCTCGCTGTTCCAAACCTCTCACTATGTCCCTCTACCAGCTCCAGTCTCTTGACCTTACTCTCAGCAGGTGCTCTTGCCAACTCCCTTGTAGAGAAATTGAAGGTCATCAGACAGAAACTCCCTCAATATCCTGGCTGATCACCCCCTGCTTTCCCATTAAAACCTTCCTATATCTGACTTTCCTTCCTTCCTTTCCCCGCTCTCAAAAGTAGGAGTATCCCATCTTCTTCTCTTGTTCCAGGTGAATCTCTCCATCTGTTCTCACCCACCCGCCTTCTCTATCATTTCCTTTCTGGAATTGTAGACCTTTTTTCCTAAGATCCTACCCAAGAGCCTATAAAGAAGTCCAAGGCTTGCCCATCAGGAAGGAAGAGAGGGAAGGAGAGAGGAAGAGGAGAAAGAAGGAGGAGGGGACAAACTCCTTTAGCTGTTGCTCCACCTCCTGTCCTCAGACAATTGTCCTCATGTCTCGTTTCTCATCTTTCCCTATCTATGAACACACTGCAGTTTGCCTTTTGCCTCCATCATTTTACTAAAATTGCTTTTGCTAAGGTTGCCAGTGACCTCCCAATTGCCAAATCCAATGGATGTTTTCCATTCCTTATCAGACTTGCCAACTCCTTTGCAGAGAACTTGAAGGTCATCAGACAGAAACTCCCTCAACATCCTGACTGATCACCCACTGCTTTCCCATGTCCCATGATGATGGGACACCTGGCACTGTCTCCTTAAAAAAATGCTTCCTAATCTCCAGGACAGCACACAGCCCTGGTTCTCTTCCACCTCCTGAGAGATTCTCATCAGAACCCTTCATTGACTTTCTTCTTCCATCTTCTCCCCAGGCTCTATCTTGACTCTTATTTTCTTCTCACTTTGAACTTCTTCCAGTGATGTCCAGGCCTTACCAGGACCTTTAATGACTCCTTCCTCCCAGGGGCAGAGATAATTAGAACTTATCTGCAACAATTCCCTACAGCCCAAGGAATTTCTCTAGGCAACACCTTTCACCCACCACTTAGAACTTTCTTTTCTTGTTTGGTTTCCATCCCACTCCCTGTAATAGGATCCCTGTGCTCTGTGCTCATGCAAAGCCTCTTTGCACGCATGACTTATTTAGATGATCAGCCTGGCTTTTGAGTCTACTATAAAAAGAACAGAATTATTAATGCATGAATCCTTCCAACCTTTCACCTCCTTCTGTCCTCTAAAAGGATCCTGACTTTGCAAGTTTCATTTCTTCTCCTCCCTCACCCCCCAGAGAAACCTCCTTTGCCTTACCAGACTCATCTTTGGGGAATTTGTGATGTAGAATAAGGAGGAAGTGGGAGGGAGATAGGAACAGGAGATGCANCTAAAAGGATCCTGACTTTGCAAGTTTCATTTCTTCTCCTCCCTCACCCCCCAGAGAAACCTCCTTTGCCTTACCAGACTCATCTTTGGGGAATTTGTGATGTAGAATAAGGAGGAAGTGGGAGGGAGATAGGAACAGGAGATGCAGGAACTGGGGTTGGGGAAGGCTTTTCAGGACCTGTATGAGGGCTGGAGGAGTTTGTGATGAGAGAGAGATATAAACGGGAAAGAGACGGGAATTTTAAGAGGTACTACTGTGGCCTGTGTTCATTCAAAATACTAGAGAAATGAAAACAAATAACTTGAATAGTTTGGATAGTACTTTTGGCTTTGGGCAGATTTTCCCTGATGGCAGTTTTGCTCTAAAGATGGGTTTCAGGGTTTCCCAAGTATACCACTCCTCCCCACAAGCCTCCACACTGAAGCACCGATTCCCCCTGGACACCACCCCACAACTCAGACGTCCTCACTTTCCCTTGAGGCCAACCTGGGTGGAAGAAAAGATCCAAGTGCTCATGTGGTCTAACATATGAGGCTCCGGGTTCCAGACCTGAATTTTCAAGTCAGTTCTCTCTTCTGAGCCCCAGACCAATACATTAAACTGTTTATAAAACAGTTCATCTAACATTCACAGAACTCTCACAGTCACCTTGTCCCAAAGTTGCCTCTTTGTCTTTATCATCTCTTCCTCTTAATGTTGCTTCTCTGAAGTCCTTCAGAAAGACATCAACCTCAACTGAGTCACCTGATACAGAGACGTGGGTGTCATCCTTTCTTTGCTAAGACCTCTCCTCTAGATGGTCACCAGCCCTCTCCTGATTCTTAAATGTATCAACACACTGAGCCACTGGATGCTTCTGAAACTCTTAAAGTTTCTAAGTTTTTCACATGATGCCATGGAGCGTTCTCTTGTGTTTGCCTTCAGCATCTATTTCCTACCTCCACTCTTCTGTTAAACATTAGATGATTCTTAAATTTGATCTCCTTTTCAAAGCTCCTCTTGGTTGCCCAACATGGTTTGATCATTTTTTCCTTTATACTACCTTGAACTTACTGGTATTAAGGCAGCTATCTCAATGTATTGCAATTATTTTACTTATTCAACTATCTCTGCTCCTAGACAATGACATTCTTGAGGGAAAACACTGTCCCTTATTACTGAATCTCTATCACCCAGCGTGGCATCTGGTTTCTAGTAATAGCTCAATAGATAAACACTTATAATTCCACAAATGAATTAGCAATTAGTTTATGAGGTAGTCAGGAATTCAAATTAAAGATAGAAAAGATAGGCTTCATGAAGTTAAATAGTTTACTCAAAAAGCTGCAAACTGAGGGAACAGAGTTTGATCTTGGCCCATTACTACAAAGCCCTTAACTTTTTTTTAAAGAATAATCACGCTATGTCTTAGCTGTGGTCAAAGCCCTTCTTATACTTTAGGAAATTTTCTCTGCTGATAGTGGTCATGTTTATCCCTTTATGGTGACTTTTCTTGAAGGGCATTTTCTCTTGGCGGTAACCCAGGGACACAAGAAGGATTTCAACCATTCTGTTTTCATTGAACATTTTTAATTTCATTTCTGAAGTTTTCCTCAGAATTTCAATTTTACAGCCATTTCTTCTGCATTTATTTCACAGATTCTAGGTGGTGATATTGTTGGAAAGTAGGTTGGAGTTGGAATGCCAAAGTTCTGCACATTGTCACTCACAGAACGATAGCCATCAATACCAAGGGCATCTGAAGCAGAGGTAGGTGCAAGAGTCTATTTTGAAGAAAATTAAAGGATGTAATATTGCTAGTTTTTTGCGGGGGAGCATTTATGTTCAATAAATCCATAGGACCTTTCTATGGATTTCTCAGAAGTCAAGTCAAACAATCACTGATGCCAGTGAATATTCTTCTTTTGGGTTCAATTCTGTAACTGCTGCCTACGGCAATGTAGCACGTGATGTCTGACATACTATCTCAGGGAAGAAAAAAGAAGCATTTGGAAGTCCATACTATTTTTTTTAAAAAACAAACAGTTGGCTCTCTCCAATTGGAGGATATTCTGTTTCGTTGTGGTTATGGTTTTGTTTGCTCATCCACAGTATCTCTTTTTTATTTCATCTGATAAGAATGTGAGCGTAATAGATCATTTCGAGTCATTTAAAATACTCTACCACTTTCCTATGTTGTTCAGGGCATCTGAGTTCTTTATAAGTGGAACACAGGAGAGTTGTGGCACCAATCAGAGTCACTATGGAATTTTAAAATAGGCATCCTCCCTTTCCTCCAAGGTGTCTTACAAAACTTCCATTGCCATATAGGCATTACTGTTTCCAATACTCAAGGACATGGGTGAACGTGTACACTTTTTCAGTGTAAATTTATTGAACTATTGATATTTAGGGGAAAGAGACAGCAGCTCACTTGCAGATGGAGTATTAGGGAGAAACGTAATGGAGAGTCTAGTTTGTTCTACTGTCATTCTCTAAGGACTTTCTAAGCATCAGGCACTGTGCTGCATGTTAGGAACACAGAGCCTGAACTACCAAGCCTGGTCTCCACTCTCAAAACACTTCTGGAGGGGTAGGCAGTCATGGAAGCTGCATACTGACTACCAGTGAGGGCCCCGGGGGCTACAAGCATGGAAACCCAGGAGTGCACAGAGGGGCACCTGCTGTAGAATGGGGGTGAAGGAAGACTCCCCGGAGGCAGCACCTGGGCTGGGTCTTGAGGACAAGTAGGAGGTGGGCCCAAGAAGAATATTAAAGGCAAAGAAGGAGATCTGCCTTTGGTAAATGAAAGAGAGATGGCAAGGCTCCTTCAGGAAACTGTGAACATTTCAGAATGATGAAGTAGAACTTTGAAGGCTGAGAGTGTGGAGGGCTAGACCCGTGAAGTCTGTGGTAAGGGTTGGGGAGCAGATCAGGTGGGACAAAGGTATGAGCCCAAAAAGAGGGGGAGGCATCCATGGGACAGCTTCCACAGCTTCCTGTCCAGCTACAATTGAGCCAGATGTCCCTGGTGGGCACAGCCTTTTTCTAGAAATGCCCACTTCCTGGAAACAGCCCTGAGTCATTGGCCCAGAGTTCACAGAGTTTGTTCCTCGGAGCTCAGGGATGCTAGGAGGCAGAGAAACGAGCCCTCTCTCACCTCCCCCCATCCCACGAAACACTTACCAGGAGCCTTTTGCTCCCAAATGGGAAGAGGCTCCCTGAGAAGTCATGCACTGCAGGTCTCTGTTCCGTAATAGCAGTTGAACAGCAGTGTTGTCCCCAAGCTATGGAAGACCAGCTGCCTGCACCGCTGCATGACCAAGTACCCACAGGGCAGGGACCGAGTACACAGTCTCTCCCAGCCCATTGCTTCTGATAATTGCTTAGGAAACCCTCACAAGCGTATTAACTCTTTTGAACTATTGTTTAATGGTGATTGATTGATGCTCAATAAATATTTACAAATGATAATTACAATCGGTCTCTATGGTAAGGGGAAAACAAAAGCAAAGGACAAGAGAGAAAAAATGAAGGTGCAGAAAGAATGTGGAAGAAGTAATCATTCATATTAACCGGTTGTTGTTGTTGTTTAATCGCTGAGTCATCCAACTGTGATTCCAGGGACTATAGCCCACTAGGCTCCTCTGTTCATGGGATTTTCCCAGGAAGAATTCTGGAGTGGGTTGTCGTTTCCTTCTCTGAGGGATCTTTCTGACCCAGGGATTGAACCGCATCTCCTGCATTGGCAGGCGGCTTCTTTACCACTGAGCTACCTGGAAAGCCCTATTAACTCATTGAATGCTTACTAAATCACAAGTCGTTGCCATAACACTTCCGTATATTATTTTACTTAATATTTACAATGATCTATGATATACATTATGATTCTCTCTCCTTAAAAAGTGAAAAGACCGAAGCTCAGAGAAGTTGAGTAACTTTCCTAAGGCCAGGGAAGTGGTTTTCTGACTCCAGAGCAGGGATCTTGTTTGTTCAATCCAGCTTCTGGTGAGAGAGGGACAGGCTTGGGGGTTTTCTGGTAAAGCTGTAGTCACAGTTCAGACTTGAGTAAAAACAGTGGGAGAATCTGACTTCTGTCTCAGTAACTAAAGAATAAAGTTTAAGTCTTGCTTAATTATAGTCCTAACACACAGGATGTGTGCATGTGTGCATGCTAAGTCCCTTCAGGTGTGTCCGACTCTTTGCGGCCCCATGGACTGTAGCCTGCCAGGCTCCTTTGTCCCTGGGATTCTCCAGGCAAGAATATTGGAGTGGGTTGCCATGCCCTCCTCAATGGGGATCTTCCTAACCCAGGGATGGAACCCAGATCTCTTATGTCTCCTGCATTGGCAGGTGGATTCTTTACTACTAGCCCCACTTAGGAAGTCCTAAATCTTGCTTGGAGGCTTAAAAAAAAAACAACCCTAAGGATCCAGCCATCACTCAACACCCCACGCAATTTTCTTTGGACATTCCGGGTCACCGCTGTCCCTCCATGGCCCTTCCCACTCTCTCCCTCAATTTTTCTGATCCTTGTTCCCATATCTATTTTGATGACAAGTACATGTATACTTTTCTGGGGATTCTAACTTAGCAGGGAAGCCAGAGTTTAAGATCTGATATCTAAAATGTGGTACAGTGACAAATGCCCACATTTGATGTGTGCGTTCCTCTGGTATCATCTTGGAACTTCCCATCAGACACGAGAAAATTTTTTCTCAATAGGATTATCCTTGATTGAGTATTGGATGTCTTTAAAAGCATTAATTTCAAAATGCGCTTTGGCTATCAGACTGTCAAAAGCCCTACCAGAGGATCCTTTTAAAGATTAAACAGAAGTGTACTTGAAGAGGTCTGCTTTTGCTATACCCAACCTCACTCTGTACTTCCATGATTCATTAGGTGTATCTGAGAAACAGAAGTTATGTTTTATTTAGCCTGCAGATAAAATATTACTGAGTAAGCAGTAACAGGGCTTCCCTGGTGGCTCAGGAGTAAAGAATCTGCCTGCTAAGGAAGGAGATGTGGATTCAATCCCTGGGTCAAGAAGATGTCCTGGAGAAGGAAATGGCAACCCTCTCCAGTGTTCTTGCCTGGAAGGTCCCATGGACAGAGGAGCCTGGCAGACTATGATCTATGGGGTTGCAAAAAGTCGGACATGACTGAGTACATACAGTAAGCAGATAATTAAGTGGAAACACATTGTCTTTCAATCCATATTAAAATTTTTTCTAAGTTTCCTATTTGGGGTAAATAATGCATTATCAATTTATTTTCATTTTCTTGTTCTTTTATTCATGTCTGTTTTGTGCCAGGCACATGTGGGTGCTGTTAGGCCCTGGACAAGCAGCAGTGAACATCACAGGTGCGTTGCTGCTTTGACCAAGCTTACAGTATCAAAGAACCTGCATTCCCGAGATCTTCCTTTTCTTGATTCAGTATGGAAAGGCTTAGGAGCTGGGATTGGGAATTCAGCTAGGAAGAGGGATAGGAAAGGATTGAGGGGGGAGGCAAAGGCCAGATGGTGGAGGCTCTGGTAGGTCTTGTAGACAGACAGGTTCTAGCCTCTGAGTGGAGAAGGGAGAAGTCAGGTGAGGAACCTTGGGGGCCCGTGGAGTTGGGTGGGCCACAGGCCCACGGGCAACGGGTGTGGGCACCAAAGGGCAGGAGTCTTGGCCAAGCATCTCAGCCAGTTACAGCCAAGCACCCAAAGCAAGAAAGGGGCTGAAACAGGCTGGCTCAGCCGACAGGACTCGAGGTTTGACATGGAGGGTTTTCGGGCATTTTTGTCAAGGCCGAAGGACAAGGTCTCGGTTTTTCTGTTGTGCCAAGTTATGGATGGAAAAGGTGAAGGCAAGGGTTTGGTGGCATTGTTCATCGAAGCTGAAGTTGCTGCATGTTGGTGGAGTTGAATTGCCCAGTTTCTGACTGATTACCTGAGCCATCCGCTCCCCAGCATTGGTGTCTTCCAGCCCTCACCCCGGGGGTCTCCCGACCAGCCGGCGTCACAGTTACTGCTCACGACTGTGCCCACTTCTCCAGGCATCTCTGCTTCCCCAGTCCCCGACTGGCTAGGACTCTCACTGTAGAAAGTGCCAGCACACAAACAGTGGCATTTTCAGTAAATCTCTGANACTGTTCAAACAGGTGACAGATGGCATTATCTGGAGATTGTCTCTCTGAGGTCTTAAGTTTCCACAGAGTGGAATCAAATCTACTAGTAACAGTTGCAGCTGGTGTTGACTTGGGATAATTTGAGCCCCAAATCAGTAGGACAAGAATATATTCAGTGTGCTTTACTGTAGTGCAAAATCACAGGAAGAAATGAAGAATTGAGACAAGTTATCCAGTCAACCACAGCCTTCTCTCTTGACCATGATTATTCACCCCCATGTGAGACTGCATGCTGAGACTCCACAAAGTCTCACCTAATCCCAACATCAGGCTCAAAGTCCTGAATCGTATGAGTGACATCACAGCCAGAAGGGACTTCTTTAGTTTTGGAGACTTACAAACTAAAAAGGCAAGCTACTGCCCACCTCTATGCTCATACATACATCTCTATGTACTTAACATCTAATGATGGAAGAGGAAGAGGTTTAATGCCAAACACATTTGACAGGTCCAGGATGGGAGGCACATAGTAGTCACTGCTGCTGCTGCTGCTAAGTCGCTTCAGTCTTGTCCGACTCTGTGCGACCGCATAGACTGCAGCCCACCAGGCCCTGCCATCCCTGGGATTCTCCAGGCAAGAACACTGGAGTGGGTTGCCATTGCCTTCTCTAATGCATGAAAGTGAACAGTGAAAGTGAAGTCACTCAGTCATGTCCAACTCTCTGCAACCCCATGGACTGCAGCCCACCAGGCTCCTCCATCCATGGGATTTTCCAGGCAAGAGTACTGGAGTGGGGTGCCATTGCCTTCTCTGATAGTAGTCACTAATCAGCTGTAATTCTGAAATTGCCCTGTGAAAATGTTGCTTGGTCGTAAACGAGAGAGTGTTCCTTGATTGGCCCCAGTTCTGCTCCCTGCGTTCTCCATGGTCCTACTCCGTGGTTTTCCATTGCTCTTGGCGCTATCTGCCAGGAGGCCCTTCCTTTTAGACCATCTTTCAAGGCCACATCTGAAGAAGTTTGGTTGCTTTGAATGTATCCTTCCCAGTAGCTTAGAAGCTGTCTCGGTCACATCTCTGCCTATAAACTGTTGGTTGTCCTTAGGTCTTTTTATAGCCAGTCATAGGTTCTTTTAATTAAAACTGGTGGTAGTCCTGCCAATATAATTATCTCAAAACTGTTGCAAATTTTCCATGTATTTGATTCCTGTCAATTCCTTGTGCTCAAGCCATACTCACCATTCGATTCCAAAGGCCATGTCGTACTGGCTTCATCTTTGACTTGATAAGAAATGGTTTTATTTCCCAGCCCTACAAGTCCCCAAATTCCTGGGCTTTCTATTCTGTTTGCAAACTAACCTTTTCTAAATTCGTCTCTTTCTAATAGCGCTTTACCAAAGGAACCAGTTCATTCTATTGACATTTTACCTCAAAACTTTCTCACCCACAAAGTTGTTATGAATATTCTCTGTCCTCTGAATTACCATAAAGGACAGTCTTATCAATTGGTTCATCAGTTACATTACATAAGTCACAATTTTTCCATTCTCCTATACTGATTTGCTTCCTTGTTTGCCGTCAGCTGATCTCATAGCCAGTGCTGGGGAGATATCTATTACTAACATTCTGCTTCTGGGTATCAATTTCTATTTTAGTCAACATTTGCTAGGTACTGAGACCAACCAAAATCAAAATCTTAAGGAGCAAAACAGCAAGTATATGTTTGTCTTGGTCATAGTTCTTCAGATTTGTTTGGCATGGCTCCAGGCTTTAGGTTGGGTTGAAGTCAGCTCTACAGGTCTCCTCATTCACTTTGGACCAGACTACCTAAAGCAGGTTCTCTGATGGATCACAAGAAGGGTGACCAAAAATGCATGATGTCTCATAGAGTCTTTGGTCATGAGAAGAACATTGTCACTTCTGCCCCCATTCTGTTGTCTAAAGCATGTCACATGGCTAAGCACCAAATCATTGCCTCTTTTACTACTCTGCAAGTCACATGGCAGAAAGAGGGGCAGAATTAAGACAAACACTTCAATTTAAGATACATTTCATAATGTGCCTTTGTTTTGATATAATTGTTTAAATATTGTTACCCTGGAGACTTTAAGTAAAATTGACATTCCAGGATTATTCTGTGGCTTTGAATATTTCTGACACTACCAACCACCCCCTGCCCCCACTAGTATGTCTAATTTGGGAAACAGAGCTTCATAAAACTGTGCCTCAAGCATTGGGAGGAATGATGATCTTGCAGGTCCCTCTGAAAAGGATATTCTAATTCTATGACAAGGGGTGAGGGAGGCACTGAACATTTCATCTGGTTTACAGTTTTACCTTAGGCTGGTTTGAATCCAGTTATGTCAATTCTGAAATCTGGCCTCTCATGCTCCTTGTTTTCTAGCAACAAAATTTTGAGGTATGAGAATGAAGGCAAGAGGAAGGCTTCCTTTGAAAACATGTACAGATTATTGCACATACAACATGTACAAACATTGGAAAGGGAACAGTGCAGGAATGTGATGGCCTTTTACTCATTAATTCTTTAATCAGATAGCTTTTACACATCTGTCGTGTCAGGTGATGAGGCTAATGGCTAAGGCTGTGATTTTCTAATTTTTGACTATTTGTTTATGGCTGTGCTGGGTCTTCACTGCTGTTTGCCAGTTTTCTCTAGCTGTGTCGAGCAGGGGCTACTCTCTAGTTGCAATGCAGGATGCAGGATTTTCGTTGTGGTGGCTTCCGTTTTTGAGGAGCGTGGGCTCTAGGGTATGCAGACTTCAGTAGTTGTGGTGCACAGGCTTAGTTGCCCTGAAGCATATAGGGTCTTAGTTCCTGGACCAGGGATCAAACCTGTGTCCCCTGAATTGGCAGGTGGATTCTTAACCACTGGTCCTAAGGATGTGATTTTGTATTGGTTAATAAAGTGGTCTAGGGAAGCTGAGTGTTCCTGAGAAATTTCAAGTGATCTTCAAAGGCCAAACTACTTCCATGACAATCCTAAAATGTTACTTGCATTTTCACTCCTGTTCTTACTATCTTAATAGAAGATAGAGAAGCTATTGTTATTATATCAGACATTTAAAATATTTACAAAAATATAAAACATTCCCATTCTTCTCACTACTTTTGTTTTATTTTGGAAAATTACAGCCATTTTTTCATAAGAAGTATTAAGTTTATGTTACTATGTAAAGATTTCATTATTATTTTAAATGAATTGGTATATTAACACTGTGGTGTGCTTAGTCGTTCAGTCATGTCCAACTCTTTGTGACCCCATGGACTGTAGCTCACCAGGCTCCTCTGTCCATGGGGATTCTCCAAGCAAGAATACTGGAGTGGGTTGCCATGCCCTCCTCCAGGGGATCTTCCCAACCCAGGGATCGAACCCAGGTCTCCTGCATTGCAGGAGGATACTTTACCGTCTGAGCTCCAGAGAAGTCAATTAACACTGTTAAATATTCACAATTTTGTCTTCTATTATGGTAAATATTGTTAGATATAAGCCATGTAAGCAAAAACCCTCATAGGTATCCTCAAAAAGTTTTAAGAATCTAAAGGATCCTGAGACTCAANACTTTACCGTCTGAGCTCCAGAGAAGTCAATTAACACTGTTAAATATTCACAATTTTGTCTTCTATTATGGTAAATATTGTTAGATATAAGCCATGTAAGCAAAAACCCTCATAGGTATCCTCAAAAAGTTTTAAGAATCTAAAGGATCCTGAGACTCAAAAGTTTATGAACTCTCTCAGTAGAGAGAGAACATGAAAGCAGGTTGGATCCTTCTCATTTGGAGCTTGAATAGAGTTGTCTATCGGCAGCCGGAAACGCTCCTTTCTACGCACCACCCACTGTCATGGGGGCTGGAAGCCGAAGAACTCATTTCCCAGAATGCCTTGCCAGGAGGGCTTCAGATTAGATTCTGCCAATGATACGTTCTCACTAGATGTGGAAAGTAACTGAAGCCAAATGCTGCTCTACAGGCAGGTGTCTGGGCTCTAGCAGATATGAGATTTTCCAGCAGCTCTTGGTATTGCTATCATCACTAGTTTCGGTGATTCAGGCAGCTATGATTATCACCGGCCTTTCCTATGCCTTCAGAAAGTTCCCAACTTTCTCCACCCCCCCCCCACCCCGCTTTTGTTGCCTTTATTATTAACCTTTTTTTAAAATTAATTTTTATTGGAGTCTAATTTCTTTACAATGCCTTGTTAGTTTCTGCTGCTGCTGCTGCTGCTAAGTCGCTTCAGTNGAGACACAGATGTATAGAGCAGTCTTTTGGACTCTGTGGGAGAGGGAGAGGGTGGGATGATTTGGGAGAGTGGAATTGAAACATGTATAATATAGACAAAATGAATTGCCAGGCCAGGTTCGATGCAGGATACAGGATGCTTGGGGCTGGCGCGCTGGGATGACCCAGAAGGATGGTATAGGGAGGGAGGTGGGAGGCGGGGTTCAGAATGGGGAACACGTGTACACCCGTGGTGGATGCATGTTGATGTATGCCAAAACCAATGCAATATTGTAAAATAATTAGCCTCCAATTAAAATAAATAAATTTATTTTTAAAAAGTCTTAAAAAAAAAGTCTTCTCCAACACCACAGTTCAAAAGCATCAATTCTTCAGCACTCAGGTTTCTTCACAGTCCAACTTGAATGAAACTATAGTTCCCCACAAAATTATTTTTAAAAAGCCATGTGTTTGGGATTGTGTTTATTCCTTTGTTTATTTACCCATTCTTAAGTAGACATTTCTTGAGGACCTACACAATCTTAGATGTTGGCTTTGAAAATGCCAAGATAAAAGGACAAGCTGTGGCGTTTAGCTGCCATTTCTTTTTGTTCTATAGATCAGAGTAAATCAAGAAAAGCTCACTGTGGAGATGGACATGACTGTCCCTTTTTTTAAAAATCTATTTTTATTTGTTTATTTATTTATGCTGGTTTCCACAAGTGAACTTTCAGCTGTGGCATGTGGGATCTATTTCTGTGACCATGGATCGAACCCGGGCCACCTGCATTGGGAGTACAGTTTTAAGCCACTGGACCACAAGGGAAGTCCCCAGACTGTTCCTTCTCTAATTCAACTTTTTATCCAAGTAGTGCATATATCCATCTTTACAACACGAAATTGCACAAAACACAGAACAAATACCAATGTGCTCTGTACCACATCTCATTATCCCAGTCTTGTTTCATTAAGTCTCCCATTTTTACTTCTGTAAATGGTTTCTTCTGGGATATACCTGCATGACCTAAATAATGTGACCCATCTGTTATAAATGGCAGAAAAAAACAAATGAAAATAACTTAAATAAGAACATGTATTCTCACATAACAAGAAATTCAGATTGGACAAGCTTCAGACCCTGTGTCTGCCTCCATCTCAACTGGCTCCTCTCATGATCATAAGATTAATCCTTTGGTTCCAAGAGTCACATAGAAAAAAAAAAAACAAACTTCAGTTTTAAAGTGAAGGAGGACTATCCTTACTGAAAGTATGTGTTTTAGTTTATCAGCAAATATTTTTCAGAAGCTCTCTAGCTTTCTTCCCGTCCTGTGGCATTGGCTGACTTGGGTCAATGCCCTGGGTTGGATTATCCCTTGTTGATTTGGCATCATCATCACCCCTGCTAAGTTCTCCTTTGCTTTGAAGAGGAGAAGCCAGGAGCTACATTTGCCAGAATCCCCTTTATCATATGGTTCCATATTAGAGCGTGTGTACAAGAGGAACCCTTGAGCCAGAGTGATGGAAAGATCATTATTCTCCAGTCTGCTTCAGCCAGAATTGTGAGTGGATGTGATACTCAGAAACTTCAAGGTGAGTTTTGAGAGCCATCTGCTTGAATGCTTCAGGTTGAGAAGATGAGCAGTGATTTATCTGACCATTGCTCTCTTAGGCCTTTTTTTTTTCTTCTGAGTAATCCACCAGTTTCCTATATTAGAACCCTTTATATCTAGCCTGCAAAACATAGCTTCTAGTTTCCTGACTGTTAGATGACCCTTCCTAAACATATCACTGAAGCAGGGGAGATGAATTACAACCCTGATCTAAATGAGTCAGAGTTTACCCCCAGAGATATGTGAGAGGAGAAAGGACATTTAAAAAATATTTATATATTTGGCTGCATTGGTTCTTAGTTGTGGCACTCGAGATCTCTGGTCTTTGTTATAGCCTGTGGGATCTTTAGTTGCAGCAGGCAAACTCTTAGTTGTGGCATGCAGGATCTAGTTCCCTGACCAGGGATCGAACCCAGACCCCCTGCGCTGGGAGTTCAGAGTCAGCCACTGGAAAGTCCTGAGAATGGAGATTTTAATAAAATTCATGTATACATACATTCCCTCCCTCTAGAGCCTCTCTCCCTCCCTCCCATNTCTGGAACTTGTTGCCCCTTGGGTGGTGCTTGGTTTCAGTGTAGGTATGGAGGTGTTTGATGAGCTCCTGTCAATTGATGTTCCCTGGAGTCAGGAGTTCTCTGGTGTTCTCAGGATTTAGACTTAAGCCTCCTGCTTCTTGTTTATAGTCTTATTTTTACAGTAATCTCAAGACTTCTCCTTCTATACAGCACCATTGATAAAACATCTAGATTAAAGATGAAAAGTTGCTCCACAGTGAGGGACACCCAGAGAGGTTCACAGAGTTACATGGAGAAGAGGAGAGGGAGGAGGGAGTTAGAGGTGACCCAAATGAGATGAGGTGGAATCAATAGAAGAGAGATCAAGCTAGCCAGTAATCACTTCTTTACATGCACTCCACAACTGGACTGCTCAGAGATGTTCACGGAGTTATACAGAGAAGAGAAGAGGGAGGAAGGAGACAGAGCTGGCCAGGAGGAGAGAGATAGATCCAGCCAGTAATCAGTTCCCTAAGTGTTCGCCACCATCTGGAACACACAGAGATTCACAGAGTTGGGTAGAGAAGAGAAGGTGTAGGGAGGAGACATAGGCGACCTGGTGGAGAAAAAGGAGAGTCCAAAGGGAGGGAGAGCAGTCAAGCCAATAATCTTGCTCCCAAGTAAAAATGGGTACTGAAGATTGGATTCTTAAAAGTACAAAATTGTTAACAAATACCAAAAAGCAAAGATTAAAAATCTAGAGTAGAGTTTGGAATTTCAAAAATACAATATTAAAGAAAAGAAGAAAAAAAAAAGTCACAAAATTATAAATGTATATATATATATGAAGTTTGCTTTAAAAAATAAGTGTTTTGTGTTTTGTTTTGTTTTTTGCAAAGTGATGGTTATAAAAGTGAAAATTAAAGGAGTAATAGAGGATTTAAAATTTTTTTAAGTTTGTTTTTTTTTAGTGATCATTAAAATAGTAAAAATATACCTAGGACTTTCTCTGGTGGTGTTGTGGGTACTGTGAAGTCAGTTCATTTTCGAATAGTTCCTTGGTCCAGCTTATATTTCTCAAGATCTATAGGCCCCTTCCTATGTAGTCAGTACTAACGACAGGGTTTTACTCTATTGCATCTGTCACTTCCAAGGCGGTTCCCTCTGTTTTAGCTTCTTCTGTTTGCTTGTCTCTTCAGTGTCTGATTTCTGCCCTGACACAAAGGGGGTTGTGGTGAACACTTTTTTCAGGCTCACTTGTTCAGTCATNCTCTATTGCATCTGTCACTTCCAAGGCGGTTCCCTCTGTTTTAGCTTCTTCTGTTTGCTTGTCTCTTCAGTGTCTGATTTCTGCCCTGACACAAAGGGGGTTGTGGTGAACACTTTTTTCAGGCTCACTTGTTCAGTCATGCTGTGGGGAGGAAGGGATGCTGCAAACAAATAACACTGACGTGTGCTCACAATACCTCAGCCACACTGAGCCTGCCCCCGCTAATGGCGCTTGTGCCCTCCCTGCCCACACTGCTCAGGCTCTAGATTGCTCCACTGGGAACCATCTGAGGCTGGCCCTGGGCTGCATGCACCTCCAAGGTCTAAGCCATTCAGGTTTAGACACTCAAGTAGTCCTCAGAGGCACAGACTCGGCTGGGCCTGCGTTTTGTGCCCTTCTCAGGTCCGAGCAGCTCAGGTGATGAGGGATTTGGTGAGCACGGTCACTGTGACTTATCACCTCCCCATGTCCCTGCTGCTCAGTTTTTTGTGTGTACAACCAGTGCACCTTCTCAGGCACATGTTGACTGTCCAGAACCCCAAAAAGTCTTAGTTAGCAAAGAACCCTGCTTGCAGTTTGGTAGATAATGTCTCTCTGGGGCTGCAATTGCCTCCTTCTGGCTCTGGCTGCCTGTCACCAGAGGGGGATGGTCTGCAGCCAGCTAGTTCTGTTCAGTCCTTTGTTCTGTGCGTGGGCCTGGTGGTGTCTTAGGGCTTTTCAAGTGGTAGCTATCCCACAGTCTGGTTTGCTAGCCCAAGTTAGTTTGCTCAGATTGCCCTCAGGGCATTCAGGCCAGATCTTTACTCTAAGCCATGCAGTCTACACCTCCCTCCCCAGCTCCCCTTGCTAGTGGCGGGTGCAGGTGTCTGCACTACTTCTCTGCTGGGGGAGTTAACATTGGGCTCATAATTTGTGGGTTTTAATTATTTATTTATTTTTCCTCTGTTATGTTGCCCTCTGTGCTTCCAAGGCTCGCCACAGACTCAGCAGTGAGAGTGTTTCCTGGTTTTTGGAAAACTTCTCTCTTTTTTAGACTCCCTTCCCAGGACGGAGCTCCATCCCTACCTATTTTGTCTCTTTTTTTGTCTTTTATATTTTTTCCTACTTCCTTTTGAAGGCAATGGGCTGCTTTTCTGGATGCCTGACGTTCTCTGCCAGCATTGAAAAGTTGTTTCATGGAATTTACTCAGCGCTTAAATGTTAATTTGTGGGGGAGAAAGTGGTCTCCCCATTCTATTCCTCCGCCATCTTAGGACCGCCCCCCCTTAGGAACAAATTTTATTATCTCAATCCTTGCATCTTCTCATGTCTAGAGAAACGCTAAATCCCTTCATGGTGACATCAAATCCTCATGACTAACAAAAAAAACTGCTTGCAAAATGAGTATTTCATGGTACTGAACTCTTCCTTCACCAAAACCTTATATGTTGACCTTCCCCCACTGCCACTTTGGAGTAGTCTCTCAGAGCTATCTGAGAGACTGCCTCCTGGGCTGTAGTCCTCATTTTGCCTCAAATAAAACTTAACTCACAACTCTCAAGTTGTACTTTTTTTTAGTCAACCCAAGCATATTTTAAAGAGGAGTGATTTTAGAAGTATATTAATTAACAATTTTGGGATAAAGCATTATTTTGATACAAGGCAGATGGTAGTAAATATTCTGGCTAAACTTTTATTTATTTTTCAAAGCCAGTGTGCAAGAAAGAGTTAATTCAGCAGATCAAGGCTTCTCCAGTTTGCACATTCCATAAAAGTCCTGTCTTCAGAACTGGCCCTTGACTGGATCCTAAGAGATAATCTCTGAGCCTTTGGAATATCTCACTTGATAACAGTGTTTTTGTATGCCTGAGGCCTTGAGTCTTGCTATGTCAGTTTGACCTCTGAGAGGCTGGAGTCTAATAGCTGAGGTCAGTCACATGGGCACTGTGCCTACATGACTGACCTAAAATAAAACTCTAGACTCGTTTGTTGGGTGAAGTTCTTGAAAAAAAAAAATCAATTATAAAAGGCACAGAAGAAGGAGTAAAACATTTTTAAACTATCAAAAATATAAAGCATAGAAAGTGATAACTGATTTGAATGTCCAAGCAACTTATATTTTACTGTATATGAAAGAATCAAACATTCAGAGAGTCTCACATTAGCCAAATTTGAGATAATTAGAGCATCAAAAATAATCTTATCTATACAGAGTGAAGTAAGTCAGAAAAGGAAAGACAAATATTGCATACTAATACATATATATGGAGTAGAAAGATGTTACTCACAAAAGTACTTGTAGGGCAGCAATGGAAACAGACATAGAGAACATACTTACGGAATGGGTTGAGGGAGAAAAGAAGGGGTGAGATATATGGAGAGAGTAACATGGAAATTTATATTACCATATGTAAATTAGGTCAGCTCAGTTCAGTTCAGTCTCTCAGTTGTGTCAAATTTTTTGTGACCCCCATAGACTACCGGACGCCAGGCTTCCCTGTCCATCACCAACTCCTGGAGCCTACTCAAACTCATGTCCATTGCTTAGGTGATGCCATCCAACCATCTCATCCTCTGGAGTCCCCTTCTCCTCCCACCTTCAATCTTTCCCAGCATCAGAGTCTTTTCAAGGGTCAGTTCTTCATATCGGGTGGCCAAAGTATTGGAGTTTCAGCTTCAGCATCAGTCCTTCCAATGAATATNTCCATTTTGAGTTTATTTTTGTGTGTCGTGTTAGAAAGTGCTCTAGTTTCATTCTTTTACAAGTGGTTGACCGGTTTTCCCAGCACCACTTGTTAAAGAGATTGTCTTTTCTCCATTGTATATTCTTGCCTCCTTTGTCAAAGATAAGGTGTCCATAGGTTTTATCTCTGGGCTTTCTATTTTGTTCCATTGATCTATATTTCTGTCTTTGTGCTAGTACCATACTGTCTTGATGACTGTGGTTTTGTAGTAGAGCCTGAAGTCAGGCAGGTTGATTCCTCCAGTTCCATTCTTCTTTCTCAAGATTGCTTTGGCTATTCGAGGTTTTTTTGTATTTCCATACAAATTGTGAGATTATATGCTCTTCCTATCCAGAGAGATTTTAGGTCCCTAGTGGCTCAGATGTAAAGAATCTGCCTGCAACGCAGGAGAAACAGATCTGATCCCTGGGGCTGAAAGGTCCTCTGGAGAAGGAAATGGCAACCCACTCCAATTTTCTTGCCTGGGAAATCCCATAGACAGAGGAACCTTGCAGTCTACAGTCCATGGAATTGCATAGAGTTGGATACGACTGAGAGACAGAGCATGCACACAGGTGACTCTCTGGGACTCTCAAATTTTAGGGTGATTACTGCTAAAGTTGTTTTGGGTCTTTTCTTCATACTCATTATTTCACTGAAAAGTCAGTCTTTAAGATTAGAAAAAAAAAAAAACCTGTAGATTTCTATGAAATCTATTGACCCCTAATTTTAAAGTATCATGGTAAAAACTAGTTATTCCCAATTTTATGATTAAAAATAACCACTTGGAGGATTTACTACAGTGCATATTCTAAGGGCTTATCTCTCAGGTTCTGATTCAGCATGTCCACAATGATGCCTATGCATGCACATTTTAGCAGCATCCTAGATTATTCTGAAGCAGAGTGCTCATGAACCTTGGGACAGAAGTGCATGCTATGTTACGTTTTGATACATCTGATTTTTCAGACATATCAAATTGGCAAGTGATTTATCTGTTTCCCTTGAACCAATGACATAGTAAAATTTTCATACTTTATAGATTACAGGAATTTTAGAGATATTTTTATTTGTCACATATCATGAAGACTGAATCTTAAAGAGATTAATTAATTTGTCAAAGATACTAAACGGGGTCAGCAACCCAATGTCTTTTCATTGTCTGGACTCTTTATTCTGAAGCATGGTGACCAGAGCAACATTTTCAGCTCCCAAGTTTTATCCTATTGAAAAACAAATATAAATGTATCCATGAACTGTATCTGTGTATATATATAGTTTATATAAATTGTACTACTTATTGGGCTTATAGAAGACCTTGCCACTATTGAATACCAGGTATAGTTTGGACAGAGATAACTTCTACTTTTGAGGATTTACTAAAGTCAAAAAAACCCCTTTTAAAAAGTGATTCCATGGAATTTAGACCAAGGACAATGTCAAAGTGAGGCTCCAATATATGTCTTACGCTAAGTTATTACTGAATGTAAGTCATGTGCTGGCTTCTAATGAAAATTTCCCATTGAAAAAAATCAATGTTAATAACTGGAACTCGAGATCTGTAATGGGCTCCGCTGTTTTTCTGGCTTAGATTGTGTTCCAATAATATGCTGAGAACTGGTGACCTATGAGCCATGGTCACTTCCTGATCCCATTTGATTCTTTTGGCTTTAGTTTTAAAAGGGTAACTAGAGAGGTTGCTTTCTAATAGAGAAATTGAGCAAAAAAGAATCAGCCTGTAGGCTCACTGTCTCATCTCAGTGCCCCTTGAATCGCTTCAATAAAGAAATCTATTGCCAGGAGCGGGGCTTGCAAGGAAACCTCTTTTTCCAATAAAGAATTTTCTTTAAGGGAGTTGGTGAAAAATTATTCTAGAAGCTGACTAGAACCACTTTATATATCATAATGAAGCAGCAAATCTGAAGGCATTACCTGTCTGGTTACAGAAATAGACACGTATGCATAAAATCGAGACTGGTTGGTTGGGTCTGCTGGCTAGGGAGGAAGAAAATATCAAAAAGATCCACATGAGAAGTAGAATAACTGGAGAGGGCATACATATAATAAATAATATGTAGTAGTTAGATGCAGATATAAACCAAAGTGGTAACAAAGGTGGCCCTAATGCCTGGATGCTTCCACTTCCTTTGATGTTAGGTGTTCCACAGCTGAACAGTCTTATTAACTCCAGTCCCTCCTTCCTAATGAGCACCTCTAGATCTGAAAGCAAGCCTCAGACCAGGTGATATGAGTGTGTGCTCCATCGGACACAGCACAATCTGGAGAGAGTCTAAGGAGCTATAGCACTCCATGACTCTGTCTCCTAATGCTGTTTGCTACAAATCCTTGCATATCCAAACTGTTGGGTTAGCCACAAAGTTCATGTGGGTTTTTCTATAACATCTAATGGATCTTTGCGGCCAAGCCAGTAATTTTGCTATTATGTATGACAAGATATAATACACTATACATTCTTAAGATCTATATTCTTTACTTCGGTGACTTTCCCCGTTAATAGAGCAAGATAAGAACTGCTGAGTGAAGGTGTATTTGTATAGTCATTACCAACCTGAAGTCCTAAGCTCTGCTTTTCTGCCCACTGAATTCCACATTTATTTAATGGCCATCAAAGCATAATGGATCCAACTATTCGTGTTTCAGGACTTATTCACATCCTTAAAGAGTAACAGTTACAAGGGAATGTTCATAAAATAAAGTAGCTATTTTTCAGTTAGCTATCATTCACAGGCATGAAAACATGTTCCAAGAAAGATTGAGAGGTCCATTGGATGTTTTATGGTATATGATAGCTTTATTTTCTGGCTTATCAAGCATACCTCTTTTCTAGTTACTTTGTTTTTCTCTGAAAAGAATTAAAAAGATGGATTTTTAATCCATCTATGTGAGCACAGATGTTAATTAATATAAAATTTTCTTAGAAAGTTATGATTTTTCATATTTATAGAACAAGAACAGCATATAGATAATATATCATAGAAACTTGACATTTATGATATATTAGTTTTCCGTAAACATCAAATTGGAGGGGAAGGTTACATTTTCTTTTGATTATAATAACAATTTGAAAGCCATCTGTTCTTGAAAATTTTACTAAAATATATAATGGAACTGGTGTTTTATATGCCAATCCTTCGTGAGGAGTATTTTAAGATTTTTCACATGCTGCTTCAATTCTGTGTAGAATAAATGATTTAAATGTGAATTTTAACATTATTGCTATCAGATAAAAATTATAACATGATGATTAGAAGCGGACAAAGAGCTATCAAATGATGGTTATAAGTCTTTGTGTGTTTGCACGTGTGCACATGTGTGTGTGTGTGTGTGTGTGTGTGTGTGTGTGTGTATAGAGAGAGATGCATTCTAGATGGATACCATTAAGATTAGTTTTTGATAAACCTCTTACTCTGACCCTTGCCTCCTAAACAAATAATCAAGCATCACCACTGCTCTTTTGTAATATTATTCGTCTCATTCTTCAGTGTAAAATTACTAGTAATGCTAAGGTGTATTGGGAAGGTATTGAGATTTGCTCTGGGCACCCTACATTGCTCTGGAAAGGACTGATGCTTGTTTTTTGTTTTTTAACTGTGATAGCTCAATTGTCTTGTGTTTTAATGATCTCCAATTTGAAGGTGTATATTTGGGATAAGTACACAAGATTATATTTGTAAGTTATTCCCTTTTCTTCTTTTCAGATCGTCTTTCGAATGATTATTGGACCCTAGTTGGGAGAGCTAGAAGTAAATTCCTGTATAGTGATCACTAGTTCAGAGCATAGGTTCAGAGGTCATCTTGTGTGGCTCAAGTCACAATAGCTACTAATCACATGACTTGGGAATTGTGTAGCTTTTCTTTAAACTTTTGTTTTCTCAGATATGAAATGGCAATTGAAATATTTATTATTTCATAGAATTTATTCAAGAATGAAAAAGGACTAGGGTTGCAAGGCAATTAGAGTAGTAGTAGTAATAAAATCTGGGAAAATAAATTTTCAAAAATATTTTTTAGTAATGAGACTATTATCGCCATTATCATTCTTTTGTTACACGTGGATTTGGAAATGTCATCCCAACCTTCTTGGCCTGTTTGTTTATTTCAAATGAAGAGGATGGATTAATTGATTCTAAATTTACCTCTAGCTTTGACACTATGAGTCTAAAATAAAGTAGCGGTGAGAGTGGGCACCCTTGTCTTGTTCCTGACTTTAGGGGAAATGCTTTCAGTTTTTTGCCATTGAGGATAATGTTTGCTGTGGGTTTCTCATATATAGCTTTTATTATGTTGAGGTATGTTCCTTCTATTCCTGCTTTCTGGAGAGTTTTTATCATAAATGGATGTTGAATTTTGTCAGAGGCCTTCTCTGCATCTACTGAGATAATCATATGACTTTTATTTTTCAATTTGTTAATGTGGTGAATTACATTGATTGATTTGCGGATATTGAAGAATCCTTGCATCCCTGGGATACAGCCCGCTTGGTCATGGTGTATGATCTTTTTAATGTGATGTTGGATTATGATTGCTAGAATTTTGTTAAGGATTTTTGCATCTATGTTCATCAGTGATATTGGCCTGTAGTTTTCTTTCTTTGTGGTGTCTCTGTCAGGTTTTGGTATTAGGGTGATGGTGGCCTCATAGAATGAGTTTGGAAGTTTACCTTCCTCTGCAATTTTCTGAAAGAGTTTCAGTAGGATAGGTGTTAGCTCTTCTCGAAATTTTTGGTAGAATTCAGCTGTAAAGCCATCTGGACCTGGGCTTTTGTTTGCTGGAAGATTTCTGATTACAGTTTCAATTTCCATGCTTGTGATGGGTCTGTTCAGATTTTCTATTTCTTCCTTGTTCAGTTTTGGAAAGTTGTACTTTTCTAAGAATTTGTCCATTTCTTCNGAACAGTTCAAGACACCTGTGGTTAACACCAAAAAAAAGAGAGAAGGAAAGCCTGTCAACCCTCAGTCCACTCCGTGAGCAATTTTACTTCTGTTTCTTACCAGTGAAGTGGAACCTAATTTTGAAGTAAAATGTCTGAACAAAAGAGTTACAATGTAGCAACAGCTGTGCAGGTCAGATTAAGTGCTCCCTTTTAACAGGCAGGTGATGTTTGACGCCTTCACACATTTGAGCAATTCCGCTTCCTAATCAATCCTTTTCTAAAGGTTCTCATGAAAATACCACCCCCTGAACCATTTCAACCCTGGCCATTTGTGACAGATGTCAGTTACTAAAAGGAAATGCAGTCATATTTGCTTTAAACCCTCATCACATGCTTCACCATGGTAGGGTTAGGAGCTAGTGTTTTAGGCACATGCCTTTAAAAGCCAAACTCTAATCCTAAATATATCCCAATGTATAGAAGAGTGACTATAAGTAACCAACGAAGAACCAAGAGCAGAAAGGAGGAGTCAAAGGAGGCAGAAGGCCCCTGAAAGGGATGTAAAGTAGGAGGGAGGGCAGTCAGGCGAACTAAAGTGCCCATTCCTTCCACTGCCCCCAGGGTTCTTGCAACAATTCAAAACTGCACAGTATCGTGTTTGGGAGGCCGACGTAGATAGAGCCGTCTGATGGAAATCTGGCCTTGATAAATATGTAAATAGCTCTCTGAGTGTGGCAGGAGACCAGGGGACCAAAAGCTTCCCTTCTGCAGGTGGGATGGGGGCTGTTCTAACGGAGATGGNTCGTGTTTGGGAGGCCGACGTAGATAGAGCCGTCTGATGGAAATCTGGCCTTGATAAATATGTAAATAGCTCTCTGAGTGTGGCAGAAGACCAGGGGACCAAAAGCTTCCCTTCTGCAGGTGGGATGGGGGCTGTTCTAACGGAGATGGTGAGATTCAAGCTGGGTCTTGAACGATGAGTAAGACCGTCACAGCTGGAGTTGCAATCCTATGCCATAGCTCACATGGATGCAAGGACAGCTGCATAGGAAAGTCAGACTCAGCTCATACACCAGACTGAGAACTTCACCCTTTGGGCCCACCTGTAAGGCAGTCGGTAAGGTGTCTGCCATCTGAGCAAGAGGGAGAATGACTTGAGTGAAGGTCAGGGCTTCTGGGTACAGCCCGCCCCTGCCCCTTCTCCACAGGTGTTGGCCTGAGCCCTTTCATGGCGGACAGCATGGATTGCCCCTCCACCTCCTCAGTTTCTCCATCCTCACCTGTGCTTCCATGTCCTTCCTGCAGTGGACACCTATTCTCTTTTTCTACACAGGACCCTTCCCTTTTTCTGGGATTGACACCCTTTGAAGGGGGGGACTTTTTCCTCCCTCCACGCTGAGCACATGGATTGCCAGTCACAGCATCCTGAAGCCCTGGAAACAGCTGTTGTGTAGGACCAGTCAGCAGGTGTAAGACTGGAACCGGTCCTGAGATTTTTCACACAGAACACAGGCAAAGAGATTTAGTCTCTTTGATGTTGGAGGTATAAAAGTGGAAGCTATTGATGGATGAGACTGATGTAAGAGAATAAAGTTGAAATAGAAAAGCAGAGATGAGAACTCAAAATGGCAATGCTTAAATCATAGTAAAGTTTTCCTGAGGTTCAAATAAGTTTGTACAACACTGCTATATTCAAAGTGTATAACCAACAAGGACCTACCGCATAGCACAGGAGACTCTGCTCTATGTTATGTGGCAGCCTGGATGGGAGGGGAGTTTGGGGAAGAATGGATACATGTACATGTATGGCTGAGTTCCTTTGCTGTGCACCTGAAACATCACAACATTGTTAATTGACTATACCCCAATACCAAATAACAAGTTTAAATTAAAAAAAAAAAAGCTTATACATTCTCCTCTGAGACTTCTGGTAAATCTCCTTTTTGTCTCTGATTAGCAGAGAGTCCTGTCACTTGCAATGAGCATCCCAGGGCTGCTGTAACCAAGTACCAGAGATCAAGTGGGTTAAAACAACAGAAATTCATTCTCTCGTTCCTGGAGGCTAGAAGTTAAAATCAAAGTGTCAGCAGGGCCATGCTCCCTCCAAAGCCTCTAACTGGAGGGTCTTGCCTTTCCTCTCCCCAGCTTCTGGTGGCCTAGTATTTGCCGGTCTGTGGTAGTGTTTAACTCCTGCATTTGGAGTGCTTCTCTAACAGATTTTATGGAGAATTATAGCCAAGGCAAAAAGATCATCTGAGAGCAAGTGCATACCTTTTAGAGGACAAAGTGATGAAATTCCTTTGATAATCCACTCACTATTTATTAGGAACCTAATTTTGTTGTTGTTGTTCAGTTGTTAAGTTGTGTCTGACTCCTTGCAACCCCAGGGACTGCAGCATGCCAATGAACCTTATATCACAGGAAATAAAACATTTTGAGTGTTGTTACCAGTCCTTTCAAATCTTCAGAGAAGCAGAAACTTCAAAAAAGCCTGAATTTGCTTTTTGTTTTCATCAGTCATTCTGTAAGAAAGATAAATTTCAGACCTATCACACACACACACACACACACACACACACACACACACACACACACTCTTTCTCCGTAAGAATGGGTGGCAAACCAACAAATACACACACAGCCTGGCATGCGGCCTGCCTTCTGCTTTGTAGACAGTGCCCAGCTAATTTCTCCTAGACTACAAAATGAAAGGAAGAAATAAATCACCTCCTTCAATCATTACAGCAAAGCTCTTTGTGATGTGTTTTAATCCACACCTAGAAGGTGTGAATTAAACTAGAAGATATTAAGTGTACCCAACAGCTTTCAATTTGTGCCAGCCTGATTCTCCCTTCAGTCTTTCTCAATGGATACATTCTTACCAGCTCAACAGTCTACTGCCCTGCGCTTGCCTTGATATAATCTCTAGTGGCCAGGAGGGTAACCATTGCTGGCTTGTTTGTATTTGTCTTAGGGGCTAGGTGGAGGAAATTGGACACAATAATTAATTCAGATTAATTGCCCAGGGATACGTCAAGAAACCTGAACTTGAATCTCAGGTTGCAAAAACACAGTTCAAAGAGAACATGATATTCCTTCTCCCTTGTCATTTTGCTGATAGAATTGTAAAGCTAAGTGGAAGATTATCCCCTAATGTATTACATTCACTCTAAACATCCTCCACTCTTAGAAGCGGCAGAACTGGAAGTAAAATGATGCCACCAGGGAGTTTCCTTGATTTAGAATACTACCAGCACAAGTCCAGTTTGAACTTTTCAAGTGATCTTTGACAAGCAAAAGCTGGATCCTTCTACTGATTACCCCTCCATAAAAAACATACCATACGGTGGGACTGTGGGGTTTTTTCTTTCACAAGCAGTTTTATAATGGAAAACCACTGTGGCCTTAACCTTACAAAAAGTTGAAAAACACAGGCAGGCTTTATGTTGAATATCAACAAAAAATACCTAACTACCAGGCTTATTTCCTGGCCAGTGCATTTGATGTGTTTGTGAAGCCTCATAAAGTGTTAACAGCAGCTGTGACTATATGGAAAGTCTCCTCGGGCAGGTTGGTACATGACTTCAGCCTTATTTAGAGTTGTCATCAGCTCCTTGTAGGACACCGGCTTTTCACAGTGCTCTGGGATGCAGTTATGCTTTCCAGGGTGCAGTCATCAGCCCCTGCATGATTGTTTCTTGGACTTTTGGTGATGCTTGTTAAATAGTTGCATAAGAAAATTTTCCTCTTGACTGCAGGCCACAAAACATCCTCTTCTCTTTTCTCTCTCTTTTTGTGTCAATAGAAAAGCAATGTGTGTTCTTTTTTTAATTTGGAAAAAAAATCTTTGATCATCTAATCACTTCTTACATCCACTGTTAATATCCTTGTTATAACTTCACCACTTATTTGTGTGCCTTGGTTCTTGTGTGACAAAGTTGGGTGATTATACAAAGTACACAATTTTGTGGTCTACTTCTTTGGGGAAGATTGATCTACACTTTTGTTCACCTTTAGAATTATTTTAGTAACTTCAGACTCATAGCTTACCTAACTGTTTAATTTGCACCCCCCCAAGTCCAACACAAACATTTCTGATTTTATAAACAACTTTAAATTATCATCTCTGTGCAAAAAGAATAGCAAATTCCAAAAATACAAGGGATTGCAAATTATTAATATTTATAACTCTTGGATCAGCCTTCTAGTTACTTTCCAAAAGAGTTCTGTTATTTTATACAGACACTAATTATATGCAGAGCACCTAGTTAGTTTATCACACACCTTTCTTGCCATCGGATTTTGTGATACTTTTAATGGCTTCTCTAATTTAATTGATGGCTACAACAGTGCCCAGAAAAGTTCTTTTCCCCATAATTTGGGTTCACTATTTGTATTTCTTCTCTTATAAACAGTCTTTTTGTGCTCTTTCCCACATACCTATCAGTGTCTTAATGTTTTTCTATGGATTTGTCAGAGCTCTTACTATTTAATATTTGGTCTGCTATTTGCTATAAATATTTGTGTTATTTTTAAACTCACACACCCAGATTTTAAGATTTTTACTGTAACCAAACCGGTGTATTTTCCCTCATTGACTTCTGTTGCTTTTAAATGTAGGAATCTCTTCTCCATGCATAAAGGGGACAAATCAACTCCATTTTCTTTCAAATTTTCTGATTAACTCTTTAAGTTATGTGGAATTAGTGTTCACAATGATGTACTGACCTAAACTGTTTTCTCAATAGTTAGCCAATATGCTTATTCATTTGCTGAATATTTATAATGTTGTATGGTATAGAAATAATTCTTACATCTGAGGGTCAATCTGTTCTGTTTTGTGTTTCTCAGATGGTGCTAGTGGTAAAGAACCTGCCTGCCAATGAAGGAGATGTAAGACACCCTGGGTTGGGAAGATTCCCTGGATGAGGGCATGGCAACCCACTCCAGCAAGCCTGGAGAATCTTATGGACAGAGGAACCTGAAGGGCCGTGGTCCATAGGGTCAAAAAGAGTTGGGCATGACTTAAGGCACGCATTCGTGCACTGTTATGTTTTACTGAACTATTGGTTTAAGACATAGCTGAAATTATTGTAGCTTAATAATGTACTGGCGCAACCCGTATGCCTCCAGAGATAACATTTTTCTTTCAGCAGAATGCCTCTTGGACTGTTCTACACAAACTTCATGGATCATACTTTTTGGTACAATATTTTTTTTCACCACTGGTTACATAGGAAAATTTGATGTTTTTCCGTAAAACTCAATATGATTTTTTAAGCAAAATTATGACTAGAATAAGTCTTGAGTGAAATAAAAGTAGTAGAATATCAGAGTCATGTTGATAACATAATGTGTAAACCATTTTGAAAACACACTAAGCGACAGCAAAGGGAGTTACATTTGGGATATTACATTACAAAGCAGAAGTTGGTTACTAACCCTACTGTTTGGTGAGAAAGTGATGTTCTAAACATCTAACCTAATGTAGCTGATACACAGGTATTTTACTTTGTTGTGGTTTATGTTAGGGAAATTCGTTGGGTGTTTTATGTTGATATACCAACCATATACTTTTTCCCCTTAAAATAGTGGTAAATAGGCTCTCAGTCAGCATTTTTGGGGGGCAGTAAGTCTGATTTTCGAGAACAAATCATTGACTTAACTGAGAGGTCCCTGTTCTTTACGATCTTGCAGGCCCAGAACTGCCTACAATTATTTCTCTTTTCCACAATATTTTTTCTTCTCTTTTTCACCTTTTTAAAAACTGAACCATTGAGAGTAAGTTGTTTACATGATGCCTCCAAATACCTTAGGACGTAATTCCTATAAACAATGAATTTCCCATTTAATGCTTCCCCAGAAAAGATAAAAATCAGTAAATTAACACTGATGTCCTGCTACCATCTAAGCCGTAAGACTCCACGCAGAATTTTTCCCTTGTCCCAGAATTGCTGTTTATGGTAAAAGAATGTAGTTCAGAATCATATTTTTGGTCACGTCTCTTTGTATATGTGCATGCCAGTTACTTCAGTTGTGTCCGACTCTTTGTGACCCTTTGGACTGTAGCCTGCCAGGCCCCTCTGTCCATGAGATTCTGTAGGCAAGAATATTGGAGTGGGTTGCCACACCCTCCTCCACGGGCTCTTCCTCACCCACGGATCAAACCTGCCTCTCTTATGTCTCCTGCATTGGCAAGAGGATTCTTGACCACAGCACCACCTGGGAGGCCTCATGTCTTTTAGCCTCCTTCAAACTATAATCGTTTCTTGGTGTTTCCTTGTTTTTAATGACCTTGACAGTTTTGAAGAATGTTCATCAATTTGAGTTTGCCTGATTTGTCTTATAAATGGTTTCAGCTTTTGAATTTTGTGCAGGAATGTTACAATGTTTCTACATTTTCATTGCATTCTGCCACAGAGAAATGCTAAAGTTAGTATACTGGTCTCATCCTCAAGTTTATAAAGAAATAAGGTAAAACTGTACAGAACTACCAATACTTCTCCACCTTGTTCTTGACAATAAATCAGATAGAAGGCTAACATACCAGTTAGCTATTGCTGTGTAACAAACCACTTCCAAACGTATAACTTAAAACAACAACTGTTTTTTAGTTCAATATTCTTTACACTGGCAATTTAGGGTAGGTCCAACTGGGTGGGTTCTTTTGGTCCAGCTTGGACTCAGATGATCTCAGCTGGGCTTGCTTATAAGTAAACAGTCAACTGGGTGGAGGGTGGTTTAGTTGGGATGACGCATTTCTTCAAGCTCTAAACTTTCCAAAAGAGCAGGAGCACATAAGCCTCTTGAGGCCCAGGCTCAGAACTAAGACATTATCACTTCTGTCACCTCTGTCAACAGAAATCATAATGTCAGATTCAAATTCTGTATAACTATTATAACAATTTCTATGAATGGGAAGAGTGAGTGCTTTTGGGTAAATAGTAAGTTAAAAATAGAAGTTGTTCTGATTACCTATGACTGTGTAATACACTGGCCTAAACTTACTGACTTCAGTTCAATTCACTTCAGTTGCTCAGTCGTGTCCGACTCTTTGCGACCCAATGAATTGCAGCACGCTGGGCTTCCCNGTAAGTTAAAAATAGAAGTTGTTCTGATTACCTATGACTGTGTAATACACTGGCCTAAACTTACTGACTTCAGTTCAATTCACTTCAGTTGCTCAGTCGTGTCCGACTCTTTGTGACCCAATGAATTGCAGCACGCTGGGCTTCCCTGTCCATCACCAACTCCCGGAGTTCACTCAGACTCACGTCCATCGAGTCAGTGATGCCATCCAGCCATCTCACCCTCTGTTGTCCCCTTCTCCTCCTGCCCCCAATCCCTCCTGACTTAAAGAGTGTTAATTGCTCAGTCATGTCTGACTCTGCAACTCCATAGTAGCCCACCAGGCTCCTCTGTCCCCGGGATTTCTCAGGCAAGAATACTGAAGTGGATAGCCATTCCCTTCTCCAGAGGATCTTCCTGATCCAGGGATCAAACCCAGGTCTCCTTCATCGAAGGTGGGTTCTTTACCACCTGAGCCACCAGGGAAGCCTTAGTGACTTAAAGAACCAGTTTATTTTGCTCATAATGTTTATATAATATATCATAAATTCTGGGAGGGTTTATTTCTGATCCATGAGGTATCTGTTCTGAATGATCTATTTCTGAGGTGACTTTCACTCATATGTGACATGGTAGTTCACTATTGTCTCCCTCTTCCCACACATGATGTCTTATCCACCAGGGCCTCTCCAGCATGGCTGGGCTTCTCACAGCACAGTGGTATTGAGGAGAGTCGTACCTCTCAAGTCGTGGCTGACTTCGAAGAAACAGACAGTAAAAGCTGCCAATTTCATACACCTGAAACTAACACAACATTGTAAATCAACTATAATTTTAAAAAAAAATTTTTTTTATGTTGCCAGTTTCCTAAACCCTGAACTCAGAAACTGGTGCAATTTCATTTTAGCCATATTCAACTGACCAGAACAGTCACAGAATCTAACCAGATTCAAGGGGAGGGACCCAGACTTCCCACTTATCAAAGAGAGGAGTGTCAAAGAATTTGTGGGCATAGTTTGCTCTGCAGTCACAAATATTATATTCTTCCCATATGCAAAATGCACTAACCCACTTCCACATTCACCAGAAGTCTCACCCCATTATGTCATTAGGTTTAGGCTTAAACTGTAAATCTCAGGTCCAGGTGCAGATAAGTTTCCTTAGATTTGGTTCCTTAGGTATATGTCTTCTCAATCTGAAGTCCTGCTGTGAGTAAAAAAGTGAGTTACCTGTGTACACACACACAATGCTGGGACAGTCATGTGTAGACATGCCCTTTAAAAAATGGGGAAGGCCAGGGGCACAGAGCACTCACTATTCCATAATGATATGACATCCAAGTAGACACATGTTGCCAGTGTGTTGATAAAGCTCTGTACCTGCAGCTGTGGTATGATTCTCTGTGGTTCTTGGCTTTTGACCTTTGGGTTCTTGGTACTGCCTTCTAAGTCATTCTTCATTTTCCATTAAAAAAATAGCCTATGTTTTCTGCTGAGTAAGTTTCTCAGCCTGAATGCTTCCTCTGTTAGTTTAGGAGTCCAAAGCCCTCTGTTAATTTGATGTTGTCTCTGACCCTTTCATTCCAAGACGGTTAATTCCTTTAAAAACACTGTGGGATTCCTGTATATCAAACTATAATCCATTCTCTTAGATCAGAGTCATGACCACAAATCCTTTTGAGCAGGGCTCTTCTCTGCCTTTGGCTTTTTGGAAATCTGCTTAAGGATGTTACAATAGCCTAAAGATTACCAGAATCTCTGTTGTTTAATAGAGAAGGGTGATAAGGCACACTCTTCAAAGCTTTTGTCTGATAGGGCCTATCAACTTAAAATGTTTCTGAGATCTTATCAAAGGGATTTATGCTTGCAGCTTTGACTTCATCTTTATCCTGAGTCTTTGTTTTACTGCCCTTTTTAAAATTTTTACCTGGAGGCTATTTCTTGCTTTAAAAGTATTTTCTCAGCTAGATCTGTGTTCTAGTTCTGTTTTTGAAGCCAGCAAGTCTTGGGTTCTATTTCCTCTAAACTCTGCTAAAAATTGAATTATCTATTTATCTAATTTCTCCCTATCTCTACTTTATTGTATGCAGATATGAGAATTATTTGGCAGTCTGCCTGGAAATCTACTTGCTGAGATCCACTAGTGTATTAGGCACATCTTATATTTTCCAAAACGTGTTAGGTGACCATTTCACTAAACCTACTACGAATACAAAATAGAGGTTGCCCTCTTGCCAAACCTTAATAATAACGTCCTGTCTTTCTCCATTCACACTCTTTTTCAGTCTCAGCCCACTGTCCAGTTTCAAAATCAATGCCACATATTTTCCATTTTTATAATGACAGCAACTACATCTGTTCCTGTTTTTGATTGCTGCATTACAAGCTACCACAAAAAAGTATGTATCCCAAACAGCTATTTTATTTACTCAGAATTTGACGATTCAGAATTTGGATGACCTCCACTGGGCAACTTGTGTTTCTGATCCATTTGCTGCCAGTTGGGGTCACTAAGGTTGCCCACTCACAAGCTGGCTCACAGGTCTTGCTCACATGTTCGGCATCTCAGCACTTCTTGGTCGCGCACCATGTGCTGTCTCATTCTCCAGGTCCTCTTCACAGGGCTTCGACGTCTCACGGCACGGTGCTCTCAGGGTGGCCACACTGCTTCCTGGAGGATGCCTTCTCTGAATGAGTGTTCCAAATGACAGAAAGCAGAAGCCATCAGTTTCCTGAGGCCTGGGCCCCAAGATGCTCAGACTGTCATCTTCACCATGTTCTGTCCTTTAAAGCAGTCACAGAGCCCACCTAGGTTCAAGTGGAAGAGACACTTGCAGTGGGAGACATGCCAGCATCTTTGTTATCTTTAACCCACCTTAGAGCTGCATCTTTGTTATCCTTACTGTAACAGGTCAGGGAATTCTGAACCAGAAGACAGACCAATATGATTGAAGCTCAAGTCTAGCCTTCTTAAACTGGTATATTATTATCTTGGTGTCACTTTCTTTCTCTGATTGTCTGTTTCCTCGTTTATAAATACAGTAGGATACCTGTGGCTCAGACAGTAAAGTGTCTGCCTGCAATGAGGGAGACCCGGGTTCGATTCCTGGGTTGGGAAGATCCCCTGGAGAAGGAAACGGCAATCCACTCCAGCACTCTTGCCTGGAAAATCCCATGGATGGAGGAGCCTGAAAGGCTACCGTCCATGGGGTCGCAAAGAGTTGGACACAACTGAGCGACTTCACTTGGCATCCATCAGGATATGAATACTCCATAATTTAAGATTCATGGCTACATTTATATTAGAATCATCCTGAAGGTTCGTGACATAAACACATGTGCCAAATTATGTTTATCCGGAGGCTGCTATACCTAGTCAACTTATCAACATCCGCATACAACTCAATAGAGCTTAGTTTTCTCCTTAATGTTATATCAGTTATTTTCATGGTTTGGCTAAAATTTATTTTCTTAGAGAAAAACATTCAATTGAAAACTGTAGCTCTTAACAAAAGTTTTGAATAAATAAAATAGAAGGGTGTTTAATTTGATTGCATCTTGCAATTCTATAACAGGAATGAGTATACCATCAAATTCAATCTTCCATTTGTTAATTTAAGATATATAATGCAGGGTCTACTTCTCTGCTATATTTTCAACTTTGAGATTCCCATGATCTCTACATATATCTATTGTGAAAAACAGGAGTCTACTACAATGATAATATCTATTTCACAGAGTTGCTAAAATAATAAATGAGGTATAATATGTAGCCTGCCAGGCTCCTCTGTCTATGGAATTCTCCAGGCAAGAATACTAGAGTGGGTAGCCATTCCCTTCTCCAGGGGATCTTCACAACTCAGTGATCAAACCCGGGTCTCCTGCATTGTAGGCAAATTCTTTGCCATCTAAGCCACCAGGGAAGACCACAAAAGTAATCATTGGCCTAAAACATGCTGTTTCACTAGAACATGGGTTCTTGGAGATAAAGACCTTAGTATATTTCTCTTTAAGTCACTGGTACATAGCTTAGTGCCTGCACGTTTTTCTGACTACGTTTGACAGAAATGTAATTCAAATGTGCATAAGCAAAAATGAGAATCTGTTGCTTTACTCTATCAAGAAAGCATCATAAAACTGAGAACTCTGAGCACAAACCAAAGGGTGGTTGGAGAGCTATGAGAAGGGCACCCTACTCTCCCCTAGGGCATGAAGCATTGAGGTAGGGGGAAATGACCAGCTGCCCTTCACCACCAGCTAGGAACAAGCACGTGGCCACTCTCCCACAAGGCTGCCCACTATCACTCATTCATAGAAATGTCAGTCGCCAGCATCCAGGGCCTGCAGGCCACCTACCACCAGGTCCTTGATGAAGTGGGAATTCCTCCTGCCTGAGAACTTGAGGCCAGTGTACAGCCACCCAGCCGGTCCCACAGTTTTTTTCTGGGCTCCAATTACGAAATGAGGATGGATGTGTGCTGAACCAGCTGGCATGGCCAGGCCTACAGAAAAACTCAGCACAGCTGAAGATACTGTTCTGGTTACAGGGCTTATTTGGTCAAGATACTCACTTGTAATTATTCCAAAAAACTGGAGTCTGCTTGCTGTTAATTTCTTTGCCGGGACAGCAGGAGCCTCTGAGCTCTCTCATATTTGAAGATATAACCAAGAACTAAGAGCTAAAGCAAACAAATAAGAGTTCCTGATTACCCTAACAATCTTGGTGTGAACATAGCCACTGAGACCTAATCTGATTTATTATCTGGTTGTTGATAAGGTGGTACTAGCTGTGCTAATGTTTATCAGGCATAAACTCTAACTATAATCAGGAGATAGTATTGATAACTTGATTCAACAGGAAAATGGAGCAAACTTTTAATAAGACAAACAAAAAACAAAACTGTGGGAAGAGTAGTTGGTTCAAAGGAATAGTTGGATAGATTTCCTCAAATCTACCAGGAGCTATACCTTTCATTTCTTTCCTCTTTGCAAATTGATTACATTCATCTTCCAAGTCTTACATCCTGCAGCTTTCAACCTTTCTTTCACCAAGCCCAGCAATCTTGGATTTTCTTTGTCAATCTTAGATCAGGTGACAATCTCTGTATCAATCAAATATGTTAGTTTTTAAACTTCAGTTGAGTTTTATAATTGGCCCGCTCATAAGTCATTTCACTATGATCAGGGGGTCATACAAACTCACAGTAAGATTTCAAGGTAGTCACAAGGAAGAGGCAATATAATTTATGAGAAGAAGCTGCAGAGGTGGTTTCCTCAGCAGACAGTGCCACAAATTTCTAATAATCTTGACATTTGATTAAAAAAAATACTGCTTACCAAGTGTCTGTTATTTCATATTATAGCCCCAAAATACACTCTAAATGTCATAGCTGTGTCAAGGCCCATTAAGGCCTTAGCCATGGTTGCACAATCAGATAAGACATTATCACAATTAGCACATAACTAGTTCTCTCCACCACAGGAACTACTGCATTGGCTTCTGATTTCTTTGTCGTGGCTTTGACTCCATGCTAGAAAGTCAGCAAGCCATGGGAAAAGATCAGGCATTTAGCACTCTTCTCTAATATGCTGACAGGGAAACGCTGACTAGCTTATACCACCAGAATTTCAGTAACCTATCAAGTAAAAAATACATTCTATAAATTATGACCCATTATTGGCATTACTGCCATGCAGGTAAGGACTATAAATTGTGGTCAGATTCTTCCATTTCAACAACAAACTGTTCACCTGCCACTCCCTCAAGAAGCGTTTATTAAACCTCTGTCAACCTCTCTGGGAAGGAGCCCCGCACATTCTCTGTGGTCACTGGCTCTGTCTTTCAGAAATATTTATTAAAGAAGCACTTACTGAGCACCTGCCAAGCCCTGAAGAACAAAAGCTACACATAAATAAATAATTGGAATGCCACGTGATAAGTTTAATGATGGATATGCAAAGGTTTGGGGTGAGTCAAGTAAGAACACTTAACCATCCTGGAAGACAGCACTGACTTCTTTGAGATGGCACTTGAATCGTCTGAAGCAGTTAGTAGGAGTTAACCAGGCAGAAAGGAAGGAGAGGATTCTAGGAAAGTATGAATAAAGGGAAACATCATGGTATGAGCAAGAAACTCACACTTTGGTGTTCCTGAAGTACAGACAAAAGGAAGTGAGTGACAAGAAACGTGGTGAAGAGCCTCGGATACCAGATTAAAAGAGCTTAAATTTAACCTTAGAGGGAGAGACTTCCCAGGTGGCCCAGTGGTTAAGAATTCACTTTGCACTTCAGGGGACTTGGGTTCAAACCCTGGCTGGGGAACTAAGTGAAAGTTGCTCAGTTGTGTCCTACTCTTTGCGACCCCCTGGACTATACAGTCCGTGGAATTGTCTAGACTTGAATACTGGAGTGGGTAGCCTTTCCCTTCTAGAGGGATCTTCCCAACCCAGGGATTGAACTCAGGTCTCCTGCATTGCAGGCATATTCTTTACCAGCTGAGCCACAAGAGAAGCCCAAGAATACTAGACTGGGTATCCTATCTCTTCTCCAGAGGATCTTCCTGACATAGTAATTGAACCAGAATCTCCTGCATTGCAAGTGGATTCTTTACCAGATGAGCTAACAGGGAAGTCCTAGAGAACTAAGATATCCCATATTCCATGGGGCAAGCAAGCCTGGCCTATGGGATTGGCCTATGCACCCCAGTGCAAAAGATCTTGCATGCCACAACTAAGACAGAATGTAGCCAAATAAATAAGTAAATTTTTTTTAAAAAAACATCTTTAAGCCATTGGAGCATCTCAGTTGTGAGGTTGGGGGGCGGTGAAAATAGAGCAGTCATCATTCACTTTTGTGAGGATCAGTCTGGTTGATGTGTGGAGGATGAATATGGCAGTTCCTGACGACGACTGACACCCAGTGTGGTTTGTTTCACTGCAACTGTTGAGAGCAGCACCTGCAAGGGATTATAGTCTGGGATATAACCCAGCAGCCCACGTACTTAAATGTAATCTCAAATTGTATTCCTTAAATAATCCCAGAGAGAATCTAATTTCTTAGCCATAATTTCTCATTCTTTTTGTTCTCAGTATCTCTACCCCCAACCCCCTCAGTTGCTCTAATATTTTCTCTTTATGCCCTAATATTCTCTCTGCACTAAAGCTTAGGAAAGTATGGAAAACATTCAGCAGTCATTTAAAACTCTTAAATCCCACTAGATAAATGTTTTAAGGGCCCCCTACTCAGGAGCAGAGAATATACTTGACTCTCTAACATCCTCCTGGATCACATCTTAAGTGAGTATTGGAGAATATGCCTTCCTTGGGGTCTAGCCTCCTACCCTTCAAAAGATGGGGACCTGAGGTTCTTTTTAAGTCTTGAAAGTCACATACTTTTCAAGTTCTGACTCATGGGTTTTTTTTTTGGTGGTAAAATTTAAAACTTAGTGGGATACATAGACACATCTTAACTAGTCTGTGCTGCTCAGACTAGTGATCCGATTCATAGCTTTGCTCTGATTCTTGATTTGTATGTTCACCCAGGCATCAGTGAAGGCTGGAAACTACCAGTTTATTAGTCCCACCCTGGCCTAATCTTTGCACATGCTGGCTGCATGCAGATTTCCCAAGAAAGTCTGGATGATGAGCTAACATGAAGTGGCATTCCTAGGATGGGAATAAGACATACTTCTAAGAAGCAGTGGCAACCCCGCATAGGTGCAGCGATGCACATCCCTGCTGACCACCAGAGCAAAGCTGCAGGAGGTGGACTCTCTTGGCAGGAAGCAGTTGTAGATGGAGTAGATAACTGGTGAGCCAAAATTTCATGAAACATAAAATAAAGATGCGCAACAACAGCATGCACAAGTTCAGAGCAGTCATGAAACAAAAAGCGGTGTGCCTGCGTGCATTGCATGTCAGCTGAGGAACTGTAGGGTTGGTGGCTTAGCAGAAAGACAGGCAGGAAGCTGGGGCTGGCAAGACCTGGCCCGCACAGCAGGTCTGCAACCCGATAAGGAGCCAGAGGCCTGGACGCTCATATGAGTAAAGACTCGTGACAAAGCTGTGAATCAGACCACTAATCTGAGCAGCACAGGAACAACTGGGCAGGGGAGATGGTAGGGTAGGAACCCATTAGGAAGGGCAGAAACAAGTAGCCGTAAGTGCTGCAGGGAAAGGCCAGCCTAGTGGCTTGCTGTTGCACCGGAAGGAAGGGGGCAGGGCAGGACGAACGACGTTGAGGTGCAGAACAACCGAAGGAAACCCTAGTGTTGCGGGTAATCCACAGCCACCACCGCGACACTTCCTGTTTGCTTCTTTCTGGAACAGGAATTCATTCCTTGCTCAGTTTGGGAGCTATTGATGGGAGAAGGCAAGAGGGTGAGTCTGCCGGGAGGAGGGAGTTTCCACAGAGAGATAAGAGAAGATCCTGACCATTTCACGGTAAAGAGAGCAGATAATTACACAATGGACTCTTTGAAGCTCACACACCACACAGAAAGATATGTGATGTCTTTACAGGTGCATGTCGGCTTCATGACCCACTTTCAATGGAACAGACGCTCAGCCAGGGTGGTTGCGGTTGGCCCTGAGCCAGTCAAGGTATCTTGTTTTAGCCTTACATGCGATCCATGCTACACCCTGAAACACTGACTGCCTCAGCGCAGCAGAGCAGTCTGGAAGCATGATTCACCCCGAGACCAATAGCGGTGCAGCAGACAGTCCCCCGAGACTTGGACAGTGAAGTAATCTCCTTTCTGAGAGCTCAGGCTGTAGTTTGTTAGTTGGTGTAGTTGCTTAACTGGGCAGTGATAACAGTGTTGTTTGGGGTTTCTTCCTTCCTTCTTTTCTTTTGTCCACCTGAGAAGCTTGGGGAAGAAACTTATGTCAAAGAGCAGAAGACAGAAGTATGGGGCCAGGCTTAAGGCCTAGGCTTTCTGAGAAGATGACCAGGACTGGCTCAGTTGTTCAGAGGTCATTAGGTTCCTTAGTGAGAGGGAAGAGGGGCACTCTATCTTTTGCTTACAGAGGAGCCTAAAGAGGGAAAGACTAGGAACTATGAAGAAGGCTTGAGGGGAGGGGCTGGGGCCAAGGACCCTTCTCTCCTAGTTTCCTACCACAGTCTCCTGGGGACCTCACCTGTTACCATGGTTTTATTTTTTATTTTAAATTGCAGTATAGTTGATGTACAATTCCGTGTTAGTTTCAGGTGTACAGCAAAGTGATTCAGTTATACATATACATGTTTCTATTCTTTTTCAAATTCTTTTCCCATTTAGGTTATTACAGGGTATTGAGCAGAGTTCCCTGTGCTATACAGTAGGCCATTGTTGTTACCTGTTTTAAATATAGCAGGGTAGACATGTCAAACTCAAACTCCTAATCTATACTTCCTCCTTGCCCTCCGCTGTGCTTTTTCTCCCCAGTAACCAAAAAATTCATCCTCTTAAGTCAGTGAGTGTGTTTTGGTTTTGTAAATAAGTTCATTTATATAATTTTTTTAGATTCCACATATAAGCAATATCATACAATGTTTTTCTTTTCTCTGTCTGACTTACTTCACTTAGTATGACACTCTCCAAGTCTATCCATGTTGCTGCTAACGGCATTATTGCATTCTTTTTAATGGCTGAGTAATATCCCATTGTATATATGTAACACCTCTTCTTTATCCATTTATCTGTTGGTAAACATTTAGGTTCGTTCGATGACTTGGCTTTTGTAAACAGCACTGCAGTAAATATTGGGGTGCATGTATCCTTTCAAACTATGTTTTTCTCCAGATATATGACTAGGAGTGGGATTGCTGTATCATATGGTAGCTCTATTTTTAGTTTCTTAAGGAACCCCCATACCATTCTCCATAATGGCTGTACCAATTTAAATTCCTACCAACAGTGTAACAGGGTCCCTTTTCTCCATGCTAATCCAGTATTTACTATTGTTTATAGAATTCTTGATGATGGCCATTGTGACTGGTGTGAGGTAATATCTCATTGTGGCTCTGATTTCCATTTCTCTAATAATTAGTGATGCTGACATCTTTTCATGTGTCTCTTGGCCATCTATAGTTCTTCTTTTGAGACATGTCTTTCTAGGTCTTCTGCCCAGTTTTTTATTGGGTTGTTTGTTGGGGTTTTTTTGGTATTGAACCACATGTGTGCTAAGTCGCTTCAGTTGTGTTGGACTTTTTGCAACCCCATGGACTGTAGCCCACCAGGCTCCTCTGTCTATGGGATTTTTCAGGCAAGAATACTGGAATGGGTTGCCATTTCCTTCTCCAGGGGATCTTCCCGACCCAAGGATTGAACTCGTGTCTCCTGTGTCCCTGCGTTGCAGGTGGATTCTTTGCCTGCTGAACCATTTAGCTGTTTGTAAATTTGGGAGATTAACTCCTTTTTGGTCTCAACATTTGCAAATATTTTCTCCCATTCTGTGGGTTGCCTTTTTGTTTTGTTTGTGGTTTATTTGTTTTGTCTATTTTTATTTGTTAATTTTTGTTTTTATTTCCATTACTCTATGAGATGGATCAAAAAAGATATTGCTGTGATTTATGTCAAAGGGTCTTCTCTCTATTTTTTCCTCTAAGAGTTTTATAGTATCTAGTCTTATATTTTTCTTTAATCCATTTTGAGTTTATTTTTGTGTAAGGTGTTAAAGAATGTTCTAATTTCATTTTTTTACAAGTAGCTGTCCAGTTTTCCCAGCACCATGTATTGATGAGACTATCTTTTCTCCATTTTATATTCTTTCCTCCTTTTTTGTAGATTAATTGACCATAGGTGCATAGGTTTATTTCTAGGCTTTCTGTCCTATTCCATTGATCTATAGGTCTATTCTTGTACTAGTACCATACTGTTTTGATGACTGTAGATTTGCAGTATAGTCTAAAGTCAGGGAGCCTGATTCCTCTAGCTCTATTTCACCCCCCTCAACATTGCTTTGGCATTTGGGATCTTCTGTGTCTCCATACAAACTTTAAGATTTTTTTTTTTGTCCTAATTGTGTGAAAAATGCCATTGGTAATTTGATAGGGATTACATCAAATCTGTAGATTGTCTTGGGTAGTATACTCATTTTGACAATATTGATTCTTCCAATCCAAGAACATGGTATATCTTTCCATCTGTTTATGTCATCTTTGTTTTCTTTCACCAGCATCTTGTAGTTTTTGGAATACAGATCTCTTGCTTCCTCAGGTAGATTATTCCTAGGTATTTTATTATTTTTGATGGAATGGTAAAGGAGAACGTTTCTTTAATTTCTCTGTCTGATCTTTTGTTACTAGTGTATAGAAATGAAATATATTTCTATGTATCCCACAGCTTTAAATGCCATCTGTATGTTGATAACTTCCATATCCCTTTCTCCAGATCAAACTTCCCCTTCCAGGTTCCAGGTGTGTCTTCTGGCTTCCCACTGGACTTCCCCTTTTGTCTGTCTCACACACAGCTGAAATGTAATTCCAAAACCTGAATGCATTTCTGCTCTTTCTTGCAAGTGCATTCTGGCCTCAGATTTCCCCATGATGGTGTCATTAACTAAGACTCTCAATCGAGAAATCTAAGTCATACTTGCTTCCCCTTTTGCTCACTTCTCAGATGGAATCCAACAGAAAGTCATGTTGATTCAACCACCAAGAGGATGGAGAAACCCTGCTCTCTCTTCTGTGTCCTATGACCTATTCTCCATGCACTTTGAAACAAGGATGACTTGGAATTTCAATCATTTCATGTTATTCTCCCATTTCAGTGGCTTCATTATTTCATATAGAATTATATGCAAGGTTTCTACAGCCTTCCCTCCTGCCACTAACCATATCTCACTTCTTGTCTGGTATTCTTCTGCCGCTTGCTCACTATCCATCAGCAACTCTGATTTTCTTTCTGTTTCTTCAATATACCTCCTCCACGGAGCTTGCATATGCTGTTCTTTCTGGCTATAACATTCTCCCTTCCTTCAACTGCTTACATGATTACGGTCTTCTCATTTTCTTTTTTTCCCTAATTCACATCTCCTCCTCAGAAAGGCCTTCCCTGAATGGTCTCTCTCCCCTACTATTCTGTCTCTGCCTCCTGCACTTTTCAAAGAACATTTCACAATTTGTGATAATGGTTTATTTTTTTAAATTAATTTTTATAGGAAAAAAGTTGCTTTACAGGCTTCTCTGGCAGGTCAGATAGTAAAGAATCTGCCTGTGATGCAGGAAATCTGGGTTCTATCCCTGGGTCAGGAAGATCCCCTGGAGAAGGGAATGGCTACCTGCTCCAGTATTCTGGCTGGGAAATCCCATGGTTGGAGGAGCCTGGCAGGATATAATCCATGGGGTTGCAAAGAGTCAGACACAACTGAGCGACTAACACTTATAGTTGCTTTACAATATTGTGTTTGTTTCTACTGTACAGTGAAGTGAATCAACTATACATATACATATACATATATACCATGATCTGAGTTTTATGGATGTTAAGTTGAAGCCAGCTTTTTCACTCTCCTCTTTCACTTTCATCAAGAGGCTCTTTAGTTCTTCTTTACTTTCCGCCCTAAGGGTGGTATCATCTGCATATATGAAGTTATTGATATTTCTCCTGGCAATCTTGACTCCAGCTTGTGTTTTTTCCAACCCAGCATTTTGCATGATGTACTCTGCATATAAGTTAAATAAGTAGGGTGACAATATACAGCCTTNAGATTTGTCAACCCTCATTTCTAATGAGCAATATCCTTGTTACCATTCCAATTGGCTCCATTCCTAGCTTGACTATTTAAGTGCAAGAACTTAATGGTTATCTGTATCTTAATGGTAATCTGCATCTAGGACAAGTATCTTAGTGAAAATATTAGCTAAAACAAATGCACTCCTCTCAAAAAGATTCCTGAGCCATATGAAAAGGAGATTCACAAAGGAGTGGAAACCTGCCTTAAGCCACCTATTTATTCAACTACCAAACCAGCAAATATCTTTTGAGATCTACCAAATGCCAGGGACTTCAGCAGGCACTGAGAACACATGTTCATATGCATTTATAGCCACATGCTAATATTGTATGCTAGCTAAATCTGTGTTATTAAAATTACTTTGTGAAAAAACATGATTGAATAATATGTTGACTGTTAAATCTGCCCTTCAAATAAAATAATTGTTTAATATATTAATAATAACCCATATAATTTCTTTCCTCCTTTGGTGGTATATTCTGTGGGACAGGCTGAAGCACAGTAAACAAAGCATCTGTTGCAGATGGGTTTGGAGAGAAGACACACACACCAGGTCATGAAGAGCCTTGGAGGTCATGGTTAGAAGAGGGTATTTTACTGTGATTTCAATGGGAAGCTATCGAAAGTGTGAGGCCGTGACTTTTCACTGTCCTTAGGATAAAATGATCCCTTAAGACAATCAGTCCATTCTTACTGTGCAAAAAGTGGATTGGCAGGAGGCACATGTGGAAGCNGTATTTTACTGTGATTTCAATGGGAAGCTATCGAAAGTGTGAGGCCGTGACTTTTCACTGTCCTTAGGATAAAATGATCCCTTAAGACAATCAGTCCATTCTTACTGTGCGAAAAGTGGACTGGCAGGAGGCACATGTGGAAGCAGCAGTGTCCACTAGATAATTTCAGGGTCCGTATAAAAGAGATCTTTGAATGCACCAAGATGCAAGCTGGATAGATGAAAGCGCACAAATTCAAGTACATTTTCAAGGCAGATTTGGTTTATCAGACTTGTTAGGCTCAGAGTTAAGAGCAGCCTCCAGCCTGGAAGAATCTGTATGTATCTATTAATCTTACACACATTTGCCAGCTGGGTTTATGGATGATCTGTAGCCTCGGTATTGTATCTTTACAAATTCACTGAATATATTAGCTTCCCCGGGCTGTTGCAACAAATTACTACAAACTTGGTGGCTTTAAACAACAGAAATTTATTCTCTGTAGTTCTGGAGATTGAAAACTCTAAATCAAAGTGTCAGCAGTTTTGGTCCCTTCTGGAAGATCTGAGGGGAAGCCATTCCATGCCTTCTCCAGCAATCCTTGACATTCCTTGATTTGTAAATGCATCACTCCAATCTCTGTCTTTGCTTCACATGGCTTTCTTCCCTGTGTTTCTGTGTCTCAGATCTCCCTTTCCTTTCTCTTACAAGGACACTGTGACAGTTATATCAAATCGAACCAAATCATATTAAATAATGGTCCTGGATATAATATATAACCCAAAGTACTATCAAAATGGGTTATTATTAACATATTAAAAAACTATTTTATTTGAAGTGCAGATTTAACAGTCAACATATTATTCAATCATATGTTTTTTCACGAAGTAATTTTAATAACACAGATTTAGCTAACATACAATATTAGCATGTGGCTATAAATGCATGTGAATCTATATCAACAACTGAGAGAGAAGCCACGATGAGGGCTTCCCAGGTGGTGCAGTGGTAAATGATCCATTTGTCAATGCAGGAGACAAGCAGACATGAGTTGGATCCCTGAGTCGGGAAGATCCCCTGAAGTAAGAAGTGGCAACCCACTCCAGTATTCTTGCCCCAAAAATCCCATGGACAGAGGAGCCTAGTAGGATGCATTCCATGGGGTCACAAACAGTTGGACATGACTGAGTGTTCATACATACACATACACACAAAGTAGTTCTCAATGATATTATGGTATCAGTGAAACCAGGCACTGTGGTAAAGCATGACTGGAGAAGGAAAACCCACTTTTGACAGCAGGTTGAAGAAAGCTCCTGAGGAAAGTGACCTTTGAGCATCAACCTGAATAAAATAGGGGGAAAAAACCACCACGAAGATAGAGAAGAATATTCCAAGCAGAAAGAAAAGCAAGTGTAAAGAATTAGAGGTAAAAGTGTGCTGCTGCTGCTGCTAAGTCGCTTCAGTCATGTCCGACTCTGTGTGACCCTATAGACAGCAGACCACCAGGCTCCCCCGTCCCTGGGATTCTCCAGGCAAGAATACTGGAGTGGGTTGCCATTTCCTTCTCCAATGTATGAAAGCGAAAGTGAAGTCACTCAGTCGTGTCTGAGAAACCCCATGGACTGTAGCCTACCAGGCTTCTTCATCCATGGGATTTTCCAGGCAAGAGTACTGGAGTGGGTTGCCATTGCCTTCTCCAAAGAGTGCGCTAGAAAGGCCTAAAGGTAAGAAGACAGATGAAGCCAGGAGAAAGTGACAGCCAAAGACATGAGGGTGATGAGGAACCCTGGACTGGGTCCTCTAGTTCCTGTAGATGAAGAACGATAAGGACGAGGAGTGGCTTTATTCTACGTGCAAATCTAAATCTTTAAGGGCTTCAGTATGATATCGCTTCTATGAGGAATCTAAAAGGAAATGATATGAATGAACTTATCTACAAAACAGAAACAGACTCACAGACTTAGAGAAAGAACTTATGGTTATCAGTGGGGAAGGATGGTGGGGAGGGACAGTATGGAAGTTCGGGATTGACATGCACACAGTGCTATATTTAAAATGAATAACCAACAAGGACCTATTGTATACCAGAAAGAACTCTTCTCAATGTTATTACAACAATCTAAACGGGGAAAGAATTTGAAAAAGAATAGATACTTGTATAACTGAATCGCTTTATTGTATACCTGAAACTATCACAACATTGTTAATCAACTATACTCCAATAAAAGATAAAGTTTTTTTAAGGCGATGGCACCCCACTCCAGTACTCTTGCCTGGAAAATCCCAGGGACAGGGGAGCCTGGTAGGCTGCAGTCCATGGGGTCACAAAGAGTCGGACATGACTGAGCGACTTTCCTTTCACTTTTCACTTTCATACATTGGAGAAGGAAATGGCAACCCATTCCAGTGCACTCCAGTGCTCTTGCCTGGAGAATCCGAGGGACAGGGGAGCCTGGTGGGCTGCCGTCTATGGTGTCGCAGAGTCGGACATGACTGAAGTGACTTAGCAGCAGCAGCAGCAGTGGGCTTCAGGAAGGAGAGTAACAAGACCTGCTGATAATTTTTAAAGATTGCTCTGACTGTATTGTTGGAGACCAACTCTACAGTAGATAGATTAAAGGCCAGTCACAAGGTTGTTTCTTTCTTCCAAAACAGAGGTGCTGGCAGTAAGCTGGTGGTGGTAGAGAGGGAGAGAAGTCAAGTGATCTGAGGAGATATTCTTGATAGACTGAAATGTGCTTAGTCAGGGAAAGAGAGAAATTAAAAATGATGCTTTGTTTTTGGCTTGGTTAATTGTGCATTTGCTTCACATCAAGGAAGTGAGGTTCACAATGACAGGCCTTTGCTGTCAGAGTGTAACACACCTCTCCATTTCTCCTCTACACAGTTCTAAATCCACCTTCTCCTGCCTCCCTAATCTTCCTCATAAGCCTCACACCTCCAAGTGCCCCTTCCCCAACACACACACACACACACACACACACANACATCTGGAATTTAACTGTTCATGTACTACTGAAGCCTGCCCTGGAGAATTTTGAGCATTACTTTGCTGATGTGTGAGATGAGTCAAACAGAGTGGTAGTTTGAACATTCTTTGGCATTGCCTTTCTTTGGGATTGGAATGAAAACTGACCTTTTCTAATCCTGTGGCCGCTGCTGAGTTTTCCAGAAATGCTGGTATACTGAATGCAGCACTTTCACAGCATCATCTTTTAGGATTTGAAATAGCGCACCAGTAATTTCATCACCTCCACTAGCTTTGTTTGTAGTAATCCTTCCAAGGCCCACTTGAGTTCGCATTCCAGGATGTCTGGCTCTAGGTGACCAATGACATCATTGTGATGATCTGAGTCATGAAGATCTTTTTTGTCTGTTCTGTGTATTCCTGCCACCTCTTCTTAATATCTGCCACTTCTGTTATGTCCATACCATTTCTGTCCTTTATTGTGTCCATCTTAGCATGAAATGTTCCCCTGGTATCTCTAATTTTCTTGAAGAGATCTCTAGTCTTTCCCATTCTATAGTTTCCATCTATTTCTTTGCATTGATCACTGAGGAAGGCTTTCGTATCTCTCCTTGCTATTCTTTGGAAATCTGCATTCAAATGAGTATATCTTTCCCTTTCTCCTTTGCCTTTAGCTTTTGTTCTGTTCTTAGCTTTGTAAGGCCTTGTTGACAACCATTTTGCTTTTTTTGCATTTCTTTTTCTTAGGGATGGTCTTGATCCCTGTCTCCTCTACAATTCAGTTCAGTCGCTCAGTCAGNCTCTATTTCTTTGCATTGATCACTGAGGAAGGCTTTCTTATCTCTCCTTGCTGTTCTTTGGAACTCTGTATTCAGATGGGTATATCTTTCCTCTTCTCCTTTGCCTTTAGCTTTCTCTTCTGTTCCAAATGTTTTGGTCATTGTATCATTGTTATCAAATAGAGTCGCTGAAGCCCTATAAGAATGGACTGCTAATCAGCTAACTCTATTGTAATATAGTGAGATGGGAAAAATTATTATATAACAAATGTACCCTTTCTTATGGATACAGTTCCAGGAACCCTGTAAAGAAAAAGCAGTACTTCCCTGGGAGGATATAGGTGCTTTGAAGCCTTCTGAGGAAAGAAGAGTCAAAAGAGATCTATTTGCAATTGAGGTGAGGCAGAGGGAGAAGGGAGGGAAAGGAAGAGAAGGGAAATGAACTTGAGCAAAAGTCATGTTTTCTGGAATATGATGAACTAAGCAAGGTGACTCGGTGACCTCATATACCTTCAGGAAAGTTTACAAAATCACAAAACTCGAGGTAATGGCATTTCTTATGAAAACCAGTAAAGTAGCCAAATTCTGCATCATGGTTTTTGTGGGAAATAAAATAGAGACAATGGGTTCTGATGCTGGGGCCTGAGTCAGAGGAGATCTGGAGGCCTTAAGTGGGTGAGAGTCCCCAGAAACCCTGGGGACTTCCCCAGCCTCTGAAAATGAAAGGCTTTGAAAAAAATTTCCCCCCGAGCACAGGGATAGAGGCCTTTAGATAAAATCAGCATGACGGCAACTTTCATGGTCACAGGCTCATAATCTAATATTCTAGGGGTATTAACCCATGACTTATTTACATAAACACTACCTCCATTTATAAGAAAGACAAGTAATGCTTGAGGCAGAATAATACAGTGTTTATGAGCACAGGCTCTGGAGTCAAATGCTTCCATCTAATTCTTGGTTTCACTTTTTGCCAACTATGTGATCTTGGATACTCCCTGTGCCTCGGTTTCTTCATTTGAAAAGTGGAGGAAATAAAAATATATAGCTGTGAGCAAAGAAAAAAAAGTGTAGTTGCTCAGTCGTGTCCAACTCTTTGCAACCCCACAGACTGTAGCCTACCAGACTTCTCTGTCCATGGGATTTTCCAGGCAATAGTACTGGAGTGGATTGCCATTTCCTTCTCCAGGGACCTTCCCAACCCAGGGCTCGAACCTGGGTCTCCCGCATTGTAGACAGACGCTTTACCGTCTGAGCCATAGTCTTAGTCTTAGCTGTGAGCAAAGTGTTTAACAAAACCTATTATCCCTCTGTGAGACTTAATCATTAGTTGACTATCCAACCAATGAAGGTAGAAATGTCATTTGTGGTTATTAGACATTGTTCTTCATGGTAACAGTAAACCCTGAATGATAAACTGCATCCATACTGGGGTGAAGAAGAAAAAAAAATCTATGAATGTCTGATGGGCATTTATGGGCATGCCAGACTCTGGGCTTCCCTGAGTATGGTGACCCTTCAAACTAGGCTTGTAGTTTTCAGAATCCTTGTAGTTCTGTCTATAAAAATCCTACAGGAGATACAATCCAGGAATCATGTTCCTTGGTATTTACCAAAATGAGCTGAATGCTTAGGCCCACCCAAAAACCTATACGTCTTATTCATAACTGCCAAAACTTGAAAACAACCAAATGCTTCAGTAGGTGAATGGGTAGACACACTGTGGTACATCCATGCTGTGGAATGTTACCCAGCAATTAAAAAAAAAAAAAAAAGAGCTATTAAACCAGGTAAAGACATTGAGGGATGTTCAAAATATATTGCTTAATGAAAGAAGACTGAAAAGGCTACATATCATCTGATTGCAACTACATGACACTATGGAAAAGGCAAAATGGAGAAAATGAAAATATCGGTGGAAAAAGGAAGGATGAAGAAGTGGAATACATGGGGGGTTTAAGATAGTTAAACTACTCTGTATGAGGTTACCATGATGGATGTATGACAGTATGCATTTGTCAAAACCAACGAATGTACTCCCAGAGTGAACCTTGATAATATACTAGGACTTTAGTTAATAACAGTGTGTCTTCATTTATTCATCAAGTGTAACGAATGGACCACACGAATGTAAGATGTTAACTGTAAGGGAAACTATGTGCGTATGGGGTTCCTTAGTGGCTCTGCTGGTATAGTCTACCTGCAATGCAGGAGACCCAGGTTTAGGAGGAAATGGCAACCCACTCCAGTATTCTCGTTTGGGAAATCCCATGGACAGATGAGCCTGGCAGGCTACAGTCCAAGGGGTTGCAAGAGTCAGACACGACTTAGGGACTAAACCTACCTACCTACCTATGTGTATATAGGACTGAGTATATGGGAACTCTGTACTTTCCTCTCAATTTTTCTGAAACTTAAAACTGCTTTAAAATACATCTATTAATTAAAAGGGGGGGAAGCCCTGCCAGAAATATTGGCTCTGGTGGAGAATGAGGCTTCCAAGACAAGCAGATCTTGCACTGAACCCATGTGGGACTCTTTCCTGCCCCCAGGTTGTTGGACTATTTCAAGAACTGCCCTGGAAGAGAAGTGTCTGAAGCGCCCAGCTGGTGAGCTTTCGTTCCTCTCTTGTATACACTGGTGGGCCATTGTCATTTGGTGAGTTGGAGAGTTTGGTTGAGGTAAGAAGATCATCAGCTCTGCAGTATCTCATAGAATTGCTATGAGAATTAAATGAGCTAACATCAGCAAAATATTCAGAACAAGGCTTGAGACAGGTAAATGCTATATGATTGTTAGTTATAAATGTTACAAGTAATGAGTGGCTACAGTTTAACATTGTAATCATTACAACCCCCCAAATTATGAGTGATATGCCGTCAGATCAATACACAGTGTATATATATTGATGAATCCATAGATATATGTGTGCATATAATTATATCCACAGTGGCTCAGTGGTAAAGAATCCACCTGCAATACAGGACATGCCTAGACGTGGGTTCAGTCCCTAGGTGTGGAAGATCCCCTGGAGAAGGGAATGGCAACCCACTCCAGTATTCTTGCCTGGAGAATGCCATGAACAGAGGAACCTGGCAGGTTATGGTCCATGGTGTTACAAAAGAGTCAAACCTGACTTAACGACTAAACAACTAAAGAACAAGAAGACATATGACTAAATCAGTCCAAACAGAGCCAGTCCTGAGATCTTTGTTGGGATTACTGAGAAATAAACTCTTTCTCCTCTTAGAAAGAGATGGAAGTATGCCTGGGCATGGAGTCAGCCTGAGAATGAAGTCAGACCCAAGGGAGAAAGAAAGAGGCTAGCTTTTGACAGGGAGAGTCAAACTACTGAATTCATTCATGTTTGAAGTTTTCTACCCTGAAACCATTCAGTTTTCTAAGTGAATAACTTATATTTTTGTTTTCTTGTCCCTGCAGCTGAAGACAGACAAATGAATAGTGCTTTCTTTCTCTATAAATCCCACCCTCTTGGGCATTAATATAAAAACCTGGGGTCCCCAAAGTGATGCACTAGCCGGGCTCCCTAGAACCTTGTGATCTCTATAACTTTCCACTACAGTGTTACGGGAAGAGCTCAGATGAGTCACAGGGTAGAGGCATGGATTGAATTCCTGGTCCTGGGGCCAGACCCTCCACACCTCCACACCTGGCGCTTAAGCATATTTGACAGCACATCCTGTCTTGTCTCTTCCCTCTCCCTCCTGACCCGTGTTTCTGTCTGAGTGCTCTGCCAGCATTCTGATGCAACTTCTTGAACTCTTAAAACTGCAGAGGAATTTGAGGGCCATTCAGGCACGCAGTTCTTAAGTAGAGCAGAGCAGGTGGAATTTCTGGCACCCTACCAGACTTATTTTGAACTACCAGACTGGTTTGAAGCTGGGAAAGAAATACGTCAAGGCTGTATACTGTCACCCTACTTATTTAACTTATATGCAGAACACATCATGCAAAATGCCAGGCTGAATGAAGCACAGGCTGAAATCAAGATTGCCAGGAGAATTATTAACAACCTCAAATATGCATATGATACCACCCTAATGACAGAAAGCAAAGAGGAACTAAAGAGCCTCTTATGAAAGTGAAAGATAGTGGAAAAAACTGGCTTAAAACTCAACATTCAAAAAACGAAGATGATGGCATCTATCACTTCATGGCAAACAGATGGGGAAACAATGGAAACAGTTGGGAGACTTTATTTTGGGGGGGCTCCAAAATCTCTGCAGATGGTGACTGCAGCCATGAAATTAAAAGATGCTTGCCCCTTGGAAGAAAAGCTGTGACCAACCTAGACTTGATTGCCACTTGGGCTTCCTCCAGCCTGGCATTTCTCATGATGTGCTCTGCATATAAGTAAAATAAGCAGGGTGACAATATACAGCCTTGACGGACTCCTTTCCCAGTTTCGAACCAGTCTGGTAGTTCAAAATAAGTCTGCTAGGGTGCCAGAAACTGTATATGAGGCAGTGATCAAGACCATCCCCAAGAAAAAGAAATGTGAAAAGGCAAAATGGTTGTCTGAGGAGGCCTTACAGATAGCTGAGAAAAGAAGGCAAAGGAGAAAAGGAAAGATACACCCATTTGAATACAGAGTTCCAAAGAACAGCAGGAGAGATAAGAAAGCCTTCCTCAGTGGTCAATGCAAAGAAATAGAGGAAAACAATAGAATGGGAAAGACTAGAGATCTCTTCAAGAAAATTAGAGATACCAAGGGAACATTTCATGCAAAGATGAGTACAATAAAGGACAGAAATGGGGTGGACCTTACAGAAGCAGAAGATATTAAGAAGAGATGGCAAGAATACACAGAAGAACTATACAAAAAAGATCTTCATGACCCAGATAACCACGATGGTGTGATCACTCATCTAGAGCCAGATATCCTGGAATGCGAAGTCAAGTGGGTCTTAGGAAGCATCACTACGAACAAAGCTAGTGGAGGTGATGAAATTCCAGTTGAGCTATTTCAAATCCTAAAAGATGATGCCGTGAAAGTGTTACACTCATATGTCAGCAAATTTGGAAAACTGAGCTGTGGCCACAGGACCAGAAAAGGTCAGTTTTCATTCCAATCCCAAAGAAAGCAATGCCAAAGAATGCTCAAACTACTGCACAATTTCATTCATCTCACACGTTAGCAAAGTAATGTTCAAAGTTCTCCAAGCCAGGCTTCAACAGTACATGCTGTCTCTTATACACATCTACCCTCCACCNTTACACTCATATGTCAGCAAATTTGGAAAACTGAGCTGTGGCCACAGGACCAGAAAAGGTCAGTTTTCATTCCAATCCCAAAGAAAGCAATGCCAAAGAATGCTCAAACTACTGCACAATTTCATTCATCTCACACGTTAGCAAAGTAATGTTCAAAGTTCTCCAAGCCAGGCTTCAACAGTACATGAACCGTGAACTTCCAAATGTTCAAGCTGGATTTAGAAAAGGCAGAGGAACCAGAGATCAAATTGCCAACATCTGCTGGATCATGGAAAAAGCAAGAGAGTTCCAGAAAAACATCTGCTTCTGCTTTATTGACTATGCCAAAGCCTTTGACTCTGGATCACAATAAACTGTGGAAAATTCTTAAAGAGATGGGAATACCAGACTGCCTCACGTGCCTCCTGAGAAATCTGCATGCAGGTCAAGAAGCAACAGTTAGAACTGGACATGGAACAACAGACTGGTTCCAAATTGGGAAAGAGTACATCAAGGCTGTATATTGTCACCCTGCTTATTTAACTTATATGCAGAGTANGGCCTTTTTCACCCGCTGTGCTGGATGTGGCAGCAGTCACCATCCACAGTGATTTTGGAACCCAAGAAAATAAAATCTGCCACTCTTCGCATTTTTTCCCCATTTGTTTGCCATGAAGTGATGGGACCGGATGCTATGTTCTTCATTTTTTTTAGTGTTGAGTCTTAAGCCAGGTTTTTCACTCTCCTCTTTCACCTTCATCCAGAGGCTCTTTAGTTCCTCTTGCTTTCTGCCATTTTAGGGTGGTGCCATCTGCCTATCTGAGGTTACTGATATTTCTTGATTCCAGCTTGTGCTTCATCCAGCTTGGAATTTCACATGATGTACTCTGCATATAAATAAGCAGGGTGACAATATACAGCTTTAATGTATTCCTTTCCTGATTTTGAATCAATTTTTGATTATAATTATATAAAGATGTGTATAAGAGACAGGGGAATACCAGACCACCTGACTTGCCTCCTGAGAAATCTGTATGCAGGTCAAGAAGCAACAGTTAGAACTGGACATGGAACAACAGACTGGTTCCAAATTGGGAAAGAGTACATCAAGGCTGTATATTGTCACCCTGCTTATTTAACTTATATGCAGAGTACATCATGCGAAATGCTGGGTTGGACAAAACACAAGCTAGAATCAAGATTGCCTGGAGAAATATCAATAATCTCATATATGCAGATGATACCACCCTTAGGGCAGAAAGTGAAGAAGAACTAAAGAGCCTCTTGATGAAAGTGAAAGAGGAGAGTGAAAAAGTTGGCTTAAAACTTAATATTCAGAAAACTCAGATCACAACATCTGGTCCCATCACTTCATGGCAAATAGATAGGAAAACAATGGAAACAGTGGGAGACTTTATTTTTGGGGTTCCAAAATCACTGCAGATGGTGACTGCAGCCATGAAGTTAAAAGACATTTGCTCCTTGGAAGAAAGGCTATGACCAACCTAGACAGCATATTAAAAAGAAGAGATTTTACTTTGCCAGCAAAGGTCCGTCTAGTCAAAGCTATGATTTTTCCAGTAGTCATGTATAGATGTGAGAGTTGGAGTATAAAGAAAGCTGAGCACTGAAGAATTGATGCTTTTGAACTGCGGTGTTGGAGAAGACTCTTGAGAGTCCCTTAGACTGCAAGAAGATCCAACTAGTTCATCCTAAAGGAAATCAGTCCTGAATATTCATTGGAAGGACTGATGCTGAAGCTGAAACTCCTTTACTTTGGCCACCTGACGTGAAGAACTGACTCTGGAAAAAACCCTGATACTAGAAAGATTGAAGGTGGGAGGAGAAGGGGACGAGAGAGGATGAGATGGTTGGATGACATCGTTGACTCGATGGACATGAGTTTGAATAAGCTCCGGGAGTTGGTGATGGACTCAGAAGCCTGGTGTGCTGCAGTCCATGGCGTCGCAAAGAATTGGACACAACTGAGTGAATGAACTGAACTGAATGACCAAAACATCACCAGACATGTGTCTCTAAAGATCTTTGTTTAGTCTATTATGTTCTTGTTTCTACTTTATTTTCCTTTCAGTATAGCCAACAAAGTAGCAGAGAGAGCAGGAGCAATTTATTGGTCATTTAGTGGGAATTATACTTTTCTTATAAATCTCAAGCTTGCCAACCGAGGAGTCATTACTCTCCAGTTGCTCTACTCTGTCATCAAATGTCCATTAGTTTTGACTAGAAGGGGGCTTTATGTACAATCCCTGTCTTTGTTAGTGTTTAGCCAAAGTTGTGGTTGGCAAATTGACAACAGACTTCATCTTTCATTCTTAAACTAATATTTTCAGATTTGCCATGTGATGTCATTTAGGTCAGAGATATCAGTTTTCTGTGAGATATTGTATTCACTGGGTTTTAGTTCAATTCAACTCTAAAATATATTGAGTGCCTACTGTTTACAAGGTACCATGAAAGATAACAGGGGATATACAAATGTGAGCAGGGGTTCCCTGGTGGGTCAGAGGTTAAAGCATCTGTCTGCAATGTGGGAGACCTGGGTTCAATCCTTGGGTCAGGAAGATCCCCTGGGGAAGGAAATGGCAACCCCCCCCCAGTATTCTTGCCTGGAGAATCCCATGGACAGAGGAGACTGGTGGGCTACAGTCCACGGGGTCGCAAAGAGTCAGACACGACTGAGCTACTTCACTTTCAAAAAAAATCAAGTGGACCAGATAAGACATGAACCTGGTAACTATAGCATAAGGTAGAGGGTAACTGCTGTGAGAAAGAAGAAGATGCAAATATTGTGCTGTGGGATTTTTTTTTCAGTATTAAACATTAGTTCTTTTATTTTTTTATAATGTTGTGCAACCATCACCACAATCTAATCTATTTTATTTTGATTGCACTGCATGGCATGCAGGATCTTAGTTCCCTGACCAGGGATCAAACACTTGCCCCCTGCAGTAGAAACTTAAAGTCTTAACCACTGGAATGCCAGGGAAGTCCCTGCTGTGGGATTTTAAGAGAAAAGATATATCATATCCAGCCGGGAAGACTGAGAGATGACATTTGAGTAAGTTTTTGAAGGCTGAGTAAAATTTTGAGAGATTGGGGTCATGAAAATGTTAGTCACTCAGTCATGTCTGACTCTTTGCAACCCCATGAACTGTAGCTTGCCAGGCTCCTCTGTCCATGGAATTTTCCAGGCAAGAATACTCCCCATGGACAGAGGAGCTTGGTGGGCTACAGTCCAGGGGATCACGAAGAGTCAAACATGACTGAAGCGACTTAGCACAGCCATTCCCTTCTCTGGGGGGGTCTTCTTCACTCAGGGATGAAACTAGGGTCTCCTGCATTGCAGGCAGATTCTTTACCTGAAGCACTGTGGGGAGAGTATTAAAGACACGAGGCCCACAGAAGCAAGACTTTGGAAGTAAAAAGGTGAGGGATGGAATCACAAATCAGCAAAGTATTCTTTTTTGGCAGAAGTACAAGATGGGAGAGGATTTGGGGTGACAAAGCTGGAAAGGTAGGGCATATTTGAAGAAGCTGCAAATCTGCCTTAAAATAGTAAAAATAGTTGAGGCTAGAAAACCTTTCAGTCTTGAAATTATAAGCCATTTCAACCTCTCGGGTAGAGACTGGAATTTACCTTTGGGGCCAAAATGCTAAATCAGTTTTTGTAAACATAACTTAAATGGGCCTTTTAATCCTGTAGATATGAAGGCAAGTAAGTACTCACTGTTTTTCTTAAAGAAGGCCAAAATGGGATGAAGCAACCCAAATGCAAATGCTTTGAACAGTCTATTTAGTCATGTAAATTGGGTGTATCTTAAGCTCAATTATGCTCCTACAGGGTTATAATTTTTTTTCTCAATTTAGATTTAGAATTTCTTGTGTCTGCAAATTGCTGGTTGTTCATGGGAGATGCGTCAATGGATTCTCACCCAAGCATTTATTTACGGGAGATCAGGAATGAAAACCCGGCTGTAGTAGGGTTTTCTCAAGGACCATACTACTCTGCACCACATGATGGAGAATAAAAGGCTATGAAGGAATTGTGTTTGCCTTGTGGTACTGCTTCCAGGCTGGATTCTTGGTGGCCACACATAGTGTTGCATAAAACTGGACAGCCTAATTTTAGTAAACATGCTGTGGGAGGGTGGGGCCTGCTGAGCTGGGTGAGCCTAACTAATGCTTAAAAGTGAGGTTCCCAGCTAAGGAGGGGGTCTCCTTAGCATTGCTCATCCTGGGAAGACAGTCCACCTAAATCAGGAAGTGAGGGCATTGAGGACAGTGTTTTTCCCTCTAGGCCTGGCACATTGCTGAGTCTGGACTTCCTAGCAGAGACATTATAGGGGCGTGTGGTGGAGTGAGTTGAGCCTTCCATGTGGAAATGGCAACTACTTTATTTAATGACTCTGGGGTCACGTTTTAGTCTGTGAGCTCTAAGAACAGTAACTTTTCTTTCATTAAAAAAAAAAATTTATTTATTTGACTGCTCCAGGTCTTAGTTGTGTCATGAGAGATCTTTAGTTTTGATATGCAAACTCTCAGTTGAGGCATGTGGGATCTTGTTCCCTGAACAGTGTTTGGACCCAGGCCCCCTGCATTGGGAGCTTGGAGTCTTAGTCACAGGACCACCAGTGAAGTCCCAAGAGTAGTTAACTTCTCAGTAGTGGTTTGACATTATTGCTGGGTTGGGAAGATCCCCTGGAGAAGGGCATGGCAACCCACTCCAGTATTCTTGCCTGAGAAATCTCATGGACAGAGGATCCTGGTGGGCTATAGTCCATGGGGTCACAAAAGAATCGGACACAAATGAGTGACTAACACACATGCTTGTGATACCCTCAAGCATTGAAAGCAATTCTATTAAAAAGTTATAGCCTGGCCTTAGGTGTGCTGTGAAGAGTTAAGGAGCATCTTCAAGGGTTTCCCTCAGCTTCCCAGGTGTGCAGTAGTAAAGAATTCACCTGCCAATGCAGGAGACGCAGAAGACACAGGTTTGATCCCTGGGTCAGGAAGATTCCCCTGGAGTAGGAAATGGTAACCCATTCCAGTATTCTTGCCTGGAAAATTCCATGGACAGAGGAGTTTGGTGAGCTACAGTCTGTGGGGGTCTCGCAAAAGAGTCTGACATGACTATGCACAGCTTACGCACTACCCAGGGTTTAGAGTGAGAGGCTAGGACCTGCAGCATTCTTTCTTGGAGGTCTGCAAGGATCTGAGTGGTGGCATCAGCAGGAGACAACCCAGGCTCCTCTTAAAGTTCAAGGGTAGCAGTGGCAACAGCTACGTGGAGGGCAGGGAAGTCAGCCAGCCAGACGGAAGAACCAGAAGGACCGGCTCCACATCACACATGAGGCAGTGCCCTGGGAAACTGAAAAATACCCTGGGAAGATAATGAGAGGACCCAACCGAAGGACATTCCACAGACTATGAGCCTGTGCTCAACAATGTGAAGTTCATAAAAGACACGGAGAGACTGAGAAGTCATTCTGGAGTAAAGAAGACAGGAGGACTTGACAACCAAATAAAATGTGTGATCCGTGGTTAACCCCTGGATGCAAGGAATAAATGCCATTGAGGACATTTAATTATTGGTATATTTGGTAAAATTTGAATATGGGATGTGTTCTGGATAATAGTAGTATGTCTCTGTTGCCAATTTCCTGAGTTTGATTGCTGAGTTGTGGTTATGTAGAGAATGTTCTTGTCCTTGGGAGGTATTTCAGTATTTAGTTGTCTAGGATAAATGACCAGATATTTAGAAGTGAAAGGTCTTGATGTCTGCAACTTATCTCAAATGGTTTAATCAAAGATAATAGTACTAACGATGCATATATGTGCATGTGTGTGTATATAAAAAGGGGGTGGAAAAGAGACACTGAAGAGAATTAATTTCATGAGTGAGCACTCAGTATGCAATAATCTATTATCAGAAGCATGACTTTATTTCCTCCTTCCATTGCTCAGTCCTGTCTAACTCTTTGCAGCCCTGTGGACTATAGCTCGCCATGGAATTCTGTCCATGGAATTCTCCAGACAAGAATACTGGAGTGGGTAGCCATTCTCGTCTCTAGATGATCTTCCTGACCCAGGGATCAAACCCTGGCAGATTATTTACTGTCTGAGCCACCAGTGACTTTATTTAGGTGTATCAAATAGTACATCTTGGTAAGGTCTGGGACATTCAGGTGACTTTATTTTGTAATCATATCTTGGTAAAGCTTGAGATATACACATTGTATATTATAAATACTTAATGCTATGTTTATAATGCACTTTGATAAGCATGCACACCATATAATAATGCATCCCCTTTCTTATAGTACGTAACATTGATTCAGAGCTAGAGCTTTCTAATTGCTTCGTTTTATGTTATGATGGAGAACAGGTGTACTGATGGGCATGATTGGTTCACTTGCTACTCTGAAAATATTGACTTAACTCATTTTTGCATCCTTAACGTCTACTATGTTCCTAATAGTGTTCCTAATAATGGTGGTTAATGAGTGAATTAATGAAATGAATTGAGTAGGTGTATAAATAGCCCTTAAAGGAGCAATGAACTTCTACCACTTTATGAGAGACACAACATGGACAAAAAGGGAGATAAAAAATATGGACAAATCTTCTTGATGAGATCCATGGACAGACCTTGTCTAGAAACATCTCTTTCCATTTGTCTGCTATGGTATTCTCTTTAGCCCAGATTCACATCTGACTTTTTTTTTTTAAGTTTAATGTGTACAACATTGTATTTCTACTTCTGTCTACACTGCAGTGTGCTCACCATCAAAAATTTGTTTCCTTTCATCACCATCCAGTTGATCTCCTTTATCCAAGTATCCCATCCACTCCCACCTCATGTCTGACTTTCTTCTGGCTCCTCTATGATTTGGAGATACTCCACCCTTATTTCTTCCTAGTTGGCTCTCCCGAGTTCAGTGTTGTTTCTGGCATTTGCTAAATGCATCTATTTACTATTTGATGTGTGCAACTCTTAAGTAGATGAAGATCTTGATTTCTGCCAGCTGGTTTCCTCCCTGGGGACCAATAATGGAGGGACCACATGCGTTGAATGTCAACATATTCCAAATTACTGACCAAAGCGTAGAATTCCTATCTGGGAAGAGATAGTTATCAAAGCCTACTGTTGTTCAGTCAGTAAGTCGTGTCCACCTCTTTACAACCCCCTGGATTACAGCATGCGAGACTCCTCTGTCCTCCACCATCTCCTGGACAAGCATGCTGGCTGAGCATGTATTCTTGTGTGTGTGTGTGTGTTATTCATAAAAGGCAAGAAGGCAAAAAATTTGTAGATGTTTGTCAAAGCCAAAATAGAATATATTTCTACTTTAAAGATTAACACCATCATTTTTTCTTTTTTCCTCCATTTTTAAGATTGTATATACATATAATTCAAAAATTCTTAAAGTATTAGGTAGCATTTATCAAGTTATTCTCCCACTATTCTGAATATCATTAAAATTATATTTTTAAAAGGCTATTTCATGAATAAGTAAAAGAAAGAGACTTTAGGCCTCATAGTATTCAGTGTTCAAAGTTTTAAATGCATCACCGCAACGTATTATGGATTTAAACATGGCCATTCGGGACTTCCCTGGTGGTCCAGTGGTTAGAAACCCGCCTGCCAGTGCAGGGGACACAGGTTTGATCCCTGGTCTGGGACCATCCGCAATGCTATGAATCAGCGAAAGCCCATGTACCACAACTACTGAGACCATGCGTCTAGAGCGTGTGCTCCTCAACAAGAGAAGCCACGGCAAAGAGAAGCCCAGGTAACGCAGTGAAGAGCAGCCTCCACTCTCCGCAACCAGAAAAAAAGCCTGAGCAGCAACAAAGACCCAGCACAGCCAAAGGTAAATAAATAAGTAAATTTTTAAAAAGATGCCTGCCCATTTCATAAAGGATACGGTTAAAGGAAATAGGAGAAGTAATTTGTGTTTAGAGACAAAGAATATAGTAAGCATCAGTTCATATCTGGTAACTGGTGAAAAGTTAATGGCCCTGAAAGAAAAGGAAACTACTCATGTTGCCTTCTGCCTTGTGTTCTCTGCACAGGTAACGATCATCGGATTGAAAAAAGTTAAGACAACTCCTGTCTTTAAGCCTTGGATAGACAGGATATTATGAGAAGCCCTGATTGCCATAAACACAGAGATAATTGTGCCATTGTCTATAATCCCTGTGGGCAAGAAAAGTGTGTTAGATAAGGCAAAAGTCCTTCTAATTTTCAGACATAGTAACATTGTGGGTTACAGAAAGACATTTTTAAAGTATTTTCTCAACAAAACCTTGTTGAGAACCTTCTTGAGTAACAAGTACACTGGGGGTAAAAAGAGAAATAAGATGTGGTTCCCGGGGAAGGGAGGCATGTGACAGATGACACAGTAAACATTTGGAAAGTGCACTATTGATCTGCACAGGATGTCATCAGGTGATCAGAGTTGTGGTGATGAGTATGAGCTTACAAATTAGATGTGCAGTTGATACCAGCTGTCTCATACAAGCCATGTGGATCTGGAAAAGCAATTAAACAACTGGTCCTCACTCTCCATCTGGGAGTAAAGTCTACCTCCTAGGCTTGTAGTAGAAATTGAATGGAACAACGTAAATACAGCCCTTAATACAATGCCAGGCACAGAGTAGGCACTCAATAAAATGGCAATGATTGGGATTATTATTATATCTAGAAATTGTGTATCATTTCCGTTCAGTTCAGTCACTCAGTCATGTCCAACTGTTTGCAACCCCATGAATCGCAGCACGCCAGGCCTCGCTGTCCATCACCAACTCCCGGAGTTCACTCACACTCACGTCCATTGAGTCCGTGATGCCATCCAGCCATCTCATCCTCGGTCGTCCCCTTCTCCTGGCCCACATCCCTCCCAGCAGCAGAGTCTTTTCCAATGAGTCAACTCTTNCTCCAACCATCTCATCCTCTGTTGTCTCCTTCTCCTCCTGCCTTCAATCTTTCCCAGCATCAGGGTCTTTTCCAGTGAGTCAGTTCTTCATATCAGGTGGTCAAAGTATTGAAGTTTCATGCCTCTGCAGAAAACACAGTAATGGTTTTTCCCATGGTCCGCAGAATAAAGCCCCAGTTTCCCAGAGTGGGGTCTTCCTGACCTGACCCCAGCTTAGCTCACCTGATGCCAACCCTTCTCCCTGTTGTGCCACCCTACAGTTCCAGGGACTCCTGCTCTTTTTCCATCTGACCTTTGTGCCTCTGTTCTCTCTGCCTGGAACATGCTTCCTCCTCCCTTCCCTTGGTGCATCCTAACACCCCTTCTCCTTGCTGATGCTCCTCATTCTCAGTGTGGACCTCTCCCCCTAAGAGACCTTCCCTGCCCCTCCCAAGTGCTCCCTGTGTGCTCCATGCTTCACCCAACATTGCTCTTCCCTGGGTTGCACTTGTTTGTTTATTTAGGTAGCAAGAAATTTTACTCTTCACTACTCAGGTACAAGAAATGTCACATTGCATGATTACTAAATCAAAACTAAATGTGCTTCTCCTTCTTATCCTCTTGAATCATAAGAATTCAATCTCTATGCTTTCTCCCTGCCCCACATTCCCAAGATTTCTGAATTCATGTAACACCATAAAACTAGTTCTCCAGCCGCAAGAGGCTGCAGTTGACAATTGGGTGCCAGTTGTTTGATTAACTCAGGGACCACCCCTCACCCCAGCACTCCTCTTCACCAATGGCAGGAAAACACAGAGCCCCCACAGCTGCTCAAAGCCTCAGCATGCAATGGCCAGTCAGGCTTGATTCCCTGGTAAGGCCGAGTTCACCTCCCCTTATACACCCCACCATAACCAGGAACCCCTCAAACTCCTTTTATTTATATCTAGGAAAATCTCAGATGGTAAAGAATCTGCCTGCAATGCAGAAGACCCAGGTTCAATCCCTGGGTTGAGAAGATCCCCTGCAGGAGGTCATGGCACCCCACTCTAGTATTCTTGCCTGGGAAATCCCATGGACACAGGAGCCTGGTGGGCTACAATCCATAGGGTCGCAAAGAGTTGGACCACGACTGAGCGATTGGCTTAAGGAAACTTCCAGCCCTCTGTCTCCCATGCCCATGTATACTGTCAAACTCAGGGGCCAGCCTTACACCCATGTGGGATAGGATGGGTAAAAGGTAATTGGGTTTCACGAGCACCATGCAGGCCTCTGCATCTAGCTAGAAACAGAAAAAATCTGGATGTGCATTGCTCCACACTCCCCTGGTAGCAAAACAAAAACAATATAAAAGCCAAAATACCAGTTAATTAAAAAAAAAAAAAAACCCTCCACCTATTACACGGTTTTTCCACCCCACTGGGAAAAGAGGGAGAATGCATGGATTCACCATGACATTGTACTTGCTGTGGAGTAGGTGTTTGAACCATTACACTATACTACTAGACAGGAAACTAGCTTTAGAAAATGGGCATGCTTGTTAATAATTCAGTAGCTCAGTGTGTTAGTTGCTCAGTTGTGTCCAACTCTTTGTGACCCCATGGAATGTAGCCCACCAGGCTCCTCCATCCACAGNTGTTTGAACCATTACACTATACTACTAGACAGGAAACTAGCTTTAGAAAATGGGCATGCTTGTTAATAATTCAGTAGCTCAGTGTGTTAGTTGCTCAGTTGTGTCCAACTCTTTGTGACCCCATGGAATGTAGCCCACCAGGCTCCTCCATCCACAGAATTTTCCAGGCAAGAATACTGGAGTGGGTTGCCATTCCCTTCTCCAGTGGATCTTCCCAACCCAGGTATTGAACCTGGGTCTCACACATCACAGGCAGACTCTTTACCAACTGAGCCACCAGGGAAGCCCTAAATAGCCTAGAATAGGAGTGAAAAAAAGAATTTGACAAATCTGGATTTGAACACATGCCCTTTCTAAGCTTGCGACTTGATGTACCTAGAATATTTGACATCCAAGTAGACCATTATTTTTAATGTCCTCTCCGACTATTGACAACAAGAAGAACCAAGAGATATGGCGAATCAAATGCCGACTGTCACTGGAGACACCCAGTTGTCTGTGAAGCCTCTATTGCAAGATGGTGTCTCCTCTTTTCTTTGAACAGGGAAAGTAATCAGGAAGCCCAATTTTTGAGAGCTTAGCTATCTTTATTCTTGGTTTTCTGTTGCCTTCCTTCTATAAGTATGTTAGAGAACCATTGGAGAGAGAAAACTATGAAGTGTTGCTTTTTAGAAATGACTATGAAAGCTTTTATCACTGATATACCCTTAAGAACCTAAGCTCTACGCTTTTTGAAATTTTCGGGAGAATGAGCCTATAATTTCAAGATACCTTAAATAGCAAAAATTGAACCACATCTTCTGAGTGCCATTCTTCATAAATCTATTTAGCTTAAAAATCACCACCAGCAAATCATTTTCATAGCCTATATGTCAACTGAACATTCTATTTAATTTTTCAGCACTGCTTTATTATAAGACATAGGTTGCAAAAATAATAAGCTATTTGTATTGTAAGCTGAAAAGAATGAGAATCATAGAGTAGATTTGCAGCAATCTCTTCTGAGGATAGCAAGAAAAATAGACATTTCAACTGCGCCTTGAGATTCGCAATCAGGTTGATGGAAACAAATAGTCCCAGGTCATNGCTATTTGTATTGTAAGCTGAAAAGAATGAGAATCATAGAGTAGATTTGCAGCAATCTCTTCTGAGGATAGCAAGAAAAATAGACATTTCAACTGCGCCTTGAGATTCGCAATCAGGTTGATGGAAACAAATAGTCCCAGGTCATTCACCTTAAAACCTAAATAAAGAAACAAACAATCAGCCAACCAGAGGTATAGAATTGGTATAGAATTTAAAGACTTAAGAGACAGTTTTCTATAACAGATTAACCTGGGGTATCCTCCAATGTACATTAATGAAGTCTCCTTTATGTAGTTGGGAAGGTCCCCTGGAGGAGGAAATGGCACCCCACTCCAGTATTCTTGCCTGGAGAATCCCATGGATGGAGGAGCTTGGGGGGCTACAGTCCATGGGGTTGCAAAAACTCGGACACGACTGAGGGACTAATACTAATAATACCTCTATATAACAGAACTTTTTCAGTGATATTCATGTGATAATCAGTAAATGGTCATTATTTCCTTGATTAATTCTTTAGTTTCAAAACAGCAGTCATTAAAAAGTACATTTTGAAGTTAAAGATACCCAAAGTCATCCGAATATTTAATGAGTGAACTATTTATACTTACTAAACAAATAATTATACCTTTCATTGGCAGTTGTTTTATTACTTTAGATTTTAAAGAAAAATGAAAACTCCAAACTGTTCACATAGAATGACAGCATTAAAGTGACTCAGGTTTTGTTCTTTGTCTTTACAATCATGTGCTATCATTGCTTATTTTAAATTTAGTATGTAAACATAGGAATGGGTAGTACCACAGGGGTTCAAGGTACAGATTGCACTCAAACCCAAGTAAGCTTGGGATCCCTGGTGGCTCAGATGGCAAAGAATCTGCTTCTAATGCAGGAGATGTGGATTCAGTCTCCTTTCCGGAAAAGGGAAGTGGCAACTCACTCCAGTACTCCTGCCTGGAAAATGCCATGGATAGAGGAATCTGGAAAATGCCATGGATAGAGGAGCCTGGCAGGTTACAGTCCATGGGGTTGCAAAGAGTCAGACACAACCAAGAAACTAACACTTTCACAAACCAAGCTCAATTTCAACTCATCACACACTTATTCTCTAAATAAATAGAGGAAGACTCTAATTTGTTCTCAGAATTCACATCCATGTAGAATCCAGTGTTGCTTTTCTTTTTCTTTTGTAAAGGAAAAGTAATTTCTTAAATGTGCCAGTTTAAAAAAAAAAGAACTGTGCTAGTTTTGAGGCATATACTATATTATTCAGATTCAATAGTACCTACAACAGTTGCTTAAAATGTGACCAACAAAAGATTTTTTTCAGGAAGGAATATTTTATCCCTGATGTTATCTAGAATTTCTGGTACATAATGATTTAAACACACACATGCATGCATGTGCACACTTGTGCGTGTACACACACACATATATCCACATTCATTGGAGAGTATTCATAATAGTTAAAAAGTGGAAGCAATTCAAGTGCGCATTGATGGATGAATGGACAAACAAAATGTGGTACCTATATGCTGTGGAATATTATTCAGCTGTTAAAAAGGAAGAAAATTCTGACATATGCTACAACATAGGTAAACCCTGAAGACAGTCTGCTAAGTGAAATAAGCCAGTCACAAAAGGACTATGTGGTTCTACTTGTATGTGGTACTTAGACTTGTCAAAGCTCTTTTGACAAAAAGTAGAATGGTTGTTGCCAGGGGCTAGAGGGAGAGGTAGATGAGGCATTATTGTTTAATTGGTTCAAATTTTCAGTTTTGCAAAATGAAAAGAGTTCTGGGGATGGATGTTGGTGGTGGTGGCACAATAATATATTTAATGTCACTGAGCTGTATATGTAAAAATAGTTAAGATGGTAAATTTATATTATATATATTTTATCCACAAATTTTTAAATGCTAAAAAAAAAGTCTGACATTTTTTTGTTAGTTGCTCAGTTGTGTCCGACTCCTTGCAACCCCATGGACTCTAGGCCCCTAGGCCCCTCTATCTGTGGAATTCTCTCTCCAGGGAATCTTCCTGGCCCAGGGATTGAACCCAGGTATCCTGCATTGCAGGCAGATTCTTTACCATCTGAGCCACATTATATTTAAATTATCTGCAGCCAGTGTACCTCCTTATTGCCTGAACTCAGGGCAACTACAACCACATCCACCTCTTAATGTTCTCCTGGACTTTTAGCAAGTTTCTTAATTTCTTTGAGTCTCAGTTTGCTTATTAGCAAGATGGGGATAATAATCTCTTCAAGGAGTCATTGAAAGAATGAAATAAAACTGCCCTTGGCTCATAGCAAATGCTTAGCAGTGGTAGTGTTGTATTCATATTTAAATGATTTTTAGATGCCAGGGAAGTGATAGAAATAAAGTTGGCAGAACTAGAAACTGGCAGCAAGATACGAGTCCTTTTTTAGAAGAGAGTGTAACAAAGTGCAGTGCTCAGTCTTGACCTGCTGCTTCAATTAGGTGGCTGTGAACCCCTCTAAGGGCCCAGGCCCACCCCCCTGCCGCTACTGACCATCCAAACCCAAGCAAATATCCTGTCCATCTTTGAAATTAACAGGAGTCAGCCTCACGGATTTAGTGTCCCCATCAGCCAAATAGCATCCAGAGGGTGTACTGGGTACCAGTCTCAGCAACATTGTCAGCATCTTCTTGATCTTTTGGCAAAGGCTGGGAAACTGAAAGTGCACACAGAATGGTATCAGCAATGTTTAGCTGAATGAAGCAGGGCAAAGACTAATAGAGTTTTGCCAAGAAAATGCACTGGTCATAGCAAACAGCCTCTTCCAAAAACACAAGAGAAGACTCTACACATGGACATCACCAGATGGTCAACACCGAAATCAGATTGATTATATTCTTTGCAGCCAAAGATGGAGAAGTTCTNCACTTCATGGGAAATAGATGGGGAAACAGTGTCAGACTTTATTTTTCTGGGCTCCAAAATCACTGCAGATGGTGAATGCAGCCATGAAATTAAAAGACGCTTACTTGAAAGGAAAGTTATGACCAACCTACATAGCATATTAAAAAGCAGAGACATTACTTTGTCAACAAAGGTCCATCTAGTCAAGGCCAAGGTTTTTCCAGTGGTCACGTATGGATGTGAGAGTTGGACTATAAAGAAAGCTGAGCATTGAAGAATGACGCGTTTTTAACTGTGGTGTTGGAGAAGACTCTTGAGAGTCTCTTGGACTGCAAGGAGATCCAACCAGTCCATTCAGAAGGAAATCAGTCCTGGGTGTTCATTGGTAGGACTGATTTTGAAGCTGAAACTCCAATACTTTGGCCACCTGATGCAAAGAGCTGACTCATTTGAAAAGAACTTGAAGCTGGGAAAGATTGAGGGCAGGAGGAGAAGGGGACGACCGAGGATGAGATGGTTGGATGGCATTACCGACTTAATGAACATGGGTTTGGGTGGACTCCAGGAGTTGGTGATGGACAGGGCGGGCCTGGCGTGCTGCGGTTCATGGGGTCACAAAGAGTCGGACACGACTGAGTGACTGAACTGAACTGAACTGAATGGTGATATTATATGTCAGTACTGCAAAAAATTTATGACTCGCTGAAGGCTAAGATAGTGGTTAGCATATTTTAGCAATTAAGTACTTTTTAATTAAGGTATTTGTTGTTGTTTAGTCACTAAGTAGTGTCCTACTCTTTGCAACCCCATGGATTGTAGCCTGCCAGGCTCCTCTGTCCATGGGATTTCCCAGGCAAGAATACCAGAATGGGTTGTCATTTCCTTCTTCAGGGGATCTCCCCGACCCAGGGAATGAAGCTGTGTCTCCTGTGTTGGCAGGGGCATTCTTTACCACTGAGCCACCTGGGAAGCCCTAATTTAGGTATGGGCATTGTTTTCTTTCTTTTAGATATAATGTTATTGCACACTTAGTAGACCACAGTAGGACTTCCCTGGTGGTCCACTGGCTAAGACTCCATGCTCCCAATGCCGGGGGCCTAAGTTCGATCCCCTGTCAGGGAACTAGATCATGTGGCACAGGTAAAGGTTCACAGCTGCAATTAAGAGTTTGAATGCCAAAGATTCCAAGTGCCACAGCTAAGACCAAGTGCAGCCAAATAAATAAATACAAATTTTAAATATTTACATAAAAAAATAGACCACAGTAAAGTGTGAACACTGGGAAACAAAAATTTTATATGCACTGGAAACAAACATTCATGATTTACTTATTGCAATATTTGCTTTGCTGTGGTGGTCTGGAACCACCACTAAATACTTTCCAAGCTATGTCTGTATTTACTAGATGGAATGATGCCTGCCTGATTCATGAATCCCTGAATAAGACCAATTGGATCTTCAAAATTACTCAGTTCAGTTCTGTTTTTTAACAAAACTTAATAACCTCTTGATTTGGGATTTTTAAATTAACTGTGGAAGACAATGTACCCCATTTTTGCATAATGGACAAGCCACTTTGAAATATAAGTTTTTTTAGTCAGTGACAACTACTGATGGGGATTCTGAGGTTCAATGGCAGTAATATTACCAGAATATAATAGGAATATAATTTTTTCNACCAGGCTCCTCCGTCCATGGGATTTTCCAGGCAAGAGTACTGGAGTGGGGTGCCCTTGCCTTCTCCAAAGTTCAGTCCTTACCAGTTCCTTATTTTTGGAAGTAAAGTTTACTGGAACACAGGCACACTCACCCATTCATGCAGGTTCATGACTATTTTTCAGCTACAATAGCTACAATTAAATAATCCCCAGAAAGGCTTATTATAATGTTCTAACATGACTCTTAAAGGTCATGCAGTCATTCTTTCATATTATTTCCCATTTTGGATAGCTTTTCTTCACAGAACAAATAAATACTAAATGAAGTTATCAGAAAACATGAGATCAGAAAAGAGAGCTGTGCTGAATCTGTATTGTATTGACTTAGCTAAGCTAAAATTACTATGCTTCCTTAAATTCCCTTCCCTGAGACCAATAGGCTTTAATGTTTCTCTCAGCTTGACTAAACCTTAGTCAGACTTTTTCCTGACTCTAGGCCCCTGACCTCCCTTTTCTTAGAACATTTATTTTGGAAAACTTGCAAACTCTTTTTCTGCCTCTTTGAGATATAAATCTTTTTAAAGGCCTGCTGCAAGTTTTACAACCTAACATTGTCTTTCTCAAGGACTTTGGAGCTATCTTTTTGAAAAGTAATCATCAAGAAAGATAATAGCCCTGTGGGAGTGTAGGACCCTCACTGCAGCAGGCACCTTGTTCTAAGTTGTAAAACTACCTCCTATTGTGAGGATAAAAGATAGTTTACTTTTTCTTTGGATAAGTCCATTTAGCAAGCATAGATGACCTGTGACTCTCCTCTTCCCCTACCTTAGCTCTTAAAATTTTGGAGTTTGTTTTAGAGGAGTTGAGTTCANTTCATGTTGATGTATGGCACAACCAATACAATATTGTAAAGTAATTAGCCTCCAATTAAAATAAGTAAATTAAAAAAAAACCAGAAATTTTTATTCAAAGAATCTAATTTATTGCCAATCAGAGGCCTTTATTTTATTTTTCAGTAGGTGGACTATCTCATTGTTTTTTTTTAGCCTGTGCTGCCTCTGGCTGTATTTGACATACGGTCTCTGCCGGAGGTGCTGCTGGTACCTGTGTCATAGCCAGGTGTGCTTTTGGAGTTACTGGTGCCTTGCTGCAGTCACTGGTGCCCCTATCAGGAGCACCAGAATGGCAGGTGCCTCTGCCATGTCCGGGTCACCTGGGTCATGGGCACCACTGCTGCGGTGGACATAGGAGAAGTGTATGTCTTGAGCTGGGGCCACAGGGGCCTCCACTGCCTCCAGGGTTGTTGAGTTTGAGGGCACTGTGGTTGCTGCTAGGGATAGGGGGCCACCATTGTGGGCACTGCTGCAGCTGGAAGAATACTGTGTGGGCCCTGCTGTTTCTGCTGCCTCGTTCCCCGTGGGCGTGGGTGCCTCTGCTGGTGGGAAGGCAGAGCTGTGTGCACAACCTCCCCGCTCCGACAAGGTTCTCTGGGGTGCAGACTTAGCTGCTGTGGCCAGAGAGCTCAGATCTCAGGCACCACCTTCACTGTTTCCCTGGTTCTGCCTTCTGTTTATGTTCCAATCCACTCACTTTCAGATCTATAAATGAGAGGATCTCTCCAGCATCCTACTGTGTTGGATAGAGCATTCTTTGTTATCATAAAAGTTCTATTTTACTAGTTGTACATGGAAGGAGAGAGGTGAAGAGAGCACATTACAACACCGTGGTGCTGATTATTACTATACTTCTCATTGGTCATTTTTTTCCCTAAGGTTTACTTCTACATCTCAGGTGAAATCTTTGAAAACTGTTGCTCTGGCTTTGCCCTACCTTGCTCCAAATTCTAGTAGAGAAATTTTAGTACCAAGGGAATATTAGGATTTCCATTGTAGTGTATCTTTTGTATTTTAAGAAACTTAAATTTATTACACATATGATACATTCCCATAATCTAACATTGATTATTTGGATTTAGCAATGTGAATTTTAAGATTTACTGCCCATCACAATTTTCTGTCCTATTACTCTTCTCATATTAATTAAGAAGCTTCTTATGACAAGTAACATAATGGATTTTAAGGTAGTTGAAAATAAAGAGAATATATTAAAATTATTTTTATTTTAATTGATAGTTTAGAAGTTGGGTTGATGCTCTATTGATTCAGCAGCTTAGCAGTGCCTTCATGCACTCAATTTCTTTCCATCATCTTGAATTATAATGATCATTGTTGATAACTCATTTGCTGATTGAAGCGAAACAAAAATCTGGGGGACGATCCTTGGTTTTCTGGATTTATTTGGCTCCATTGTCTGCATCTCCCTCTATTTATTTTTAAAGTTTTTTTTTTTTTTTTTGTATTTACTTATTTGGCAGGTAGGAGGAGAAGGGGATGACAGAGGATGAGATGGTTAGATGGTATCACTGACTCAATGGACATGAGTTTGAGTAAACTCTGGGAGTTGGTGATGGACAGGGGGGCCTGGCATGCTGCAGTCCATGGGGTTGCAAACAGTCAGACACAACTGAGTAACTGAACTGAACTGAACTGATTTATTTGGGTGCACCATATAGCATATGGGGTCTGTTTTCCGAACAGGATAAAGCATGTGTCCTCTGCATTGGAAGCTCAGAGTCTTGACCACTTTACCACTGGGAAAGTCCCTTCCTCTATTATTCAAGGATGAGGAAATCTAGGTATACTCTGAGGCCATGTCAGCTTCTTCCTCAGGGATTCATGGATTTCTGTCAAGACTCCAGCTGCAAACCTATCATTATCCTAGGCTCTCCAACATTGAAAGTTCATCAGTGTTTCTCTCAGTTTGAACATTACCTGCAGGGGTTCATTTCCCTGTTTTATCCTATGAAATCTTTCTTGAATTGAAAGAGATCTAGCAAGCCCAATATGCCACTGGACAAGATATGTTCATTTGCTTTGATCTTCTTTATTGTATATCTCTCTGCTGCCAGATTCTGATTCTTTGACTACATAGTAGAGCAAAAGTTGATCTACACAGTTACTAGTGAAATTTTTATTTGATAAAATCTTAAAAAACAAAACAAAACTACTCCTTTGACATAGGGAAAGAGTTATTTTTATTTGATTACCTACCTAGTCTTTGTAACATGAATAGGTGACTTTATTCCTGAACAGTGTTCTGGAAGAAAGGTTTAGCCACTTGTTAACACTGAAGATTCCTGTAGTGTTTCCTGTCTCAGTCCTATTACAGTGAAATCTCAGGCTGCACTCTATTGCAGCCTGTGCTCTTTATTCTGTCTGTGTTGCACTGCTAGGAGATGTAGTTCATTAATGGATATAAGGAGAAAGTTACAGATAGATGGCAGAAGTATGGAAGGAAGAACCAATTTGACTCTCTCAAGGAATGTGTGTGTGCTTAGTCATTTCAGTCATGTCTGACTTTGCAATCCTGTGGACTGTAGCCCACCAGACTCCTCTGTCCATAGGATTCTCCAGGCAAGAATACTGGAGTGGGTTGCCAGTGCCTTCCTCCAGGGGCTCTTCCTGATCCAAAGATTGAACCTGCATCTTCTGCATTGCAAGTGGATTCTTTACCCACTGAACCACCAAGAACTTCCAAGAATATATCTCATATGAAAGGCAGATCAGTGGTTTTGGCATCATTTCTCTTACATTAAGGCCTCCCTGAAAGACAGTGGAAACTTCCTTTTATGTAATCTCTCTTAGAGAGATTTTGTTGGGCCAAACATCTAAACCAGCATTCTTAGAAATATTCCAGTTGCATAATGTAATTTAAAATTTTCTAGTGACTGCATTTAGAAAACTAAATGAAAGAAATTTTTATAATATGCTACAGTCAGCCCAATATTTTAAATATTATTTAAACAAATGACCAATAGAAAAATTGCTTATGAAGTAATTACATTCTTTTTGTTGTTGTTGTTGAACGTCTTTGATAGCTGAGATGGACTTTATATTTCCAGCATGTTCCCATTTGGAACAGTCACATTTCAAGCACTTATTGGCTACATGTGACTAGTGGCTATCCTATCACACAGCCTAGTTATGGACATTGATCATTTCTTTTTTTTATATATAAATTTTTTATTTTAATTGAAGATTAATTACTTTACAATATTGTATTGGTTTTGCCATACATCAACATGAATCCGCCACAGGTATACATGNAGGTACAGGATTCTTAGTAAAAGAGAGAAGGAAAGAAAGAAAGAGACAAAAAGAGAGGGGGGAATGGGGAGGGAGGAAGGAAGAAAGGGAGGGAGAAAAGAAAGAGAGAGAAAGAGGGGAAGGGAGGGATGGAGGACAGGAGGAAGGAAGAAGGAAGGAAGAAGAGAGAAGGAAGTGGGTGAGAATGTGCATTTTCATCAGGTTCTCCAGGTGCTCTGTAGTGCAGTAAAGTGTGAGCAGCGCTAAGTTCCAGGGGGTGGCAGGGTCTCAGCCACACTGACCTGGTGCCCCAGCTGGAGCAAGAGGAGACAGCCCCGTCCAGACATCAGGCTCAGGAGGCAAGGATGTCAACAGAGCTCAGAGGTGACACAGGCACAGGGCCCAGACTAGGCCCTGTGGCCATGTGGAAGGCCTGCCGGAGACACAGGCCTTGGGACTGCGACTTGTATCCAAGAATGTGGCTAGAAACCAATCCTAAATCCCTGCCACCCTGAGGACTCTGTGTCGTTACAAATCACCTTTGGAAGCCTCAGGTAGGTCAGTGGTAAAGAATCCGCCTGGAGTGCAGAAGACATGGGTTCGATCCCTGGGTCAGGAAGATCCCCTGGAGAAGGAAAAGGCAACCCACTCTAGTATTCTTGCTTAGGAAATCCAATGGAGAGGGGAGCCTGGTGGGCTACGGTCCACGGGGTCACAAAGAGTTGGACACGACTTAGAGCACAAGCGTAAACAAACTCACACAATAGGGTTTTGTGAAGTTACTCTTGAAAGCGTCAGGTGAACTTTTAAAAATGAAAATAAAGCCAGTTGACAAAGGAAGCTTTGCTGAAGTAATAGAGATTTTAGGAAGGAGTGCCTTAGAGGGTTCTAGACTACTTGGGAAGCAGATTGTCATCAAGGAATAGGTGACTCATTATCAAGGACAGATACGTGCTGCCTGCTTCAAAGGGGGCATCTACCCAAACACCTCAAACTCACGAGAGCCCATTTTGAATGCCTTCTCCTATAGCTCCATGACAGGGAGACGCTGTGAGGAACAACCAATAAGCCTTCCCTTCCTCCTGACAAAACAGGTGTGTGCTTAGTCACTCAGTTGTGTCCAACTATTTGCGACTCCATGGACTGTAGCCCACTAGGCTCTTCTGTCCATGGGATTCTCCAGGCAAGAACACTGGAGTAGGTTGCCATGCCCTCCTCCAGGGGATCTTCCCAACCCAGAGATCGAACCAAGGTCTCCCACATTGCAGGCTGATTCTTTACTGTCTGAGCCACCAGCAAAGCCCTACAAGANTGGGATTCTCCAGGCAAGAACACTGGAGTAGGTTGCCATGCCCTCCTCCAGGGGATCTTCCCAACCCAGAGATCGAACCAAGGTCTCCCACATTGCAGGCTGATTCTTTACTGTCTGAGCCACCAGCAAAGCCCTACAAGACAGGACTTCTACTGATAATCAATTTAGGCATGAAAACAGGAAAATACTTCATAGAGGACAGTGAACTGAATGATACTTCAGCAGATGAATTCTCAATCCAGCAGTTCTGACATCCACCAAGATAAATAAACTGAAGTTCTATTAAACAGGGAAGGATGTTAATATAGTCTAAACTCATTTGTTCTACAGAAAATATCAAATTCTCCCTTTTCTGAAGAGTCTTGGAGTCTCTCACCAAGAGAACACAGGCCCAAAGCCATGTATCCAGGAATTCCCTGAGCAGTGTAACTTCAGCTCCATTGCCAAAATTATCAAACCTGTGGAAAGGGGCATCTTTGGTTTGCCTTCGTCCAAGGTCAGGTCTCTCTTCATAGTTAGAAAAAGTGGCTTTTGCGTATTATAGAATGTTATGCAAGAGCTAGAATGGCTGGGATCTTAGAGCAAGATCCTTTGCAATAACCAGAGTGCACCTTGAGTTCTTGGAACCTGCTGCTCCCTTCATATTTGGCATTAACCAACTCATTGTCCTTGTCTAGACAAGTGCTATGGGCTGCGTAAACACTGAATTGCTACATAAAGCCTCTATTCATCCAGAGTGAAAATGTGTCAACATGTAGCCTCTAAAGTTCAAGAGGGGCCTTTGTTCAGAGAAAGGACTCTTCACAGTTCCTTTAGTTTTAAATTAAGATTTAGTTATTAACATTACAAAATTTAAAGCCTAATCCCCTTACATTTTAAGTGCAACTTATGAGTCATGTTCTTCGATTTATAGTTCTGATAAGAATATTTTTATTCATTCTTTTATTATTTGATTAACTCAAACTAAACAAGCTAAATTCCTTTTAATAATCATTCCCGTTTACCAGTTCCCCAAGTTCTTTAGTCACTTCCTTAAGTATTTTAACTACATTTGCAAATGTCACATATTGACTGTTCTCTTCCAAGATTTCAAATGCCTGACAAGGTAAACTAAATAATCTTTACAAACAAAACAATTCATGAACTAATTTAATACTAATTTAGTGAATCTCAAGTTATCCTAAAAATTTAAGAATGGCTCATAAAATTAGCCAAATTATTATGTGTATCAATCAAAAATTATAAGTCTGAAATCAATAATCTGAGTAAATCTCAAAGCACGTGGGTGATATGTCAGATTCTTTAAGCATTACACTTTAAGTAACAAATATAGTAGATTATCCCAGTGATTACTTACTCCTATACTTTACACCAAAGTATTATTCGTGGGCTCGATAAATTTATTATATTTAAATTTAATACTAAAACTCAACATGGTTTGAAGGACACTTAGCTGCACAGAAGTGAAACTGGAACATCCAGGCAAATTGAGGTGACTGCTGATCATTAGACCTGAGACGGCTGCTTATCTTATGAATTCCAGGCAGGACACTACTTTGAGGATACATACTTGCAGAGAGCAGCTTGTTCCCTGGGTTTATTTTACCTTTTTGTTTTTTCAGCTTTATTATTGTACAATTATTTTTAATTTGTATTTGCATTATTAAAAAAAATTTTTTTAAATTTATTTGGCTGCACAGGGTCTTAGTTGAGGCCTGGGGGCTCTTTGACTTTCTTCATGGCATGCAGGGTTTTTTCAGTTTCAGCACCCGAACTCTTAGTTGCAGCATGTGCGATCTAGGTCCCTGACAAGGGATCGAACCCAGGCCCCTTGCATTGGAAGCATGGAGTCTTGGTCACCCAACCACCAGGGAAGACCTCTATTTTTTATTTGTTACACCTTGATTTTGGTAGATGGAATTCTACAAACCATTTTCCACCTTCCTTTTGTTAACCCTAATTGAATTAAACTGACCCCTTTATTGCATGATTGAATCTACATTCTTTTAGATCTTTCTCAGACAACAGCTTTCCAGCCCTCTTAATGTCATCTCATGGATCAGGAATTCTCTCAATCCTCTGTCTAGCTCTGTGGCTACAAATCTGAAAGTCATAAAATGGCAAAATGTGACACAAATCATGTGTATACTCCAACCAGAATCTCTGAAAACCTGCAAGCAGGTTATTAGGCTAAGAGAGTTGGTCTACACCATTTACTAGCTAAATGAACTTGGGTGTGTCACATAATGGATTGATGACCCAAAAGCCATTCGTATTCTTTCCCCTTGTCTTTTTTAACTACAGAGGCTAAGATATTGCTTTCAAACTCTTTTGAAGATAACAGTGGTCATGAAAACAGTTCTTGTCAATGAAGAGAAAGTGGAATTTATAAGGAAGATATTCTGGGGTAAGTTTTTTGTTGTTGCTGCTATTACTAGCCAGAATGGTACTTTTTTTTTTTTTTTTTGCAAAGATGAACCCATATTGACACATCATAATCACTCAAAAATCATAGTTTATCTTAATATTTATTCTTGGTGTTATAATTCTACTAGTTTGGAAAAATGTACAATGATTTATATCCATCATTATGATGCCATATAAAGCAATTTCACTGCTCCAAAAATCCTGTATGCTCTGCCTATTTACCTCCCCATCCTTACCCACCCCAACCCTGGAAACCAGTGATCTTTTTGCTGTCTTAATAGCTTTGCATTCTCTAGGATGTCTCATAGTTGCAGTCATACAGTATGTAGCCTTTTAAGATTGGTTTCTTTCACTAGTGATATGCACTTAAGATTCCTTTTCCTTGTCTTCTCATGGCTTGATACTCATTTCTTTTTTGCTCTAAATAATATTCCATTGTCTGGATGTACAAAAGTTTATCCATCCACCTACTGAAGGATCTCTTGGTTTCAAGCTATGAATAAAGGTACTAAAAATATCCATGTGCAGGTTTTTGTGTGATATAAGTTTTCAGCTTCTTTGGTTACATACCAAAGAGCACCATTGCTAGATCATATGGTAAGAACATGTTTAGTTTTATAAGAAACCACGAAACTGTCTTCCAAAGTGGCTATACCATTTTGTATTCCCATGAGTGACATATGAGAATTCCTATTACTCCACATCCTCACCAGCATTTGATGTTGTCAGTGTTCTAGATTTTGGCCATTGTAATAGTTGCAGGATAACATATCATTGTTGTTTGATTTGCATTTCCCTGATAATTCATTGGTGAGGCATCTTTTCATATGCCTGTTAGCCATTTTTATACCTTTGATAAGGTGTCTGTTAAGGTCTTTGGCCCATTTTTTTTCAGTTGGGTTATTTGTTTTCTTATTGTTGAGTTTAAAGAGTTAGTGTATTCTGGATAATAGTCCTTTATCAGATGTGTCCTTTGTAAGTATTTTCTCCCAGTCCATGTCTTGTCTTCTCATTCTCCTAACATTTTTTAATGTTAATGAAATCTAATTTGTCAATTATTTCTTTCATGGATTGTGTCTTTGGTATTCTTTCTTAAAAAGACATCACTGTACCTCCAAATTATCTGGGTTTTCTCTTCCATATTATCATCTAGGAATTTTCTAGTTTTGCATTTTACATTTAGGTCTGTGATCCATTTTGAGTTGGTTTTTGCAAAAAATAAAAAATTTGTGTTTAGATTTTTTTTTTCTTGTGGGTGTCTACTTCCACCTTTTAAAAAGGTACTCGATTATATAAAATAATAATAACTGTATTATTGAATTTGTAACATATATAGATATAAAATAGTAATAGCACAAAGGGTGGGAAAGAAGGGCTACAGTTAAATAGGAGTAACACTGCTATATCTCAGTGGAATAGTTAGTGTAAATCTGTAATAGATCATGATAAGATGCATATGATAAGTCCTAGAGCAACTACTAAGTAAATAAAACAAAAATTGTGGAAAAATTAAATAAATTAAAATCTTACAATAGAAAATATTCACTTAATGCAAAAGAAAGCAGGAAAGGAAAAATAGAGGAGCAAAAAAAGGCATAAGACATAAAGAAGACAAAAAGTGAAATGGCAGACATAAATTCAGCCATATCAGTGATCACATTAAATGTGACTGGATTAAATATAATCCAACCCAAAGGGAGAGATTATGAAACTAGATTTACAAAACTGGATCCAACATTTTGCTGCCTATAGCACACTTTAGATTCAAATATGTTGAAAGTGAAAGACTGGAAAAAGTTATATCAGTAGGTCAAAGAAAATTCATCAGGAAAATAACAAAATTCAATGAGATAAATGAAAAAGAACTATGGAATGAAAATTCCTGTACAGTAACAGGAATTCTCATATATCACTCATGGGAATACCAAATGTATAGCCATTTTGGAACATAGTTTGGTCAATTCAGTTTGGTTGCTCAGTCATGTCTGACTCTTTGCAGCCCCATGGACTGCAGCACGCCAGGCTTCCCTGTCCATCACCAGCTTCTGGAGCTTGCTCAAACTTATGTCCATCGAGTCAGTGATGCCATCCAACCATCTCATCCTCTGTCGTTCCCTTCTCCTCCCACCTTCAATCTTTTCCAGCATCAGGGTCTTTTCAAATGAGCCAGTTCTTTGCATCAGGTAGCCAAAGTATTGGAGTTTCAGCTTCAGCATCAGTCATTCCAATGAATATTTAGGACTGACTTCCTTTAGGATGGACTGGTTGTATCTCCTTGCAGTCCAAGGGACTCTCAAGAGTCTTCTCCAACACCACAGTTCAAAAGCATCAGTTCTTCAGTGCTCAGCTTTCTTTATAGTTGACGTCAGGTTTCTTATAAAACTAAACATGTTCTTATATGATCTAGCAATGGTACTGTTTGGTATCTTGAGTTGTGAAGCATAACTCAAGGGATGCTGCTAAAGAGTGCTTAGAGGGAAATTTACAGCTATAAATTCTTAGACTCAAAAAGAAGAAAAATCTCAAGTCATTATCTAAACTTCTACATTAAGACTCTGGAAAAAGAACAAACTAAATGCAAAACAAACAAATGAAAGAATAAAAATTAGAGCAAAAATGATGAAATAGAGAACAGAAAAGCAATGGAATCAAAGAGCTGATTCTTTGAAAATATCTACAAAACTGATAAATCTTTAGCAAGACAGACCAAGAAAAAAGTAAAGATTCAAATGATTAATACTAGAATCAGAAATGAAAGGTGGGACATTACTACTAACCATAGAGAGATAAAATGGATTATAAAAAAATATTATGAATGACAACATCAAATAAGATGAACTGGAAAATTTTCTAGAAAAACACAAACTACTAAGACTAACTCGTGAAGTAATAGATAACCTGAATAGGCCTTTAACAAGTAAAAGATGAAATCAAAACTTCCCAGAAAGGATCCAGACCCTGACTTCACTGCTGAATTCTATCAACAAAAAACTAATACCAGTTCTTTATGAACTCTTCCCCCAAATTAATCACCTCCTTTGAACAATTATATATTTTTTCACTTTAAATGTGATAAATAATGTTATAATAAGCACCCTTATGCTTAAAGGATGAAAGAATCTTTATCGTTTCTGATGCTTCTCTCAGGCAAAAATCTGCAGAGGAAATATTTTATAGTATTAACAATCTTATCTCTGAGTAGAGAAATCATGGGTAATTTTTATTTTTTCTACTGTTCTCCACTTTTTATACTGTATTATTTTTATAATCAGAAGAAAACTAAAGGACTTCCCTGGTGGTCTTGTGGCTAAGACTCTGAGCTCCCAATGCAGGGGACCCTGGTCAGTGAACTAGATTCCACATGCCACAACTGAAAGATCCTGTGCTACAACTAAGACATAGCACAGCCAAACAAATAGATGTTTTATTTAAAAAAAGAAGAAAATTAAAAACTATAGCCTTTATATTATTTACATTTACATGGACTTGGAAAGAATTAGCTAGTTGAAAACAGTATATATCCTGAAATAAATGATACTAATAAGAAATGTTTAAGTCTTCCACTATTGATGTGAATAAAGAATCTACCTTAATATAGAGAACACTGAAAGGTACCGAAGCAGCAAATGAAAAAGGAAGCCATGATGATTAAGTTCCTGCTATGACCCAGGGTCGGTGCTGAGTGTTATAAAGTGTATGAATGTCTGATAAAAGGACCAACATCTATCAGGAGCTTTTTACTTCAGCAATTTATAATTGAGATGTAGAAAGAAGAATAAGAAACAAACAAAAATGTATACAAAACCATCTCAGATGACACTTGGTTAGATTACATATTGCTTGAGGTCTTAGACANAAGGACCAACATCTAGCAGGAGCTTTTTACCTCAGCAATTTATAATTGAGATGTAGAAAGAAGAATAAGAAACAAACAAAAATGTATACAAAACCATCTCAGATGACACTTGGTTAGATTACATATTGCTTGAGGTCTTAGACAATACCTGATACTTCTTTGTATCTCCCACAGCACTTAGGAGGTGCTCAATCATGTTTATTGATTTTTTTATCAAGTGTTTAATAGGACACAGGCTCAAAATCTTTTACCAGCATAAAGATTGTAATGCACTGTGATGAAAAGAGACTTCAATATCACAATTCATTGTAACTGTAACATGCTTATATAAATGTATCCATGACCATTAATTATTTATTGATCCCATTGCATGTCAGTCTCTGGTAATGAAGTGACAAGTTGCTCCACATTCCAAGGAATAGCAGTGTATAAAGACTTCTATAAACGTTTCTAGATTTTTGTTCCATCTTCTGATCCTTCCAGAGACAGTCAGCAGGTTGTTATTCTCCCTAGCAATTCTTTTGTGTTGCCAGACTTTTTTCACTTGTACTTTGCTGTGTCTAGAATTCTCTCCACTTTGCTCGCTTCTCCTTTATTTCCCTTCTTTGACAGCCAGATGCTCAACAATCTTTAAATTTTGACCGAAGACTCCCCTCTCTCAAATCCTCCTACATTCTACCAAAGTATTCATTTCTCTTCTGGGCCTCCAAAGCATTTATTTATTACTTTTGTTCTCTTTTTGTGAAAAAAAAAAAAAAATTATAGTAGAACTATAATGGAAAGATCCCCTGGAGGAGGGCATGGCAACCTACTCCAGTATTCTTGCCTGGAGAATCCCGTAAACAGAGAAGCTTGGCGGGCTACAGTCCATGGGGCTGTAGAGTTGGACATGACTGAAGTGACTTAGCAAGCACAACCGTGAAGGAGGCATGAGGACTTAAAAGAGAGAGACTCAAAGATCTTTCAGCACATTGTAAATGAAGTCATTATGCTTAAATAGTAAACTGAAAACAGCTAAAGATGGAGAGAGGAACTTCTCTGGAAGTCCAGTGGCTAAGACTCCAAGCTCCCAAGCAGGAAGCCCCAGTTTGATCCCTGGACAAAGAACTAGATCCCACGTGCCACAGCTAAGAGTTCACATGCTGCAACTAACCCCAACACAGCCAAACAAATATATAAAAAAGCAAGTATATAAACAAAAAGAAATTTTAATAAGTAAGATGGAGAGAATGAATTTTCTGCAATTTGGTATAAAGTCCTAATTACTTCCTTCTTAAAGACATTTCCAATGTCGTCTTCTCACACAGAGAACAAGAAGCAGAAACTCAAATTTCATCTTTGATCTAGGAAACATCTGTAACCCTAAACCACATTATACTAGGAAGGAAATCAGATGGAGGAATGATAAATAACTTAGCAGAACTCAGGGAGCGAAAATCTAAGCGCCTGCAGAGCTGGTACTGGTTAGAAGCAAGCCAGTTTGACTCACAGGATATGCCAATATGGCTCAGAAAGCGGAGACACCAGCCCCCTGAAAGATAAGGATGTTAATAAGAAGCGTTAAGAAGAAGAAGGTCTTTGAGAAGTTTGTAAAAGGAAAAATTGGATGCTCACATCTTCATTCCCACCTCTCTCAGCCTGGGGACCATCCCTCTGGAGAAATTTGAACTAGAAAGGAGACTAGCAAAGAGAATGGTCAGGTAAACAAGAGTAAAACCTGGATTATAAGCAAAATTCTGCATATCAAAGCTTAAGAACCCGGCCAGCACCTTCCTCCTGCCCCCATCATTTGCCCATTCTAAACCTGAGCATCCAGGCTTTTACTTTCCCCTAGGGAACTAGTAAAGGACACGGGCCTGGAGTGCTGCAGCCACAAAGAGGGGTCACAAGGAGTCAGACACAACTTAGTGACCGAACAACACCAAAGGGGACTAGAAGATTCTTCCCTGAAGAGACTGACCACACACACCAGAGGAAAATCTTTCAGCTGTTGACATAGGGAGTCCACAGTGAGAAAGCATGCTGGCCTTGCCCCTATACCAGGGTTTCTTAACTTAAGCACTGCTGACATTTTGGACCAGATAATTCTTTGTTGGGGGTATGGGCGGGTAAGAGGGGAGGCTGCTGTCAAATGTCCCTGGGTAGTCACGGGGGTGGGCCAGGAGAAGGGCTGGTGGAGAAACTACAGACCAACAATGAGGCTTATCAGTCTGCAAGCCACTCCCTCCACAGAGATTCGAATCTGCTTTCTAGGGTATCTCCAGTTCTTTGAGCATAGCCTCTGACACAAAAGATACCAAAACAAATCATTTTGTTGATGTTTAGTCACTCAGTAATGTCCGATTCTTTGTGAGCCCATGGACTGTAGCCCACCAAGTTCCTCTGTCCATGGGATTACCCAGGCAAGAGTACTGGAGCAGGCTGCCATGTCCTTCTCTGGGGGTTCTTCCCAACCCAGGGATCAAGCTCACGTCTCCTGCTTGGCAGACGGTTTCTTCACCACCAAGCCATTTGGCCAGGAAAACCCAAAACAAATCATAAACTGTAATATCCTCAGAGAGATAAGAGATGTTTCATATTTAAACAAGAACGATATATGAACAAACAGCAAATAAGAAAGAATTCCTTTTGTTCTGTTAGTTGTTTGTTTTTTTGTTTTTGTTTTTTTTGGCTGCTCTGAGTGGCCTGCAGGATCCTACTTCCCTGACCAGGGACTGAACCCCGAGTCCTCAGCAGTGAAAGCATAAAGTCCCAACCACTGGACTGCCAAGGAATTCTCAGAAAGAACTCTTGAAAATAAAAATATCATTGAAGAATTAATTTAACTGATTAGAAATGTTAGAAGGAAAAGTTAAACAAATCTCACTAAAAATAAAATAAGACAAAGACTGAACATAAAACATAAGAATATTAGTGAACCAGTCATAGAAAACTGGTACCACATCTAACTAATAAGCGTTCCAGGAGAAAAAGGAAAACTAAGGGGGGAAGGTTATCAAATAATTTGGGAAAATTGTCTAAAACTGAAGGACAAGAATTTCCAGATATTGGTGGCTAAATGCCTAGTAAAGTAGATTTTAAGAAAACACCCATATCAACTTCACTATATTGAATTGTAAGGGAAAAAAAGAAAGTCCTAAAACCTTCCAAAGGAAAAACAGAGACATACAAAAGATTTGGAATCAAAATGACATTAACTTTCCTATAGCGGTGTTAAAATAAGACAATGGGTCAATGCATTTTAAAATCTTCTAGTAAATGATTTGTATCCCTGAATTTTATATCCAATTAAGTTATCAGTCAATATATTTAGGATAAGTATGGCACAGAAAGATTAGTCATAGATTTTTTAAAAATTGAGTTGATTATCAACTGGAAAAATGGATAAGGAAAGGTAGTCGTAGTCTATTTTTCTCATTCAGCCTTGAATGATTTTACAGTCAAAGCAGGAAGACATTGATTATATAAGCAAAACTAAACTAAACTGACAACCCCTGTGTTGTACAAAACCAAGAGGATACAGGGTAGAAAGGAAAAGGATATAAGAAAGATAAAAATTCTCACCTGCCACACACACACACACACACACACACACACACACACAACAGAGAACTTCCATCTGTGGTGATACGGTGGTTGTAGGCTGAAAAGTTTACCTGGATAAAAGGTAAAACATCATCTTTTAAAAGACTTAATCCCAGGTGGCACTAGAGGTAAAGAACCTGCCTGCCAAAACATTAGATACAAGAGATGTGGATTTGATCCCTGGGTTGGGAAGATCCCCTGGAGAAAGTCATGTCAACCCACGCCAGTATTCTTGCCTGGAGAGTCCCATGGACAGGGCAGCCTGGTGGGCTACAGTCCATAGAGTTGCAAAGAGTCAGACATGACATGAAGTGACTTAAAGTGAAAGGGAAGTCGCTCAGTCATGTCCAACTCTTTGTGACCCCATGGACTGTAGCCCACCAGTCTCCTCAGTCCAAGGAATTTTCCAGGCAAGAGTACTGGAGTGGGTTGCCTTTCCTTCTCCAGGGGATCTTCCCCATGCAGGGACCAAACCCAGGTCTCCCACACTGTAGGCAGACACTTTACTGTCTGAGCCACCAGGGAAGCCCATCTTAACACACACACACAAATGAGCTGATAAAAGAATTCTCAGGGCAAGTTGAGACTTCAAATGTCTACATCCCCTAGAGCACGGGTGAGCAGTAAATAAATCTTCACTCTCCTTCCTCCACAGGCTGTGAGGAGAATCTCACAGGAGAATGGGCATATCCCTCAGATTCCAGTGGGAAACAGGGCCCCTCAACTAAGTAATTAATGAGAATTAATAATTAGTCTATTTATAGAGGTGTGAGCAGGGCTTAGGGAAACTAACAAAAGATGGGGGAGAACCCTGGTGCTAGCAACTGCAGGAAGCCATTACCACCTGTAGTCACGGAGGGCAGCGTTGCCAGAATCCAGAGAAAATAGTACTTGAAGAGGTTTGCCAGAGAACACAGCCCAATCAGAACCCCCGACAGCAAGGAGCAAGCCAGAGTCTCACTTTCTTGTCATCCTCTGATGTCCTACAGATTTTTCCCTGTGCAGTCCTGAGACTTCCACGCTGAGCATTTAAAAAATATATATTTATTTGGCTGCATCAGATGCTAGGTGCGGCACATGAGACCTTTGTTGTGGTATGCAGGATCTTTGTTGTTGTTGTTGTTGTTCTGACATGTGGGATCTAATTCCCTGTTGTTCAGTCACTAAGTTATGTTTGACTCTTTGTGACCTCATGGACTGCATGCAGCACTCCAGGCTTCCCTGTCCATCACCAACTCCCAGAGCTTGCTCAAACTCATTGTCCATTGAGTCGGTGATGCTACCCAACCATCTCGTCCTCTGTCATCCCCTTCTCCTCCTGCCTTCAATCTTTCCCAGCATCAGGGTCTTTCCAATGAGCTGACTCTTCATATCAGGTGGCCAAAATATTGGCGCTTCAGCTTCAGCATCAGTTCTTTCAATGAATATTCAGGGTTGATTTCCTTTAGGATTGACTGTTTTTTTATCCTTGCAGTCCAACAGACTCTCAAGAGCTTTCTTCAACACCACAGTTCATAAGCATCAGTGTTTTAGTGNTTGGCGCTTCAGCTTCAGCATCAGTTCTTTCAATGAATATTCAGGGTTGATTTCCTTTAGGATTGACTGTTTTTTTATCCTTGCAGTCCAACAGACTCTCAAGAGCTTTCTTCAACACCACAGTTCATAAGCATCAGTCTTTTAGTGCTCAGCCTTCTTTATGGTCCAACTCTCACATCTGTATATGACTACTGGAAAAACCATAGCTTTGACTAGACAGACCTTTGCAAGCCAAGTCATGTCTGTAGGGATAAAAATGGGCCCCCTGTACTGGGAGCGCAGAATCCTAGCCTCTGAACCAATAGGGAAGTCCACACTGTGAGCATTTTTAAGGCATGTTCTGATCTTCAGTGAAGCAGGATTCTTTACTTCTCTGAGTCTGAATCCGGAAACCTTTTCTCTTGTACAGGCATACAGCTCACAGAAAAGGTTCTCACTGGAGTCTGCTGTCTCCGAGTCCAGAATGAAATTTAGTACACCTTTTAACTTCAAACCTTATCGTTCCTTTTGGGAAGTTACTACCTGAAACATGCTTGTAACATGCAGCTCTTTTGTAGAGAAGAGATCATTAATACATTGAAATTGAAATTGATCAGTTCTGGTTTTCAGATTTGTTCTTTCACTTAGAATTTCTTTGCTTATAGCTGATACACTTTGCTGTGCAGCAGAAACAAACACAACATTGTAAAGCAACTATACTCCAATAAAATTGATTAAAAATAGTAATAATAAAAAAATAAAGGTTGTCCTCAAAAAAAAAAAAGTGGTCTAACAATAGACTGTCTACAAGAAACTCACCTCAAAACCTCAAATACAAGTACGTAAATAGGTTGGAGGTAAAAGGAGGGGAAAGATGCTTATACCACATAAGCATTATTAAAAAAAAAGCAGTAGTGTCTACTTTAATATCAAGTAGATTTTGGAGAAAAGAAAAAACTTGAAGAGACATTTTATAATGATAAAAGGATCAATCTTCCAGGAAGATATAATCATTCCAAATGTAACAGCATCAAAAACAGGGCATCAAAATACATAAAGTTATCCCAGTTGTCCTGTACCCACCCCAGGAAAGGGGCTGGCTGGTGGTTTAGAACAACTTGTGTAATTACAGTGACTTTAGGCCAAAGTCTTATGTGCCTTATCACAGCTGCCATGCAGGGATCAGAAGACAAGTAAAGATACTACTCTCGAGAGAACTCCAAGGACCAGAGCCAAAGGTACGTGTCTAGAGTGGTGGCCACAGGAAGAAAGGCTTTAGAGAAGGAAGTCAAAGACTCAGAGAGCTCGGAACATAGCTCACAGACCTGTAGGTTGACAAATACAAGCAGTAGCATGAGAGATTTCTTGCTATAGTTGAGCAAGTGCTGTGCTCAGATTGCATGTTGCATGAAATCCATGGATACTTTTAAAGAGGCTAGGGCATCATTAAAGCTTGCATATTATGAATTATGACATAAACTTTCCCTGAAATAATAAAAAAAAGTAATCGACATTGATTGAGCCCTTACTGTTGGTCAGGCAGTAGTAACATACTTGCATTCTCATAATTTTCCCAGTGGCCCTATTGTATTAGGTTTTTAAAAAATATTTATTTGGATCCACTGGGTCTTAGTAGCAGCACACAGGATCTTCATTCACTGTGGTGTGTGGGCTCAGTATTTGTAGCACATGGGCTTAGTTGCCCCATGTCATGTGGGATCTTAGTTCCCTGACCAGGAGTCAAACCTAAGTCCCTGCATTGAAAGGTGGATTCTTATCCACTGGACCACTAGGGAAGTTTCCTGTATTAGTTTTTGCTGCTGCAACAAGTTACCACAACCTCAGTTTCTTACAAGAACACAACTTTATTATCTTCCAGTTTTGTGGGTCAAAAGTGCAACACTGGAATAAATTTAAGGCATTGGCCAGGCTGTGTTCCTTCCTGTACACTCTTGGTAGGATCCATTTTCTTTGCCTTGCTGAGCGTCTAGAGGCCACCCATATTCCTTTGTTTGCAGACCTCTACCTGTCTTCCAAGCTGTCAAAGGCAAACTCACAGTCCTTCTCACATCATATCACTCAGACCTCTTCTGCTTCACCCTTTCACTTACAAGGACACTTGTGATTGTATTGGGTTCCCCTGTATAATCCAGAATAATTTCCCTATTTTAAGATCACCTGATTAGCAACCATAGTTCCATCTGCAACTGCAACTCCCCTTTACCATGTAAGGTAACATCATCATAGGCTCGAAGCCTTAGGCTATGGACATCTTCAGAGGCTATTCTGCCTACCATACCTATGAGGTGGGTTCTATAATTCACAATTTAACATCTGAAGTGATGATTTCCAAGCAGGGGTGATGTGCAATGTCTGGAGACATTTTTGATTGTCATGATTAGGGGGAACTTCTACTGGTCTCCAGCAGGTAGAGATGCCAATCATCCTACAATGCCTGGACTATTCCCCCACAATAAAGAGTTATCAAAATGTCAATGGCACCACTGTTGAGAAACCCTGGTCAAAAGAAACTGAGACTTGGTAGAGCATGAGTATCTTAGTCACAGCTAAGATTCAGAGCCATGATCTAAACCCAGGTCCACTGAGATGGTTAGATAGCATCACTGACACAACAGACATGAATTTGAGCAAACGCTGGGAGATAGTGAAGGACAGAGAAACCTGGCATGCTGCAGTCCATGGGGTCACAGAGTCAGACACCACTGAGCAACTGAACAACCAGCACCAACACCTGACTTTGAATCTCAGACACTTTCTACCTTTGCCACATGCAGCACTATACATACCATCAGTTGTCCCGTGACAAGCAAAGCTGAATGGCCCCTTCATGGATGTATTCATACACAATGATAAGAGGACTTCTTTAGTCTCTCTCTCTTTTTCGATATTTATTTATTTGGCTGTGCCTGGACTCAGTTGTGGCATGAGGGATCTTCAGTTGAGACATTTGTACCCTTAGCTGCAGCATGTGGGATCCAGTTCGACCAAGACTGAACCCTGGCCCCCTGCATTGGGAGCTCCAAGTCTTAGCCACCAGACCAGAAGGGAAATCCCTCTTTAGTCTCATATCTCTGAACATACAAATGTCCAGCTCGAAGTGACCAGTGCCTTGGTGATCTGGACAATGCAGCCTTGATTGTTAGTTGAAGCAGTGTAGTTGTTTTATGGAAACATTCACTGAATGTAATCCACTCAGGTCTTAGAGTAATAAAACCAATATGAGGCGCAACATGCTTTCTCAGGGCTAGAGGCAGGAAAGGAATTGGTCCTGTAAGATGAAATATCACGTCAACATTTTGCTTCTTTTTACCCATCTCCCTAGTTTCTGTTGCTTCCCTTACCAGAATGTCAGTTGCTGACAACATTCAGAAACGTGTTTCTATGAGGACAGATGGGCTTCCCAGGGGGCATTAATGATAAAGAACCTGCCTGCCAATGCAGGAGACAGAAGAGACTCAGGTTCCATCCCTGGGTCAGAAAGATCCCCTGGAGTGGGGCATGACAACCCACTCCAGGATTCACTCCTGGAGAATCCCCGGGGACAGAGGAGCTGGTGGGCTACAGTTCATAGAGTCCCAAAGAATTGGACACACTGAAGTGACTTAGCATGCATGCATGAGGATGGGTAAATACCAGAGTCTGTGTGTTCTAAGTACACAGTAAGTGTATGTAAAGTCTTATGCCAGCATATTTATATAAATAAACTATGTAAGAAAGTAACGTGTGATATTTATCATCCAATATGTGAAAAAAAGTATCGCGTTCACGTAACATAACAAAAATTAGGTAGTCCAGATTTTCTAAATGATGACATATTTTACTTTTCATTAATCACATCATTAACAACCCGTTGTGTCTGAACATTACCGTTACATAAGCCATGACATCATTAAATATACACTGAAAATAATTATGGCAAGATTATTATTTTCTGCAGCCACATGTTCCCTGAAGAATTCATTTGAACCCAATTATGGCATTTCAACTGTACAAATATCAGCATGAATTTAAAAGACTTTAATTAGAGTACACCTTTGGCTTTCGTTGGGTAAACCATTACATTCCAACATCAGTCACAGCAATTTACATAATTACATATTTGTGTACAAGGTTTAGTTGGTCTAAATTATTTAACAATTTCAATCAATTTTGCTGGCTTGTAGAGTTCCAAATGCAGATTTTCATAGTGCCACCAAATAAGAAAACATCAGCTAAATGTTACTTGACATGTATGTGAAGGAAGTTGCAAATCTTAAGAAATGGTCACTCATGATCTAGGCTTCTGAAAAATCAATCACCCTCTGCCTACCCTGAGTTGTACTAATTAGAAAATTAATCCATTTTCTAAGAAGCTCCAAGAAGCTAGTCACTCAGCTCCCAAATCACTCAGCTCCCCAAATCAGGTCCAAGACCAACCCTCAGGTCTTCCAATTCTAAGTTCCTTGGGTTTATATCACATCTTCCTCAGTCCTGTTGACTGAGGAACTTACTCAGTGTCTGGCGCAGAGTTAGTTATCTGTTAAAATGAATTCTCAGTCTAATACTTACCATGCAAGTGTCTTGTTTTATGTGCAGAGCTGGTGTTCAGCTGAATTCCCAGTCTATCTGATCCTGTATCCACAACCCCAGGTCCAGCCAGTAATGCAAGAGCTAAATGGAATTTACTGGACTTCTAGATCCTGCAGGCCAAAGACAATGTCCATTCTGATTGTTAGGTCTCCTTGCCATAGCTACTGTTAGAGGCTATGAAAATCACCTGGTTTATGTTAATAAGTTACTAACTTCTCCTCTCATCTTAAAAGGAGGGTGAAAATAATAATGGTTCTAAGGATTGTGAGGATTATATGAGATCATTTGCATAAGGTACTTAACCCAGTGCTTGGCATACAATAAACTCTTAAAAATGTTAACTATTAATATTTTGCTAGCAAAAAATACTCTTGCCTGGAAAATCCCATGTTCAGAGGGGCCTGGTGGGCTGCAGTCCGTGTGGTCGCGAAGAGTCGGACAGGACTGAGCGACTTCACTTTCACTTTTCACTTTCACGCATTGGAGAAGGAAATGGCAACCCACTCCAGTGTTCTTGCCTGGAGAATCCCAGGGACAGGGGAGCCAGGTGGGCTGCCATCTATGGGGTCGCACAGAGTCAGACACGACTGAAGTGACTTAGCAGCAGCAGCAAAAAATTATTTACTTTAAATGATAGAAGCCAGTGCACAACTATTTAGGATGCTCAGAATGCCCAGATTCAACATTCAAAATTCAAAACATTTAACATGTTAAATGATTGTTTTATATAATAAGAGTAAGAATAATTATAACTGTAGAATTACTCTTGGGTAGAGAAGAAATGGCAAACCACCCCAGGACGTTTGCTTGGAGAATCCCATGGACAGAAGAGCCTGGAGGGCTACAGTCCATGGTGTTGCAAAAAGTCAGACATGACTGAGGGACAGAGCACAAAACCTTTACTAAATAATGTTTACAAAGTGGTTTCTTACACATTATTAAATTAATACCATGAACTAAAAAATAGTGGCTAGACTTAGAGATCCTGTGTTAAAGATTACCTTCTCTTAGTTAGAAGAGGAGTTATATATGATTTTAATTTGAGGAACACTAAAGAAAGCTTTAGTGAGATTTATGATAAATAATAAATTTGTATATGTTAAATTAACTGTAATACATTTTCTTTTATTTTAATAGCTGAGTCTAATTGGTCAATCTTAGGTTTTATAGAGGGGCTTCCTTGGTGGCTCAGATGATAAAGAATCTGCCTATAAGGCAGGGACCTAGGTTCAATCCCTGAGTTGGGAAGATCCCTAGAGGAGGAAATGCAACCCGCTCCAGTATTCTTGCCTCCAGAATTCCATGGACAGAGGAGCCAGGTGGGCTATAGTCAGTGGGGTCACAAAGAGTCAGATAATGACTGAAGTAAATTACACACACACGCATCAGTTCAGTGCAGTCGCTCGGTTGTGTCCCACTCTTTGCGACCCCATGAATCGCAGGATGCCAGGCCTCCCTATCCATCACCAAGTCCCAGAGTTTACCCAAACTCATGTCCATCGAGTCAGTGATGCCATCCAGCCATCTCATCCTCTGTTGTCCCTTTCTCCTCCTGCCCTCAATCCAGAATCAGGGTCTTTTCCAATGAGTCAACTCTTCGCATGAGATGGCCGAAGTATTGGAGTTTCAGCTTCAGCATCAGTCCTTCCAATGAACACCCAGAACCAATCTCCTTTAGGATAGACTGGTTGGATCTCCTTGCAGTCCAAGGGACTCTCAAGAGTCTTCTCCAACACCACAGTTCAAAAGCATCAATTCTTTGGTGCTCAGCTTAAAGAAGGCTTAATGCACAGTGTATCTCTCCAGTGCAAATGGCACAGTGTCTATATTCCATTACTGTAGTAAAGATAATAGCTTTATTTTTGCCAGCTCCTCCTTTAAAATGCCCTTACTTTTTGAACTGCTGATAACTCATGCTAAAGAGGTTTTCTATCATGCCTACAGCCCCAAAGGACTCTGGGCTTCTTAATACAATGTAAAACAGGACAATGAGAAATAAATATGGAACAGAAGTCATTTTAAAAGAGCAGAAAAGTAAAGAATGCCAGACTTTGAAGAGTTAAAGTTGGGCACTGGATTCATTTTACTATCTTGGCGACTATGACAGAAGTTGGGAGCATCTTGTGTGACATGATCTACATTTTCTGACCAAAAAAACCCAAACATATTTGTCTGCAAACACATACTTTCTGCAGCCCACCAGGCTCCTCTGTCCGTGGGATTTCCCAGGCAAGAATACTGGAGCAGGGGCCTCTCTGGTGGTCCGGTGGTTAAGACTCTATGCTCCCAATGCAGGGGGCCAGGGTTCGATCCCTGGTCAGGGAACTAGATCCCACATGCCACAGCTAACAGTTTTCAGGTCTCAATTAAAAGATCCCACATTCTCCAACTAAGACCTGGCATAACCAAATAAATAAATAAATATTAAAAAAAAAAAAAGAAGAACACTGGAGCAGGTTGCTGTTTCCTCCTCTGGGGTATCTTCCCAACCAAGGGCTGGAACCCGAGTCTCCTGCGGCTCCTGCGCTGACAGTGCTCCTTCTTTACCACGGAGTCACCTGGGCAGCCCCTATTTAAACCCGTAAGACTGACCAAAGTTAGACTCAAGCTTTAAAATAAGAGAAAATATATTAGTTACTTTAACATATACAAATTTGTTATTTATCATAATCACACTAAAATATAAATTTTAAGTAGAGTAAAAATGATGAATGTAACAACACCACGTTTATAAAACTTTATAGTGTACAAAAATATTTTCACAGACATTGTTAACACCCATTAATTAAATCAACAAGTATTTGTTGGAAATTATATTTTAGGTATTTGTTCCTGGAGAGGATAGTATAAAATACAACATGGTTCTTATATTCTCAGAATTCACCATTTAGTGGACGAAGTTAATACGTTAGAGAATTTATTAAGAAATAATGAATAAATTCCACTTGTGATAAGTGCCATGATGGGGCTTCCCTGGTAAAGAATTTGCCTGCAGGAGCACCCAGCTCCGATCCCTGGGTCAGGAAGATCCCCCGGAGAAGGGGATGGCTGCCCACACCAGTATTCTTGCTTGGAGAATTCCATGGATAGAGGAGTCTGGCAAGCTACAGTCCATGGGGTTGCAAGGAGTTGGACACAACTGAGTGACTAACACTTTCACACTTTCAAGTGCCATGGTGGAGTCTCCAGCAGAGAAACCCGACCTGTACTAGGGAGTTGGAGAAAGTTTCCCCGAGGAAGTGACAGGAAGGTTGAGACTTGAAGAATGAATGAGTCGATGTTAGCAAAGAGGAGGATGAGCTCTAGAAGCCAAGGAAATAGCTGGGTAAGCATGCGAGTTTGGAAGGGCATCTGTCCCAGGAAGTGATGAGAGGACACTAGGGTGGCCAGACATCCAGACCCCAGAGACAAGTCACATAAGGAAAGAACAGGCCAGGAGACTAGTGCTCACAACATGCTGAGTTTGGAAGACTACCAGATCCTGAGAATTTGATCACAGGACCTCGTAAATTAATACAGACTGGCAGATAGTGCAGAGCAAAGCCAGGCCCTAATGACAGGTGGGTTCCCTGTGGTTTCATTTAGTCACATTAAGGAAAGCTGAATGTCCCATGTCACCCCAGCTGGCTACACACCACAGCAGCTAACAGCTGTAAAAGAGTTACCGTGGCTCTCTGAGTATCTAAATGACCTCAGAGAGGAGACAGGGTATGGATGGTTAACAGTCGCGCTTTCTCACCTTAATTCCAATTCTGACTCACAGCTTATGACTGTGGACAAACCTCTAGTTACTCTGAGCTTCTGCTCTTTTGTTTACATAATGAAGATCATGTTTCCCTCGCCTCATTATTGTGAGGATTAATAAAGGAGAGCACTTCACAGTGATAAATGCTCAGTTTATAGCTTTACGATTCTGACTTATGCCATGTTTTCCTTAGTGAAAATCTTAAGTAATATTTTATTCGGAAAGGTTTTAGAATGCTGTCTTTAGAATGCTTCAAAGGCAGCTTGGTGTAATAGAACACCTGAAGTCAAATGCTAGTCCTAGTGCTTTCTAGATGGGTGACAATGTGAAGACTGAGCCTCAATTTTTTCATCTGCTACTTGGGGATAGTACTTTATACCTCTATTGTTATTTTATGTGTTAAATGATATAACATTGGTGACTCTATGTAGTACCTATTACATAGCACATCTGCAGTAAATAAGTGTTCCCTACTTCTAGCTCCGAGGAGAGGAAAATTTTCTGTGCTGCATTTAAGAAGGCAGGATAGACTAGTGCTTCACAGACATGATGCATGCACAGGAAACATTTGGGGAATTTCTAAGATACAGACTTTTATTTGGTAGATCTAGGATGATAACCAAGAATAAACATTTCTATTGATAACAAGCTCCCAGATGATGCTGTCCCAGCTCGTGCACAGCCCACAGTGTAAATGTCAAGAGTCTAGATGATCTTCCTAGTTTACTAACATCATCAAACTGCTATCCCCATCAGAATACGTAAGCTAATACTGGGATATATCCTGGTAGGTCTCCAGGCTACCTAAAAAAGAAAGTAACATTTTAGGACTTCCTACTGTTTGATTGTGATGGACAGGGAAGCCTAGCGTGCGGCAGTCCATGGGGTCACAAAGAATTGGACATGACTGAGCGACTGAGCTGATAATTGTTTGATTTCATTTACATTTCTTGCTCTAGAAGTAAGAAACTTATGCCTATAAAATCTAAGTAAGATAAAAATATCGAGCAAGAACCATCCTTTTTTTTTTTTAATGTTTTTTATGTGGACCATTAAGCCTCTTTATTGAATCTGTTACAATATTGCTGCTGTTTTAGGTTTTGGTTTTCTGGTTGTGAGGCATGTGGGATCTTAGCTCCCCTACCAGGTATTGAACCCATACCCTCTGCATTGGAAGGCAAAGTCTTAACCACTGGACCACCAGGGGAGTCCCAGAATCATTCTTAATATACAGGTTTGCTGGTCACTCATTTGGAGAGTCTCTCAGGAATGCTTCCCAGGTGGTTTCCCAATGGTAAAGAACCCGCCTACCAATGCAGCATATGCAGGTTTGACCCCTGGGATAGAAAGATCCCCGGAGAAGAAAATGGCAACTCACTCCAGTATTCTTGCCTGCAGAATCCCATGGACAGAGGAGACTGGTGGACTACAGCCCAAGAGGTCCCCAAAGAGTCAGGCACGACTTAGCAAATATTATGGAAGCCAAGAAATTAAATATGGCAGAGAAGGCAACAAAGGACAAAATTCCTCTTCTTTTGTATTTTGATAAAATATATGTAACCTAAAATTCACCATTTTAATAATTTTAAAGTAAAATTTCACTGGCATTCAGTATATTCACTTTGCCGTGCAGCCATCATCACTCTTTATCTCCAGAAGTTTTTCATCATCCCAAACAGAAACTGTACTCATGAAGTAATAACTCCCCATGCTCACTCTGTTAGCCTGGATAACCACTGTTCTACTTTCTGACTCCATAAATTTGACTGTTTGGGGTTCCTCATACAGGTGGAGTCATACTATATTTATCTTTTTGTGTCTGATAGCTCAGCTGGTCGGAGAAGGCAGTGGCACCCCACTCCAGTACTCTTGCCTGGAAAATCCCATGGACAAGGAAACCTGGTAGGTTATGGTCCATGGGGTCGCAAACAGTCAGATACGACTGAGCGACTTCACTTTCACTTTTCTCTTTCATGCACTGGAGAAGGAAATGGCAACCCTCTCCAGTGTTCTTGCCTGGAGAATCCCAAAGATGGCGGAGCCTGGTGGGCCACCGTCTACGGGGTCGCACAGTCAGACACGACTGAAGCGACTTAGCAGCAGCAGCAGCAGCTCAGCTGGTAAAGAATCCGCCTGCAATACGGGAGAGCTGGGTTGGGAAGATCCCCTGGAGAAGGGAATGGCTACCCACTCCAGTATTCTGGCCTGGAGAATTCCATGGACTATAGTCGTGGGGTTGCAAAGAATTTCATTTAGCATAAAGTCTTTAAGGTTCATCCATGTTGTAGCGTGTATCAGAATTTATTTCCCTTTAAAGCTGAATAACATCCCATTTGCCTGTATGTATTTGCCACATTTTTGTGTATTCCTTTCACCCACTAATGAACTTTGGGGTTGTTTCTACCTTTTGGCTATTGTGTACAAACTTGCTATGAGCACTGATGTACAGATATCTTTTTGAGTCCAGCTTTCAGTTCTGATGGGTATACACTCAGAATGGGATTTCTGGGTCGTACAGTAATTCTATGTCTAATTTTTTGAGGAACCACCATACTGTTTTCCACATTGGCTGCACCATTTTCCATTTTCCATCAGGAATGCCTGTCATATCTGAAAAAAAGAAAAATCATGGTTTTCAATAAGAAATCATTTTTTTTAAAGGTGCCATGGGACCATAACTCCCTCCTAAAATGCACCACCTTTTAGAGTCTCTGGTAAAATTGGAGCTGATTTTACTGAGCTATTATTTGCTGCATATTTTCCCCAAAACTTTATTTTATTTTTGTTGCTCCTGATTCTTCAAAGGATATCCTTTTGACAAGGAAGACAGTGTACTGTAGCAGAAAGAAAAAGGCATTTTCAGTGCTGTATCAGAAAGAGGTTTGGGACTATATACTGTGGGTTCTAATCCTGACTCTGGCCCATCCTGCATGTGTGATTTTTTTAATGTCACTAAGCCACTCTACAGCAGTTTCCTCAAATGTAAACTAGAACAATAAAAATGCCTCCCCCAGGAAGTGGAGGGCTTCCCTGGTGGCTCAGTGGTAAAAAATCTGCCTGCCAATGCAGGAGACATGGATTCCACCCCTAGCTAGGGAAGATGCTCTGGAGGAGGAAATGGCAATCCACTCCAGTATTGTTGCATGGGAAATCCTATGGACAGAGGAGCCTGGTGGGCTGAAGTCCACAGGATCACAAAAGAGACAGACACAACTTAACAACTAAACAACAACACTGATAAGGAGGCCAAATGAGATCAGGCATGTCATTAATTCTCGTAGAAGAAACTGAACCCGAAGGCAACACCTCCCAACCCACACACCACAGAGTAACCTTCAGTAGAGCAACTTCCCTTCTATTTGTTTTACATATTAGGTTTCCCTGTGAGACTGGCTGGAGGAACTAGCTCTAACAGAAATTGAAAACCATCTAAATATGTGGACCTTGCTTTCTCTCTCATTTTTTTCTTGTTAAGTAGTTTTGACTGTTTTTGCTCTCTCCTGACATCTTCATACATGCCCATCTCCTCTCTAATGGAAAGAAAGTGGAACGAGGCAACTCTTCATTTAACCCCTTCTGCTTTTCCCAGATAACTTGCTGTTTTTCTATTTTCTTTCATTGCTAAATTTTCATAGAGATTAATCCTACTTTCTGCTGCTATTTTTTTCTCCACTGATCTCCTTTTAGTCCCTTATTATATGAATTCTGGCCCGAGGACTCCACTGCAACTATGTACTTAAACTCAACCTCTCACTGAATTCCATTCCCATTCTCTTAGCAGCTTTTGAAATAGTTTACTTCCCACTTTCTTACTTGAAACCCCTTTCTCCTGGTGTTAAGAGAAACAATGAAATTCTGGCGTACTCCCTTCTTCTCTGGCAGCTGCTTCCTGGACATCTCCACTCGCAAGACAGTGGCACATCCCAAAGGAGCAGCTGTCGGCCACCTGCTCCATCCCTGCCCAACCATCCCTCTGAAATCTTGTCCATCTCCATGGCTTCAGCTGTCACGCTATGATGACCCAGTGTGTAACTAGGACCATTCCTTGGCTCCAGTTCCCTGGCTTCAGAGACCTGTTGGACATTTCATGTCACATGTCTGGCCACCAGTGATATTAATTGAATCATGAACTTGGTCCTCAAGTGCCTCCAGACTTCCTATGTATGTTATGGCATCAGCAGTCTCACTGCTCTGAGATTTAACATCCCTATCATGTGTGCATGCATGCTAAGTCACTTAAGTTGTGTCCGACTCTTTTGAGATGCTGTGGAACTATAGCCCGCCAGGCTTCTCTGTCCATGGGATTTCCCAGGCAAGAATACTAGAGTGGGTTGTCTTGCCCTCCTCCAGGGGATCTTCCCAACTCAGGGATCGAACCCATGTCTCCTTCATTGTAAGTGAATTCTCTACTTCTGAGCTGCTGGGGAAGCCCCTAACACCCACCTCATGCTTGATAATTCCTTGTCCTCATCTCTCTTCTCCCATATCTGATCAGCCACAAACTTCCATTGACTCTTATACCTCAGTGCCTTAGAAACGTCTTCCTCCTTCTTCACTCTGTCCACTAACATTCTAGTCTAAAAGTTTACTCCTCGAAGAGGTCCTCGAAGACTTACCTTCAGTGTCTGTCTTCCATCAGCTTCTCCACACCATTTCTCTACTTTTGTCAATCTCCTTTTCCAAACCTTTCATTTCTCCTTTCACCTCTAAAATACAACCCATGCTCCTTAATCTGGCTCTGTGCCTTCTATAATCTGATCTCAACTTACTTTTCCAAACTTATTTTCTGTCTCCCTTAAGTTGTAAGTTACTTTCATAAAATGTATAACCTCAAAGAATTCTAAGAAGAGGGAGTGCTATAAGTTTACTTTAATTTTAAAAAGCTTAACTCTGGTGTATTTGGCTACTGCATAGGAATCAGGGTCATGCTCAGGCTTGACTTCTCTGAGTGTGAATAGAGTTTTACCCACTGGAGGTACAGGCAAGGAGAAAGTTATTTCTGATACTAAGAAAATTGCTAAGCCAGTGCCTATTCCAAGAAAAGGATGGGGGAAGGGCCTTCCCCCCTTCCCCTGATCTGCCCTAATTTTCATACATCATTCTGTAATGTATATGAACCTAAATGGTCACTTGAAGCCTCTTCAATGTTTTGCAAACATGGTCTCTAGTCTCCTCCCTCACTTCCATAGGGTGCAGATCAAAAGCCCCTGCCTTCTGAAATATCCTGGAGCAATCATTGAAGGTCTGTATAGAGATGGTTCCTGTGCTGGACATTTGCCTTGGCCAAATGACAGCTAAATTAAGTTTATTTTCAGGCTTAAAAATATAATTATACTAGAAATATTAGAAACTAAAAATTGATATCCTTTACCAATAGGACCAGTCCAATATTTTGACTCTCTGGTCAATTATTAGGATGAATAAAGGACCCTACTGTGTATACAAAGCCAAAAGAACACTAGTTACAACTCGTTTTTACTTTCCTGTTGACCGAGATATTTTGTATTCTATATTGTCCTAAGTAAAAGCTCATGTTAAGTATATATGATTTTAAGAGAATGGGAGAAAGGGAGTGAATCCCATAAACTGGTAAAGAATTTGGTATTAAAATTGATTTGTCAACAAATAAGAAAGAGCGTGGAAGTGTCTTCATGTTGTGTCAGAGAGAAATTCTGTTATCTAAAAATATGTTGTAGAGCTGCTGCTGCTGCTGCTAAGTCGCTTGAGTCGTGTCAGACTCTGTGCGACCCCACAGACGGCAGCCCACTGGGCTTCGTCATCCCTGGGATTCTCCAGGCAAGGACACTGGAGTGGGTTGCCATTTCCTTCTCCAATGCATGAAAGTGAAAAGTCAAAGTGAAGTTGCTCAGTCGTGTCTGACTCAGCGACCCCATGGACTGCAGCCCACCAGGCTTCTCCATCCATGGGATTTTCCAGGCAAGAGTACTGGAGTGGGGTGCCATTGCCTTCTCCGATGTTGTAGAGCAACAAAGTTAAACTTCCTCACTTTTCTTTTTTATAGCTTTATTGAGATATACTCTATATATCAGTACCATAAAATTTACCCATTTAAAGTTTATAGCTCAGTGGTTTTTAGTGTAGTCACGTAAGTGTGCAACCATTGCCAGAATGTAATTGTAAAACGTTTCTGTGGGTTGGCAGAAGCCTCATACCCTAGCCCCTGACACCATTAATCTACTTTCTGTCTCTGATATGCCTGTTCTAGACATTTCTCATACATGGAATCATATGTTTTTAAGTTTCATCCATGTTGTAGCTCATGTCAGTATCTTATTTCTTTTTATGGTTGAATAATCTCCATTGTGTGGACATGCTACATTCTATTTATAGAGTTGATGGACATTTAGGTTGCTTCTACTTCTTGGCAATGATTAACAGTGCAGCTATGAACATTCATTTTGGTGTAGACATATGTTTTCATTTCTCTTATATGTATACCCTTGTAGAATTACTAGGTCATAAACTAACATATATTAAATGCTATATGATATACATAAATATATGAAAAAACTGTTCCTAAGATATATTAAATATATTAACTCTATGTTTAATATTTTTAGGAACTGCTATTTTTCAAAATGGCTGCACCATTTTACATTCCCATCAGCGGTATACTAGGTTTCCAATTTATCTACATTCTTGCCAACACAAGAACGTTATTACCTGTCTTTTTTAACAATCCTAGTGAGTTTAATGTAGTATCTCATTGTAGCTTTGAATCATCCTTATTTTTACAAGAGGAAACTGAAGTCTTGAGTCTCATACTTTGTTTCCCAGCTAGCCATGGGCAGAATCGGATCTACAGAGCTGTGTTGTAGAGAAAGGTATGAGAAAACACCTAGCTCATTGTTAGTCTTAGTTACTAAAAGGCAACGATTTAGGAAAGGAAGCTCGGAGAGACTATTAACCTTTTTCTTTATGTTCATCTATTGTTAAAATGAGCGTTTTAGTTATAAGTATTACTTTAATAATTAAAACTATAAGAAAACAAACATAGTCAAAGCTGTGGTTTTTCCGTTCATCCATAGTCATAGATAGATGTGAAAGTTGGAATATAAAGAAGGCTGAGTGCCGAAGAATTGATGCTTTTGAATTGTGGCACTGGAGAAGAATCTTGAGAGTCCCTTGGATTGCAAGGAAATCAAACTGCAAGGGGATCCTAAAGGAAATCAACCCTGAATATTCATTGGAAGGACTGATGCGGAAGCTGAAACTCCCAATATTTTGGCCACCTGATGCAAAGAGCTGACTCACTGGAAAAGACCCTGATGCTGGGAAAGATTGAAGGCAAAGGTGAAACAGTGACAGAGGATGGGATGGTTGGGTGGCATCATCAACTCAATGGACATGAGTTTGAGCAAACTCTGGGAGATGGTGAAGGACAGGGAAGCCTGGCATGCTTTCCTTGCAGTCCATGAGGTCTCAGAATTGGACATGACTTAGTGTCTAAACAGCACCAACATAAGAAAACAAAATGAGAAAACCTATGACTTCTGATTTCCAGTTCTTCTGTTAATTCTCTGGGGGTTTGAGTTAAAGTCTTTTTGTGCATAAGGATTACCAATATACATAAATAAATCATATGATATTATCAGAAAATACAGTTAATAATAGACACATATAAAAACTTACTTAAAATGCTGGCAAGGTCACACTTGGCCAGTTGGAACCTGACTATTCTGTGGCAAGTGTTAACACAGTGGCTAATGGTTTGCTGAAATATTTGAATAAAAGAGTTACACTGTTAGTATTTTCAGATTATGGAGCATTTGCCTGAAAGAAATTTGTTTTCTGTGGGTGATTAAAAGGCAGTAGAGAGACAATGGGTCATATTCTCCTCTCAATTCTTGAACACAGTCTAATAAACAGAAAAGACTCATGACCTGATCAGCTCGGGTAAGCGCCAGGTTGCTGCTGTTTGGCAGGTTGCCGCCATCCTTCTGGAGGCTGATCTTTCTGACCCGGTACAACAATCTCCAGAAAATCACTCATACTGGCTTAGCAGTTCACAAACTTCGGTTGAATCTTTCTTCCAACACAAAGAACACGATATGTGTGTTCAGTCACTAGGTCACGTCCAATTCTGTAGCCCTCCAGGCTGCTCTGTCCAAGGGATTTCCCAGGCAAGAATACTGATTGCCATTTCCTCCTCCAAGGGACCTTCCCGATTCAGGGATTGAAGCCACATCTCCTGTACTGGCAGGCAGATTCTTTACGACTGAGCAACCAGGGAAGCACACAGCAGTTTTAACTAATCTCAAATACTTAATGGCAATAAAAACAACATGTCGATTAAATATAGCTCCTCAAGTGGATAAAATTTGTGAAAAAAAATTTTAAATGAAGTCTAATGCAACTTCTGTATATCCTCTGGAAACTTTTTTAATTTGATATTTTTTATATATCCATGTTGCATTAGGATGTGCAGAAAAACTGACAGATGCAATCTGTTTCCCATCATTGGATTTTCTAAGTGCGTCGTTGTGCTCCTTCACAGTTTGAGCAAAACTGTCTAGTTTTTGTTTTTTTTTTTAAGCAGAGTTCAAGCAAAAGAGAGAGAAGCAGCCAGAGCAGGATTCTAGCAGCGTCTCAACCCAGTTATTATCATTAATCACCTACATCCTTCCTGTAAGATTTATACTGGAGAATGAAAACCTGATAGCAAATACTCCAGAAAAAAATGGATTTAATTCCAGAATGAAAAGATAAAAATTGAAGCAGCGGTGGAAGTAGAAGAGAGTTTCTTCAACCCTTTCCTGCAACACCATTACCCTTCATTATGAGGGCCAGTCAATCAGAAACCCAGAGTGAAGAGTACTGTGGAGGGCTTTGGGCAGGTATTTGGGAGATAGGATCAGAAACTCCCAGATCTCAGAAGGATAACAAGGAATGTAAATTCCAGAGGCAAGAATCTACCGCCAACAATGTGCCTTTGCTTGCCCCGGAAATTCAGAGCTTTGGAACGAAGAGTAAGAATTAACTAATCATCCTAACAAGAATTTATAGAGGCAGCACCAAGAAAACTGGTTCCAGGATACTGTAATAATCTACGACTTGACATGTCACTAACACTAGTTTCACTTTCCAAGAAGCTGAATTTGTACATAAATTCGAGATGAAGAGTAGGCTCCCCTGGACAGAAGTCTGCTTATGAAGGTAGGAAAGACAATTCACTTCAATAATCCATTGAATATCTTAGGTATATGTTTTGGACTTGTGTCAATTTAGAGAAAATTCCTCTAATATAAATGGAAGAATTAAAAAAAAAAATCTGGTGGCAAATAACCCTCAAAAGTAAGTTTTAAAAAATGTTTAACATTAATATCCCTCCAACGTGCTATGCTCAGTCATGTCCGACTGTGCAACTCCATGAGCTATAGCCCACCAGGCTCCTCAGTCCTGTCCTTGAAATTCTCCAGGCTAGCGTACTGGAGTAGGTTGTTTCCTTCTCTAGGGGGTCTTCCTGAGCCAGGGATCAAACCCACCTCTCCTGCATTGCAGGAAGATTCTTTACCATCTAAGCCATCAGGGAAACTGCTTCCCATATGTAATCTCATCTAAACCATCATATCCACTGACAGAAAATATGTTTTTATGTTTATAAAAGATATATCTTACTCCTTGCCTAGCTTATAGCACCTTTGCTATTTTCACCTTTTCTTACTAAGTTCACTTTTATTTGATTAGCCCATTGTGTCAGATGCCAGGGATCAACTTGACTCAGATCATCTCATTTCATTTAGACGCAGGTACAAGTTTTGTACAGGTGAAAGCTTACTTAATTGGGGGCCCTTCTTTAAAGAAAAGGATACAAAATTATGACTGTAAAAGTAGGTTAAAAGTTAGAATGATAATAGAAATTACAATAAGTTAAAAGCATTCTAATGCTGATGAATACTGTAAATAATACAAACTCAGAAAAATTACATGATATTTTTAATAATTAACTGCATATCATTTATAATTATATCATTAAAAGTATGATAAATATTATCATGTTTTTCTTCTACTTGTTTTGGCTTAATGCTCTTCAGTATCTTCTTTATGCAACAGCTATTTTGTAATATCATCTTCTGTAAAGAAAATATAAAAGTAATTCAGTCTTTCTTGCAGTAGTTGGTCAAAATTTGTTTTACATTTTGAGACTAGGGAATGTCTAGTCTAGAGACTAGGGACTAGAGACTAGGGAATCTTCACAACCTCATACACAGACATACTTGCTGTTTTTGGTACTGCTACCAAAGTTTGTGCCTTAAAATCTAAAGAATCTTGAGCAATTCTGTTTCACACAATTCCCATCGCAAAAGAAAGACCCGTATGATGTGTTGATAATTGTGTGTGCTACCTCATCATATATGTTGCAACTGGAAAGCCATGGTTTTGCCTAGACTTGGAGGCAAACTGAATCTTCCACTTATGGATTTGTACATCTGATGACTGGAAGAATTTCCCATACGCTAGCTTAGGACATTGCAAACATGTTTCTTCACCACTTACTTACACAATCTTGGTCAGAGATTGTGATAGGACCCATTCGTGTTGTATAAACTTTGGCTTTGCAGCTTTATGTCATGGCACCAGATGGGTCAACATAGTGGGAGTTACAAGCTTTCCTGAAAGCTGTTCCTTCACCAGGACATCTGGTTATAACTTAACTTGTCACAAAAATGACTGCAAAGTACGTAAAGATACCCTCTGAGACTTTAACTGTATCACTAACTTACTTTCCACTTACCAGGGTACTATACTATCCCTAGCTACTCTAACACACCACACAGGGACAGACCTTCACGGGGTAAGTCAAAGGAGCAAGAGAGTCCTGTTAACTGAGAGTAGCTTAAATATCTCTCATTTTACAAATTTCGCAAAAACATGTGGCACGTGAATACATTGCTTAATCCTTTCCCAAAGCCTTGGAAAGAGCTACACAAAGAGAAGACCTTACCTTACCTTATCTGCAGCGTCCCCTACTTCAGTCCATCTACTCCTGAGTCCACTTTATCTCACGTATGGAATGCTCACCCTGTGAGCCACACATGGAAAAACACATCGCCACACAGAAGTGGTTTAAAGGAAGTTAGTTTGCTTCTCTGGAAAGGAAAAAATTTCCTTCCTATATCATAGTACACAAACTTTACAACTAACTGAAGCCATATTCCTCTGAGACTTCAGGGATTTTTGACAGAATTTTCTGGGGACAGTAAAGGGAAATTGCCTACTTGAGAGAAGAAAGGATGAATATTAATGGAAATGAAGCCTAGGTTCAATCAGGGAGAATCTTCTTCTGAGTGCCAGCTCAGTCATCCTGCCTGCAGCGCTGGCCCAGGGCTGTTGTTACAGGTGTGTGACAGGCAAGACACCAGGTGGGGCCTGGAAGAAAAGAGGCCCCAACAGGGAAAATGGGAAATATGAAAGATGAACTGTGATATCTCTGGAGTTAATCCCTGGGGCATGTTTACCTGGCGCCCTAAAAGAAATGCAGAGGCAGACTCTGAGGCCATCCCAGCAGGTTGACCCAACCAGAAGGAAAACAGGCAACATTTAGAGAAGCGTTTTAGCTCCCTACAATAAAAATTTCCCCTCCGGATTAGATCAAGACTTATTTGTACCCGAAGGCAGGAGTGATGAGATGACTTCTTAGGGCATTCATCATCAATCTATGACATCATATGAAAGAAGGATGAAAATTTATTCTCAGAGAAAGATGAATGACAGACATGTAGATTTGAAAACTATCCTTTTAATGTTCTCTATAAATCTTATAGGCTATTATTAACCTTGCAGTACAACTTTCCCACTTGAGAAAACAGAAAAGAAGCAGTGAGATGGTTTTTAATGTGCCTTAAAAAATACCATAGAAAAGTCACCAAAACGTTATCCTCTAATGTATTTTCTTTAGGTTCTTCTCAATTAATTTTTCCATTTCTATTTGAATAGGAATCTAACAGATTTTTTCCAAGTATGCTTAAGTAATATATAACATCTGAATTCATAAGAGACAATTAAGCCAACACTTCTTTCACAGCAGTCTTTCTAGATAAAAATTACATCTTAATGAACCTTAGAACACTAAATTAGAAAAATCATGGGATTTCAACTGTACCTAATACTTTCATTTCCTAGGAGATTTGACCTCCTGGCAAGTTCAAGTTTTCCTTTCCTTTTGATTTCTCCTTTGTAACTGTAACAGTCTTAACAATTTTCTCACGTTCATTGTCCTGATGATGTCACATCTTCCATGGCAACGCTTTGTCAGTCTGTTGTAAATAAGCTACGAAATTCTTGGCTGCCTTTAAAAAATTTTAATATGCTTCCTTAAAATGTCAGATATTATAGCTTTTTATTTTCCCACAAAATTGAATGAAATATTGGGGGCAGGATACCTTAAAATATGAGCAGAAGACAAAATTGAGGCCAAACTGGAAAGGTCAGGTAACATGCTAGAGATTTCAGTAATCAGCACTAAGATTATGTAATGACAATACTCTCCTCTCCGGCCCTTCATACTTGATGTTTATGAACACCAGCTTAGTTAAATGTCAGCCACAGATGTAAACAGCAACAGTGGCTTTTGGAAAATGAGCTTTTAAATAATGCCATTATCTTAAGAAAGGGGATCTGAAATCGCAGCTACATAAATATGTATTTACCTATCAACAAGACTGGAGAGTAACGTAAAAATGGAAAGAATTGGAATGCTTCAGGGGTGAGAGTGTAATTTTTTTTTTTTTTTGAAGAGAGGAAATTTAATATAATGAATACTGGAGTGGGTTGCCATGCCCTTCTGGAGATCTTCCTGACCCAGGGATCGAACCCATGTCTCTTAACCTCTCCTGCCTTGGCAAGTGAGTTCTTTACCACTAGTGGCACCTGGGAAGCCCCAGTGAATAATTAACTGGGTACAAAGTAGTCAGTCCAGTAACTGGAAGGATAGTGAGAAAACTCTATGGTGTGAAGACAGCAAATGGTGAAAGGAGTTACCATCCCTGGTGAGAGAGAGTAATTTTTTTCAAAAAAGTTTAAAATTTTATTGTTCACTCAGCATCTTCATAACGATGATTTGAATAATGGACACATCAGTTGGTCAGTAAAAGAGAGTCTATAGCCTGGGTTTGCTGGCTGGAACTTCTCAGTGTTGGAAGCCAAAAAGACAGTAAGTGCTATCAAAAGAAAGACTAAATCTGAGAATTTATTTCCATACTTCAGTGTGAGGAAGCAGTAACAGAAATCATTTTATTAGCATAACACCTCTCAAAACGAAGAGCAAGACTTAAATAAACAGCTGAGTCCTCTCCTTCCACCTGCTCCAGAGGTTTCTTTTCACTTGTTAGCTCTGAATGTTCTCCCACTCCTAGTGACAGTGTTCTGTGACAGAGGCTGTGCAGGGTGCTGTGCTTAGTCACTCAGTCATGTCCGACTCTTTGTGACCCTTTTGGACTGTAGCCCGCCAAGCTCCTCTGTCCATGGGATTCTCCAGGCAAGAATACTGCAGTGGGTTGCCATTTCTTCCTCCAGGGGATTGCCCCAACCCAAGGATCGAAACTGTGACTCTGGTGTCTCATGATAGAGGCCACATTGGCCTTAATTCCGAATTTTAGAGAGTCATCTGCAAATTCAAGGATTTTGTGAGACTTGGTAGATTTACAACAGAAGATGGACATATGGTATCTATGATTAACTTCCAGGGATAACTTTGTATAGGTTCAGTGCAAATGATGTGCATAAACTTATGTAAATTTATGAATGGCTTCCCTGGTGGTAAAGAATCCACCTGCCAAGTAGGAGACACAGGTTCAATCCCTGGGGCAGGAAGATCCCCTGGTGAAGGAAATGGCAACCCTCTCCAGTATTCTTGCCTGGGAAATCCCATGGACAGAGGAGTCTGGTGGGCTACAGTCCATAAGATTGCAAAAGAGTTGGACATGACTTAAGGACTAAATACACAAAACACTTTAGGGTAATTATCAGATGCTCCCCCAAAATACTAAACAAACTAAACCCTCCCCCAAAATACTAAGGAATTTGCTAGAATTAAAAAATATGAATGTAAGAAAGTTTACAGGGAAAAAAGCTAGTAAATCTTAAATTCACTTTTTATTCAAATAGAGTCCTAATATTTGTCAATTTATAAAATGTATTTGTTATGGTTATAATTCATTTACATACTGTTTACAATATTATCTTTCCCCTAAATTTTTTTCATGTGTTGATTTGCATGAATCAATCTAATCTGTATACTTTTCTGTTTTAGTGATTATATAATCTATTGTATTGTAAGAGCATCATGTGTTTATCTTGTTTCTTATTGTTTTCAGTTTTCCACTGTAGTTGAAAGTGCTAATAAAAACACTTTTGTTTAAATATTGCCCCAACCTTTGAAGTTCTTTCCTTGTAGCTTATTCTCCAGTATAGAATTATCAGGTCAAAAAAATATGAGCAATGATAGCTATTGTAAGTTATGTTTTCTCTGTGTGCTGGACACTGTTTCAGGTATTTTGGATATTACCAGATTTATCCTAAAGATGACCCTATGAGATAATTATTATTTTTATTATATTTTACCTACAGGCAGACTGGACTGAAAAAACTTGAGTAACTTACCCATGGTAATAGAGAAAACAAGTGAAAAAATAGTAAAAAATAGAGCCAGAATTGAACCAGTTCCACATGGCTACAAAGACCATGCTTATTCCAAAACACTTAGCAGTTCTCAAATGTTGTGGCCTCAGGACCCCTTTCTACACTCTTAAAAAGTCTTGAGTATTGTTACTCAAGTTAACTTGACTAATTGTGGTGATCGTTTTGCAATGAACCCAAATTCCCTGACCAAGTTGAATACCTTGAGACTATGCCCAAAGGTACTATGGGTAGGTGGTGTGGGCTTGTGTATACAAGCTTGGAGATCAAACATGGCTGGACATGACCCCTGCTTCACCTTAGGAAATAAATGCTATTCAGAGATGTGACCTGGTTGGAGTCCAAGATCACCAGATGTGAGAGGCAGATAAAGGGATGTTGTACATGTGAAACTAATATGATGTAACATATCAATTATATCTCAATTTTTTTTAATTATTGAAGGGGGAAGAAAAAGAACACATTTTCCAAATGGTGGAACATTTCATTATGTAATATTTAAAAAATACATCCATTATGCTTATGTGGATACCTTTAGGATTAAATGTTATTTTCTTTCATGTCTCATAATGAAACAAGCTGACAGTCACCCTTGATTTACACTACAGAACAGGATTAGTTTATATGGTATTGAGAAATTATGTGGAAACATGAACATCTTAAATAAAAATAAACAGCTTATGACAAATATTCATGTACATATAGGCATGTGTGTGTGCTCAGTTGTGTCCCACTCTTTGCAACCCCATGGAGCCCACCAGGCTCCTCTGTCCATGGTATTTCCTAGGCAAGGATACTGGAGTGTGTTGCCATATCCTACTTCAGGGGATCTTCCCCATTTGGGGATGGAACCCAAGCAAGTCTTTGGCATCTCCTCCATTGGCAGGCAGATTGTTTACCACTGTGTCACCTGGGAAGCCCAAATATAGACATACATCAGAGAGATTGTGGGTTAGCGTTTCAGACCACCGAAATAAAGTGACTATCACAGCAAAGCAAGTCACACAAAGTTTTGGCTTCCCAGCACACATAAAAGTTATCTTTAAACTGTAATGTAGTGTATGAAGTGTGCAATAGCATTATGTCTAAAAAAACAAAGTACATACCTTAATTAGAAACACTTTATTGCTCAAGGATATATTGTATAAGGCAGAGAATACAGCCAATATTTTATAACAACTATAACTTTAAAAAATTGCACCTTTAAATATTGCTCACCTGTAACATATAATTGTTGGTGTTGTTTAGTCGAGTCGCTCAGTCATGTTCAACTCTTTTGCAACCTCATGGACTGTAGCCTGCCAGGCTTCTCTGTCCCTGGGATTTCCTAGGCAAGAATACTGGAGTGGGTTGCCATTTCTTTCTCCAGGGGATCTTCCTGCCCAGAGGTCAAACTCACATCTCCTGCACTGCAGGCAGATTCTTTACTGTGAGCCACTAGGGAAACCCCAACTTATATACATCAACTACACTTTAATATATATATTTTATTGCTGAAAAATAAAAATACATCCATTAATATCACCATGGATCTCATTTTAAAAATTTTTACAGAGGAATTCCCTGATGATTCAACAGTTAGGACTTGGTGCTCTCACTGCAGAGGCCCTCGGTTCACTCCCTGGTCAAGGAACTGAGATCCCACAAGTTGTGCAATGTGGCCAAAAAGAAAAAGAAAAAAAAAAAATCTTTCAGGATTAGCTCATGATGGTGGACAAAATTTTTCAAAATTCTAATACTCACTTGAAAGTTTGAAATTTATCATTGACAACAAACACTGTCTGTTGTTTTCCTTGAAGAAACATGGCCACTGGGCACGGCCACCGCACAAGGTAGTAGACATTCGTCGCTCTATTTTGTTGCCCAGCATCTGAATCATCTTATAAATATAGGTACTCTTTCATTTCATGTGTCTTTTGGAGAGGCAATCTTGCCACCTCCTATGAAAGTCAAGGAACAAGTACCCCGTGATCTTGAACCTTGCATATAATCTGGGAATAGCCAAATGTACATGCCTACCTGAGACTTTAGACCTTAGACTTTAGACTTTAGACTTAGACTTTAGCAAGTAACTTAAGATGAAGAGGCTGTATTGGCTTGTTAGTTCAGCAGCAGTGGAGTAGAGTGATAATAAAGGTGGTGGCATCCATGCCAAATGCTTCTGTCTAGCCTGTAGGTTACCCTGCCCATTTCCAGGCTCCCCTCCATTTTGTAAATCTCCATCACATCATTTGAAAAATTGTTTTTGTTGTCTTGTTTAAAATAGTCAAATTTGTTTGAAAAGAATCATGACTGATTCAGAAGTCTGAAATCTGACATTTGCCCTCGGATATAGCAATTGCCTTGTAAAGTGAAGATACTGACTGTGGGGTACAAGGATACTTCAAGAGAAGAGAATTGCATGAGCAAAGGTGTTGGGTTGGGAAATTCACTCATTTAATCTTTCAGTGTGTATTTGCTGATTTTCCACTTTAGGTAAGACACCATTCGAGATACTGTGGATACCGTAGTGGACGACATGAGACATTATTAATAGTTGGTTAGGGAAAGGGAAAGGGGGTGAGAAAAAAGGGTTGAAACGACAATCATGTTACAGAAATGAAATTGGCAAGGCTTTGTTACCGACTGGATCTAGACACTGAGGCTAGCGAAGGGTTTAGCACCCAGATGACCAGGAAGACAGTGGTGTCTTTAGCACAAGGAGAACAGAGGAAGAATGTTGGGTGGGGAAGAGGACCATTTCCACTGTAGATTTAGTGAGTTTAAGGTTAAAAGGGGCAACTTGCTGCAGAAATCTCGGAGGCAGTCAGAAAGGAGGGGCTGAAACTTGAGAGACCCGTAGGACAGAAGATGGGAGTAGAGATTTTGGAGTCATGTTCCTAGAGGTAAGAGACAGCAAAGCAGTGGAGGAAAGGGCCATGGTGGAGGGATACGTGCTGTCTGAGTGTGTGAGGATACCCTATAGGCTGACAAGAGAAAAGGGTCCAGCAGAGATCTTTGCAGAACATCTGTGTTTAGGAATCCAGCGAGGTCACATATGTACATAAATAAACATCACATCATGCACAAATGGAGTGCCTTAAGAGAATCACGGATGGTCATACAGGACCTTGTAAGAGAGAGATTGCTTCCAGCTGAGAAGTTCAGGAAAGGCTTCGTTGAAGATGCACATGTAAACTGTGTCATCTGATATGTAGGATTCGAACCTGGGGAGCCTTCAAACTTCCAGACACTGGGTGGGAAGGAACCGGTGCTCAGTTCAGAGGGAATATTGTGAGCAAAGACGTGGAGAAGAAAGGGCAAGGTGCTTGTGGGAAGAACAGTTTAGAACGCGAGAATGACGGCTCTGAGGGTACTAGTCACTCCAAAGTCCTGTGTCCTGTGAGTTTTGCAGAACCTGGAGCATTCTCTCCTTTCACTGTCATTTCTAGTCACTTATTTTCCAGAACAATTGATATTTTTTTCTCTGAGAGCTTTTATTTGTGCCTATGCAAAACATTTTTTATTTCTACTTCTTTGAGAATTTTCATCATTGCTGCATTTATTATAAGCCTGAAGTGTGTGATTTCATTTAAATGTGATGGATGAAGAGGGGCATCTTAAGTTTATTTGGCAAGTGAAACTCTCCACAGATTAAGGAAAACATTCCTTCCAACTGAGGAAGAATTTCTCAGAGGAAGTCTTTCTTCATGAGGAAGACTTTCATGAGCCTGAACTTTGTCTAACTTAAGAGCAACCTGTTTCTTGTGGCTTTGCTCCAGGGTTTTTTGTTTTTTGTTTTTTGGATTTTTTTGACCTTTGGTTGTTTTTACTTTTGTTTTTGTTTTGGGAGGTGTTTTTTTTTTGGAGGGGGTGCGGTAAAGTGCTCCTTTGGTTTAAAACTTTTATTAATATTTTGTTTGGCTTTACGGATAATTGGTTCCTTTGTCTTCCCACATGTATGCGTACTGCAGTCTACTTGTGCTGACTTGAGGACTGTATGTTTTATCATAATTGCCAGTAGGGACATTTTGTTGTTGTCGTTCAGCGTCCAACTCTTTTGCAACTGCAGGGACTATAGCCCGCCAGGCTCCTTCTGTCCAAAGGATTTCCCAGGCAAGGAGACTGGAGTGGGTTGCCATTTCCTTCTCCAGAGGATCTTCCCAACCCAGGGATCAAACCCACATCTCCTGTATTATAGGTGGATTCTTTACCATTGAGCTACCAGGGAAGCCCAGTAGGGACATTGCAATTATAGTATTTTGCCTGCTGGCAAATACATTTCATTTTCCAGAGTCAATGACCATTATTTCTAATTATATTCACTTATTCCCAAATGAACAGATGTCTCTTTAAAATTAGCTGAATTTTGAATACTGACTCCTTTTACTCTAAGAATTATGAAGTTTTATTAATTCTTAGATAATGTGAGACTTCTAAATACTATAAGTAGAATAATTATTTTTGTTGCATTTTAAAAATGGATACTGCTAGCATACATAACATTTTGCTATACCTTATAAAAACTTGAGTATATAAGTTGCTTACCTAAAAAAATTAATCCTGAGATTTTTCAATAGCAATTTCATTCCTCAACTTTAGAGCTATTTTAGGATTTGAGCTATGAATAAGATGTTCTAAATGGATGTTAACTAGTTGATTCAGAAACTCTGGCTGGTATCTGCTCTAAAGAAGTTCAGGGGAGGAGGGATTCCCTGGTGGTCCAGTTGTTAGAAGTTTGCTGCCATGGGCCCAGGTTCAATCCCTGGTCAAGGAACTAAGATCTCACAAGCTGCATGGCATGGCCAAAAAAAAAGTTCAGGGGATGTGAAAGAACCCCATGATTGTATGATATTTAAGTTGAAAAGGGGATGGCATTTTTTAGGCTTAGATGGTTATCTGTAAACTCGCTCTACATAAATTTGCAGAGCAACACCTCCAAAGATGCTGAAAGGCACCACCATCTTTCTTTTGGGCTTTTAAAAAAAGCTGTTTAATCCATCTCCTTGCTTCCACTTTTCATTTAGAAATCATCATCTATAGAGCAGCCAGAGAGATCTTTAAAACATATAAATCAGAGAATATCACCTCTCTGATTAAACAAAACAATAGAACATTCCAATGGCTTCCCATTACACTTAGAATAATATCCAAATCCTTAACCAGGCCTGATTTGGTCTCATCTCCCTTCCCTGCTTCCCAATCACTGTGTTCCCTCTACATTGATTGGCCTTATTCGTGTGCTAGGTGTTTATCCTGGTTCCCTCTATCAAGAAAGCTCTCTGTACTCACTAATCCTTGCCTAGCTTACTTCCTGACTTCATTCAAGACTCAGTTAAAATGTCATCTTTTCGAAGATGCCTTTCATATTTCTCTTTATACTACTTTCTAATATATTCCCTGTTTTATTTTTCTTCACACACCTAAAACTAGCTTGTTATGTTGTGTTATGTATTTATTTATCACTCTTCTCCATTAGAGTTTTCACTTCATTCAGACAGGACCTTTCTCTATCTTATTTTATCTCTATTGACCAGAGGCAGGCTTAACACAAAGTAGTCACCCAACCACCATTTAGTGAATAAACAAATGAATGAAAAAACTAGAACTGAAAACATTTTCAAGGACCCTTTACCCCACCCCAAGTATTATAATTTTGATAAAAGCCCTGAATATTTGTTTCCTAAGACTGCCACTCAAAAGTCTCACAGACTGGGTGGCTAATGGTAAATTTTATGTTATGCTGTATACACTGGGTGGCTTAAAACAGGAGAAATTATTCTCTCATAGTTCTGGAGACCAGAAGTCCAGAATTAAGGTGTCTGCAGAGCTGGTTCCTTCTCGTGCTCTGAGGAAGAATCTGTTTCATGTCTCTGTCCTAGGATGTTCCATGTCATCTACCTAGGAACTCCTGGTGACAGCCAGTAATCCTCGGCATTCCTTGACTTGTAGAGGCATCTGTCCAGCCTCTGCCTCCATCTTCACACAGCCTTCTCCCTATACCTGTGCCTTTACATGACTGTCTTCTTCTTCTTTTTAATGTTTATATATTTGTCTGCACCAGGTCTTGATCCAGTATATGAGCTCTTCAGTTTGTGCCATGTGGGATGCAGCTCCCCAACCAGAGATGGATTCTGGCCCCTGCATTAGGAATGCAGAGTTTGAGCCACTGGACCACCAGGGAAGTCCCAACACATGGCTGTTTCCTTATAAGAAACACCAGTAGTAATGGATTAAGGGCCCATCCTAATCCATTATGACCTCATTTTAATTTAAATTTAACAGTATCTGTAATGACCCTGGGGATACCTGGGTGGTGCAGGGGTAAAAATCTGTCTGCCAGTGCAGGAGAGAGACACAGGAAACACAGGTTTGATCCCAGGGTCGGGAAGATCCCTCGGAGGAGGAAATGGCAAGTCATTCCAGTATTCTTGCCTGGAACATCTCATGGACAGAGAAGCCTGGCGGGCTACAGTCCCTGGGGTCACACAGAGTTGGACACAACTGAGCACGTATTGACCTCATTTCCCAATAAGATCACATTTTTGAGTTATTGGAGGTTACGATTCAATGTATTTTTTGAGGGAGGGGGGCAACGAGGAGGGAGGAGCTGGAGAAACATTTAGTAATTAATTTTCATTTCCACTTTAAAAGTTTGTCTGCCCAGTCACTCAGTCGTGTCCATCTCTTCTGTGACCCCATGGACTGCAGCCTGCCAGCCTGCAGGAGGAGGCCTGCTGGGATTCTCCAGGCAAGAATACAGGAGCAGGTTGCCATTTCCTATTCCAGGAGATCTTCCCAATCCAGGGACTGAACCTGTGTCTCCTGTGTCTCCTCCACTGGCAAGCGGATTCTTTACCACTTGAGTCACCTGGGAAGCCCCCAGAGAGTTTGGTGTTCTGAATAATAGTCACTCCATTCAACATTTTACATTATTATTGTATGGGGTGTGAAGGAAAGGGACCTATTCTTTATAACTATTCTCCTTCAGAGATAGCAAGAGAGAATGGTAATATTTTAAAAAGCAGAAAGTTAATCTCAGGGAGGCATACGCTTAAATATTTATATTGTAACTAGAGACCAAAATTTGTGCTTCACATTTGCCAGTGCTCCCACGTCCCTTAATTGAACAGATGGGCTTTATACTGTGCCTTAAAAAAAAAAAAAAAAAACCAGCTAACTTGATTATTATTTTTTTAAATCTCAAGTGTGGACATGAACTTAGATGAATAGGCCTTCTGTGAAACATCTCCTGCTCCAATTCAGGTACACAGAAGTTGAAGAACACAATTGTATTCGTTTCCTTAGGTTGCGATAAACTGTGTGACAAATTACCATAAACTGGGTGACTTAGAAAAACAGAAACATATTCTTTCATAGTTTTGCGAGCTTGAAGTTCAAAATCAAGACGTTGGCGAAGCCGTGCTCCCTCTGAAGTCTCTGGAAGAGAATTTGTCTAATTCCTCTATACTGATCCTTTTGGTGGTCGTTGGCAGTCTTCGATGTTTCTTGGCTTGTAGACTTAACACTCCAATCTCCATCTCTGTCTTCACATGTCTTTCTTCCCTGTGTTTATGTGAGCCTCCAAATCCTCCTCTTCTTATAAGGACACCAGTTGTCAGGAATCAGGCCCACCCTAATCCTGTATGACCTTATCTTAACTTGATTACATATGCAAAGACTCTTTCCAAATAAGGTCATTCATGCTAAGTTGCTTCAGTTCAGTTCAGTTGCTCAGTCATGTCTGACTCTTTGCGACCCCATGGACTACAGCACGCCTGGCTTCCCAATCCATCACCAACTCAAACTCGTGTCCAGTGAGTTGGTGATGCCATTCAACCATCTTATCCTCTGTTGTCCCCTTCTCCTCCCACCTTCAGTCTTTCCCAGCATCAGGGTCTTTACCAATGAGTCATTTCTTTGCATCAGGTGGCCAAAGTATTAGAGTTTCAGCTTCTGCATCAGTCCTTACAGTGAATATTCAGGACTGATTTCCTTTAGGATGGACTGGTTGTATCTCCTTGCAGTCCAAGGGACTCTCAAGAATCTTCTCCAACACCACAGTTCAAAAGCAATTCTTCAGCACACAGCTTTCTTTATAGTCCAACTCTCACATCCATACAGGACTACTGGAAAAAAACACAGCTTTGACTAGATAGACCTTTGTTGGCAAAGTAATGTCTCGGCTTTTTAATATGCTGTCTAGGTTGGTCATAACTTTTTGTCCAAGGAGCAGGTATCTTTCTAATTTCATGGCTGCAGTCACCATCTACAGTGATTTCGGAGCCCCCCAAAATAAAGTTTGTCACTGTTTTCATTGTTTCCCCATTTGCCATGAAGTGATGGGACCGGATGCCATGATCTTAGTTTTCTGAATATTGAGTTGTAAGTCAACTTTTTCACTCTTCTCTTTCACTTTCATCAAGAGGCTCTTTAGTTCTTCTTTGCTTTCTGCCATGAGGGTGGTGTCATCTGGATATCTGAGGTTATTGATATTTCTCCCAGCTATCTTGATTCCAGCTTGTGCTTCATCCAGCCCAGCGTTTCTCATGATGTACTCTGCATATAAGTTAAATAAGCAGGATGACAATATACAGCCTTGACGGACTCCTTTTCCGATTTGGGACCAGTCTGTTGTTCTATCGGAGAAGGCAATGGCAACCACTCCAGTACTTTTGCCTGGACAGAGGAGCCTGGTAGGCTGCAGTCCATGGGGTCACGAAGAGTCAGACAAGACTGAGCGACTTCACTTTCACTTTTCACTTTCATCCATTGGAGAAGGAAATGGCAACCCACTCCAATGTTCTTGCCTAGAGAATCCCAGGGACAGTGGAGCCTTGTAGGCTGCCATCTATGGGGTCGCAAAGAGTCGGACACAACTGAAGCGACTTAGCAGCAGCAGCAGCTGTTCTATGTCCAGTTCTAACTGTTGCTTCTTGACCTGCACACAGATTTCTCAAGAGGCAGGTCAGGTGATCTGGTATTCAGTAAGTTAATTCAGTTGTGTCTAACACTTTGCTACCCCATGGACTGTAGCCTGCCAGGCTCCTCTGTCCACAAGCTTTGTCAGGCAAGAATACAGAGTGGGCTTCCATTTCCTTCTCCAGGAGATCTTCCTGACCCAGGGATCAAACCTGTGTCTCTTAATGTCCCGCATTGGCCGGCGGGTTATTTACCACTAGCGCCACCTGGGTAGCCCCAGGAAGGTCATAAGTACCAGGAGTTAGGGCTTCAACATCTCTTTAGGGGAACATAGTTGAACTCACTATAATTATTTTAATTTTTAATGAGAAAAATAACACATAATTTTTAGAGTTCAGTAGTTCTACTATATTATAATAAACCTAGGAGCATATTGTTCCATCTCAGTATTCTACCAGTTCCTGTTCTGCTGAGGCAAGAATGTTTACTGTTTTAAATTGCTCCTTAAATATTAAAATATTATTAAAAAATTGAAATATTTTAATATTTTAAATTGCTCCTTACAGGCTTCCCTGGTGGCTCAGACTATAAAGCATCTACCTGCAATGTAAGAGACCCGTGTTCCATCTCTGGGTCAGGAAGATCCCCTGGAGAAGGAAATGATTACCCACTCCTATATTCTTGACTGGAGAATCCGATGGACAGAGAAACCTGGCAGGCTATAATTCATGGGGTCACAAAGAGCCAGACATGACTGAGCAACTGACAGGCACTTACAATATTTAGCTCCCTGTTATTAGCTCACATCTCAATTTTAGATATTGTCTGTTAATATTCTACTATGAAAGATGAAAATTTATTTTCTAATGCCACCCAAAAAAAACACAATTCATCCCTTCCTATCCATCAGTATAGTTATAACACCATATTTTTGTTAAGTCAGTATTCAGGGCCTATATTATTGTGAATATGTAACTATTATTTATAGAGGAGCCATATAGTATATGATGATTAAATCTATATTCTCATACATTTTTCCCCTTGGTGTTAATAATTGTATTTTTCTTTTGCTAGTGTTCTATGTGGTATTAACAAATTTATCCCAGAACTCTGTCAGAGCTTCTCTCATTGTGTTCAGCCTCTTCAGGTCACCTCTTAGTTTCCCTTTTATCTCAGAGCCCCCATACTCCCACTCCCACACGGCCTGGTTTCTCTTTCGGCTTTCTCTTTGGGCTTCCCTGGTGGCTCAGATGGCAAAGAATCTGCCTGCAATGTGGGGAGACCCAGGTTTGATCCCTGAGTCAGGCAGATATCATGGAGAAGGGCTTGACTACCCACTCCAGTATTCTTGCCTGGAGAATCCCATGGACAGAGGAGCCTGGTGGGCTATAGTCCATGGGGTCACAAACAGTCCGACATGACTGAGCTACTAACACTTCACTTTCAACACTTTCTCTTTGTTGAGATGGTNCCAGTATTCTTGCCTGGAGAATCCCATGGACAGAGGAGCCTGGTGGGCTATAGTCCATGGGGTCACAAACAGTCCGACATGACTGAGCTACTAACACTTCACTTTCAACACTTTCTCTTTGTTGAGATGGTCCTTTGTATGTGACCTGCTTTTATTTTCATTCTCCGGAAGATTTTAAAATTTTATTTTTGTCCCCATTATACAAAATGTCACGATATACCTTGGTGTAGGTCTTTATTCGTTCTTTTAGGCACAAATTTGGCTGCTTCCATCTCGAAATTCAGTTCAGGTAGATTTTCCTGAATTATTTCTTCCCTGTAATTTTCTCAATCATTTCTTCATGACCATTTTTATTTTGGATGCTAAATATCCTGGACTGGGACTTCCATATTAATATCTTTTCTTGCATTGTCTATGTCTTTTTTGAAACTGGTATTTCTCTGGGGCTGTGCTGGGCCTTTGTTGCTGCACTCAGGCTTTCTCTAGTTGTGGTGAGTGGGGGGTACTCTCTCCAGTTGTGCTGTTGAGGGCTTGTCCTTGCTGTGGCGTCTCTTGTTGTGGAGCATAGGCTCCAGGGGCACAGGGGCTTTAGTAGTTTGGGCTTGTGGGCTCTAGAACCTGGGTTCATTAGTTGTGGCACACAGGCTCAGTTGCCCTGTGGCACGTGGGATCCTCCCGGACCAGGGATCGAATCAGTGTCCCTTGCATTGCAAGGCAGATTCTTAACCACTGGACCCCCAGGGAAGCCCCCATTATCTGAATCTTTAATTTTTTGTTTTACTTTTGGGAACCAGTGAACCTGTGAAGTTGCTCAGTCATGTCCAACTCTGCGACCCCATGGACTGTAGCCTACCAGGCTCTTCCATCCATGGAATTTTCCAGGCAAGAGTACTGGAATGGGTTGCCATTTCCTTCTCCAGGGGATCTTCCCAACCCAGGGATCAAATCCAGGTCTCTCGCTTTACAGGCAAATGCTTTACCTTCTGAGCCACCAGGGAAGCTACTTTTGNTTTTTTTTTTTTTTTTGAAAAAGGAGTCTCTCTATTGTTTCTGTTTCTTCTTGTTTTTTTTCATTTTTCATTTCATTGTCTCTCATTTTATGGGATTTATTTAAATTCTTATTGTGCTTGATTGTTCTTTCATATTTAAGAATGAGACACTGATCTGCTATTTCTAACTCTACGTACACAGGAAGGACTTAGATTTATGTGCTGACCTACTTATGTGACTGGAAGACTCCAAACTGATAGAACCTGTAAAACTTTTGCCTTCGATAGGTTCACTTTTCTTTTTCTTAAAAAAAAAAAAATTGTTTGTTTATTTATTTATTTTGGCTGCGTGGATCTTAGTTGCAGCACTTGGGATTTTTAGCTGCGGCATGCAAATTCTTAGTTTGCAGCATGTGGGATCCAGTTCCCTGACCAGGAGTCAAACCCAGCCCCCCTGCATTGGAAAACATATTCTGAATCACTAGACCACCAGGGCAGAGAAGGCAATGACACCCCACTCCAGTACTCTTGCCTGGAAAATCCCATGGATGGAGGAGCCTGGTAGGTTGCAGTCCATGGGGTCACTAAATTGGACACGACTGAGCAACTTCACTTTAACTTTTCACTTTCATGCATTGGAGAAGGAAATGGCAACCCACTCCAGTGTTCTTGCCTGGAGAATCCCAGGGATGGGGGGGCCTGGTGGGCTGCCATCTCTGGGGTCGCACAGAGTCGGACACGACTGAAGCGACTTAGCAGCAGCAGCAGCAACAGACCACCAGGGAAGTCCCAGATAGGTCCAATTTTCTAAAAGAGGAATCTCCTAACCCCTTGCCTCAAGGATATAAACTTAGCTGTCAACAAGTAGGCAGTCTCATTTATCCCACCACCTTTCATATGTCACTCTAACCCCACTCTCAGCTCTGCCTATGAACCCAAGTCCAGAGACTGTTTGGTTCAATTTATCTACAAAGGCTGAGATAGTTGGCTGTTATTATTATTGTATACAGATCATGCTGATGGTTTATAATTAGACTTTCCACTTCCTATAGGATTTTTAAAGAAAAATTTGGATCATAGGTTTTATTTTTGTTTATTTATTGGCTGCACATGGGCTTTCTCTAGCTACAGCTAGTGAGGGCTACTCTCTCATTGCAGTGCACGGGCTTCTCATTGCAGTGACTTCTCTTGTTGCAGAGCACGGGCTCTAGGGCTCACAGGCTTCAGTAGTTGCAGTGTGTGGGCTTAGCTGCCCCTTGACATGTGACTTTATTTTTTTTAAATTATAAAAGTATGATAACACATTTACAGGAGACTTGCAAAATACAGAACAAGGCTGCATATAGTTCCACTAATATTGAAATTATTTTTTAAGTAGATAAATTAAGATTTTTAGTTGGAGTCTCAATATCAAGCTCTCAAAAATTAATAGAATGAATATACAGAGAAACAGAAGGATATAGTAGACCTGAAAAGCACTGTGAACCAATTCGACATAATTAAGATTTATACAATTTTCACACAACAGTAGAATATAAATTCTATTCAAGTTCCCATAGACTGTAAACTAGGAGACACTGGAACATATCCGGGGACATAAAACAAGGAAGGCACACATAAATATAAGCTGTGGGCTGATGGCAATCAGTCCTGTTACTACTATTAATACTTTGCCTCCTGTTTCTCAACTTTCATATAAGGCATCATGGGGAGCCCCCTATCTCCTACTGAGTGATAGAAGAAAAATATTTTACTTGGGACTGACTTACAAGTAGTTCTGTATTCTATGGTACAGAAATGTGGATAGCTACAGCACTATGATCACTCTTTGGGGGTGGTCCTGAAGGTGGTGAAGAGAAATACTCCCAGTGGGAGAACTTGGAGCAGTGTACCTGGTTCTTTTTTTTTCCCCTGAAGAGAGAGAGCTAGATATACAGATCATGCTGATGGGCAGTGTCTGACCAATAGGCTGTATGGTCTGAAATTTAGGAATATAATTAGACAATTGTTTACAAGGAGGCCTGGGAAAGGGGGTATGCATATGTGGGTGGACTGGATGAGCAGGGTGTGAATATATTTGTGTCACATGGGCTTCCAAAGAGGAATCTCATCAGAGGATAAGTGTAATAATCATGGTACATTCTATGTATGTCAGTCAGCCTTTTTCTTCATTCAACCCTGTTCCTGCCCAACAGACTCATGAACAACGTGACGAGGGTGGCAGGATGAGGGTTCGATGGGGGTTTAGCAGGATCGATTCCTACTTGACAAGGCCAATCTGGCTACAGCAACTGCTAAGTGCTCCAGTTGCCAACAGCAGAGTGTAAGACTAAGCTTTCATTTCCTGGAGGTATCACTTAGCCATCAAGTACATTGCACTGAGCCACTTCCATTATGGATGAAGCGGTCTTTTTTTTTTTTTTCCCCCTCTCTCCTTGAATAGATCCTTACTCTGGAAATAAATTTCCTCCCCTGATGGCAATGCTTCTATCAAAACTACCACATATGGACTTAACACAATTATCCTATTTCACACAGTATTACCTCTAACCAAGAAAACTCATTTTACAGCAAATAAAGCAATGGGTTCATGCTCATAGAATTTACTGGTCTTAATATGTTGCCTATTACCCTGGAGTAGCTGACTTAATAGAATGATCAAATGGCCTTTCTCTTTATTGTGATAAAAATTTACAATTTGAACCATTTTAAAATGTACAGTGCAGTGGCATTAAGTACAGTTACAATGCTGTGCAACTGTCACCACTATCTAGCTCCAGAACTTTTTCATTACCCCAAAAGGAAACCTTATACCCATTAGTCAGTCTCCCCATTCCTCCCTCTCTCCAGCCCCTGGCAAGTACTAATTAGCTTTCTGTCTCCATGGTTTGCCTGTTCTGGATATCTCATATAAATGAAGTCGTACAATATTTAGCAGTTCGTATCTGGCTTCCTTCCCTCAACATGTTTTAAGGTTAATTGGAATGGCCTTTTGAAGACTCAATAATGGTTCCAACTGGGTGGCAGCACTTCCTGTGGATAGGATAATATTCTCCAGGTCTTGGCATATGTTCTAAAACAAAATGTATATCTATGGTCCAGGAATCAAGGAGTGGGACTGGGAGTGGGAAGTTACTTTTACCCCTAGTGCAAAATTTTGCTTTCCATTCCCACCACTTTGGGCTCTCCTGGTCCAGAGGTCTGCATTCTCAAGGAAGAATGTCTGCAGCAGGGTACACAGCAAGAGTTCAATTAAACTGGAAGTTGAGACTGCCTCTTGGCTATTTGGGGATCCTGGTGCTAGTTAACCAACAGGCAAAGAAACCTCATACTATTGCCTGGGGTGACTGACCCTGACTACTAAGCAGATTTTGAGTTGTTGCTACACAATGGGAGAAAGGAGGGATATGGCTGGAACGCATGAGATTCTTTGGGGTGTCTCTTAGTATTTAGTACTCCGATGCTCTGTGTTATGGCAATGGAAAACTACAACCCAAGAATACTTTTAGATAGAATTAGAACCTCTGCTGGCCAGATCCTTTAGGAATGAAGGTTTGGGTCACCCCAAACAAGGCCAGGAATTATTTTCAGCTGAGATTCTTGCTGAAGGCAAAGGGGATATGAGACAGGTTAATGGGAGAAAATAGTTATACAGAGTAATTATGATTATTTTGTCAGTTGCAGATACAAGGACTTTAAAAGTTCTGAGTTTTTTTCCTAATTTTGATATGAATTTGTGTATTTATTCTTTTCTCTCATTCCCTTCAGTTCAGTTCAGTTGCTCAGTCATGTCCGACTCTTTGCGACCCCATGGACCACAGCATGCCAGGCCTCCTTGTCCCTCAGCAACTCCCAGAGTTTACCCAAACTAATATCCATTGAGTCAGTGATGCCATTCAACCATCTCATCCTCTGTCGTCCCCTTCTCCTCCTGCCTTCAATCTTTCCCAGCATCAGGGTCTTTTCAAATGAGTCAGCTCTTTGCATCAGGTGGCTGAAATATTGGAGTTTCAGCTTCAACATCAGTCCTTCCAACGAACACTCAGGACTGATTTCCCTTAGGATGGACTAGTTGGACCTTCTTGCAGTCCAAGGGACTCTCAAGAGTCTTCTCCAACACCACAATTTTTCTGTGCTCAGCTTTCCTCATAGTCCACCTCTCACATCCATACATGATTACTGGAAAAACCATAGCCTTGGTAATGTCTCTGCTTTTTAATATGCTGTCTAGGTTGGTCATAACTTTTCTTCCAAGGAGTAAGCGTCTTATTTCATGGCTGCAGTCACCATCTGCAGTGATTTTGGAACCCCAAAAAATAAAGTCAGTCACTGTTTCCCATCTATTTGCCATGAAGTGATGGACTGGATGTCATGATCTTAGTTTTCTGAATGTTGAGCTTTAAGTCAACTTTTTCACTCTCCTCTTTCACTTTCATCAAGAGGCTCTTTAGTTCTTCTTCACTTTCCACCATAAGAGTGGTGTCATCTGCATATCTGAGGTTATTGATATTTCTCCCAGCTTGTGCTTCATTCAGCCCAGCTTCTCATGATGTACTCTGCATATAAGTTAAATAAGCAGGGTGACAATATACAGCCTTGACGGACTCCTTTTCCTATTTGGAACCAGTCTGTTGTTCCATGTCCAGTTCTAACTGTTGCTTCCTGACCTGCATACAGATTTCTCAAGAGGCAAGACAGGTGGCCTGGTATTCCCGTCTCTTTCAGATTTTTCCACAGTTTATTGTAATCCACACAGTCAAAGGCTTTGGCATAGTCAACGAAGCAGAAATAGATGTTTTTCTGGAACTCTCTTGCTTTTTCGGTGATCCAGTGGATGTTGGCAATTTGATTTCTGGTTGCTCTGCCTTTTCTAAAACCAACTTGAACATCTGGAAGTTCATGGTTCATGTATTGCTGGAGCCTGGGTTGGAGGATTTTGAGCATTACTTTACTAGTGTGTGAGATGAGTGCCTTACAATGTGTTAATAGTAGGTAAACTTGTATCTTAGTATGTAAGTTACAGAATAGCCAAGGTATACTGTAACTTGTCAAGAAGAGTAATTAACATCACTGTAAGGTTCTGTCCTCTTTGAGGGAAGCAGGGAGTTGTTTTGGGTTATATGAACATTATATTATATGGACAGAGGCATGATTTTGCTATCATTTTTATTTGAAAATTAAATATGATTAAAAGAGTGTGTATGGATGTCAAGTTGGTGAGTATTTGGAGTGGAGTGGTTTTGTACTCAGGAATCAGCTAAGCTGGAACTGGATTTCCCAGAATTCTCTTCCTTTTATAGTTGTGGTTATAGTTGGCCACAGTAGAAATTTGCGAGAGAATTACAAAGTGGAAGTGAAGCAGCAGCCATTACACTTGAATGATCTGTGCAGGGTCCCAGACACCACTGTGATTTGGCACATGACCTGCTAACTTTTCTCCCTGGCAGCAGAGCCTGCAGCTCCCCCGGCTTCTCTGCCTCCTGTGGCCAATCAATCACTCTCTCTCTCCCTTCCCTATTGGTTCTGCTTTTCTGAAGAATACACTCTCCAATAGTCAAGACCACTGAAAACAGCTGAAGTTCTGGTCTCCAAAAAGCACATGGTATGGTGGCAATGCATTGCTCTGAAATCCTACGGAATGGAGTTAAGTGGCACAAATCATTTATGGTCTCAAACCTGATTTCCCATCTGTAGAATTGGGATCAAGTTTTTACTTATGTGGCTGTTGCATAGGGTTAAGTTAAAACATTGTATGTAGACTATCCATCATGGTTCTCAGTGGGTGCATAGTAAATGTCAGCTCCCCTCTCTGAAGGGAGATCTGAGTCTTCTCAAATAACTTAATCAAACTTGAGTCTCTTAAATGTTACTAAATATGACGGTTATTTTGGCATATACTGTCTGATATCATGCCAATACTGCCTTCTGGGTGTTTAGATGAACACAGAATTCAGATGTTATTGGACTGTGTTCTGCCATTTATCTGTGGAAGATCTTAGACAAGTTATGTTTCCCTCAGCTTCGTTTCAGTTTAGAAACTATTGCCTCATGGGGTTTTCATCAGAAGTAAGCAAGAGAGTACTCAGCTTAATCACAAGCATACAGAGGGTGCTCGATAGACGTGTGAGATGTTGTGGGAGTAATTAGGGTTTCAAAGATGACTTAGGTTAGTCGTTGTGAAACAAGCTGGGACCTGGGACCCTTTGCTGCAGAGCTTACACCTGAACAGAGGGCTCCTCCAGCAATAAATACAAAGAAACAATAAGGAGCTAGAAATAATACACGCATGCATGCACAGCTGGGGCAAATTATGAATAAGCTACAAAAAGACCAAAAACCGAACTGCCACTTCTGAGACGTGGGGAGCAAAAGCAGGGTACTGTGCATTATTTCTGCACACAACATCATCAAAGGGGTGGGTAGACTAAGTAGGCCACCTCTCCAGCGTGACCTCAGGACCCCTACCCTCACTCCGTTTAAGAGACAGGCTCATGCCCCTCCCCCCTCTCACCCAGGGAGCTAGCAAGGGGATCTGTTGCTAGTTTTCACTCTCTCCTGCAGTAGCATGAGGCCCAGTAAAGCCTTACTTGAACTTTCCATCTGGCTCCTATCCCTGAGTCCAAGGACATCGGTTGGTAAAAGTTGCGCTAAAGGGAAGCTTCCACTTAGTGAAGACAAAAAAAAATCCATGAAACCACAGTGGAAGTGATTTTTAATAGTAGAAAGCGGACAAGTTGAAAAATACCCGCTAAGACATAGAAAGTTTTAAGTGATACACAAGAAACAGATGCCGTGGAAAGATGGTAAAAGGTTTTGCAGACTTCTGTTGATTTATGGAATCTTGAGCGTATGATATCTGATCTCATCCGAACGGGCTATGCAGTACGTTCAAAGACCTGCCACCTTGCCAGTGGCTGGTCATAGCACGTAAGTGGAAGGGTGGGTCCCATGAGAGCAAAGCCAAGCAATTTTGCCAGCCGGGGAGAGCTGGTTTAGGCTGATGTCCCAGAGGCTGGAATGCACTTGAAACGAAGGGTTGCAGCTGAAAAGCTTTCATGGTTTGGGGAGAAACGTGACAAAATAAACCTGCAGTCTACAACTCCAGTCGAGTTTTTTTTCCTCCTGCCTTCTAAAAATCGAAGCCAAGAAACAAAAACACGTTTGGTAAAAGAGCGTGCAGTCTCTTCTCCCGCTTTGTCTTCTCATTTTTTCCAGCGCATACTCTCACTTCTTCTTTCTCAATTTCGGGTGTTTTCCCTCCAACCCATCGCCCCCTCCTCACGCCCGCTTTACTGGGCTCTGCTCTCTGCCCCTCCACCGGGGACGGCCCCGGGGCCCGCACCTGCCAGGGGAGCGCTCGACCCCGACCCTCCCGGGGTGCTGGCAGTGACGTAGAGGGGAGTTCTGTGCCCGCGCGGCCCGCCGACGTCACTGCCGCAGCGGTCCCTAACAAGCCCCAAGGATGGGAATCCAAGGAGGGAAACACGGCGGTGACCCCGCGGTCAGGGTTGAGCGCTGCGACTGGGCCGCGTGCTTGGGGTTTCCGAAGCGAAAAGGCCGGAATCGCGCCTCTCGCGTAGGCGGAGCCCACCCCACACCTTCAGCGCGCCCCAACGCCAGAGTTTAGCGATAAGGGGGAATATCCCCACACGGTGGAGCCTCGTGCGCAAGCGCCTTGGCCGGGGTGGTGGAGTGCTGCAGGACGAGGATGGGTCGGGGAGGAGGGCAGCGGGAGGGGACGGTGAGTGAGCCCGAGGTGCGGCCCCGGGGAAGGGCGGCTCAACCCCACCACCGCTAGCCCGGCTCCCTGGGCGCTGCGGCGGCGCGGGGCCTGCGGCGCGGCGTCGTGACGTCACGGTAGCGGCGGCCGTGGTTGGCGCAGGGTCCGCGGCTGCAAAGTGTGAATTACGCCGGGCTCGCGCCGGCGGCGGAGTGAAGTCAGGCTCCGGGGGAGGGGAGGGGAGGGGGCA